>CAJQUW010013711.1:0-11506 GCA_907163375.1 Prostheceraeus crozeri | reverse complement strand
AGTCCGGCAGCCAGAAAGAGGCCGAAGTTGTGACTTTAACGAGAATGATGTCACACTGATAGTGCGGCCAGCCTGCAGCACAGGGGGGGGAACGGTTTGTGGGTAAAACCACGATGCCGACAAATGCGAGGCGATCTTTAACGAATTGATGCCAACCTTCATAGTCCGGGGGCAGCCACGAAAGAAGCCGACTAAGAGACTTTCAAAGACATGCGGATGTACACCCTCTGTCATTACTGTGACGTCACGCCGCCCGTCCTGCCAAGTTTCGTGTAGTACAAAGGAAAAATAATATTAATCCAATAGGACGAGATTACAGTTTTTTGATTTTAAAGCCGAAATTTTTTTGTTTTCAATATTCAACTGAAAAGTACTAAGCACAGAGTTCGTCTTTTGCTAAAATTTTTCTCTCTGACACTAGCAGTCCAGCACGTTTTCAGGGTCATTTACAGTGAGTAGGAATGGGTTTTGTATATTTCTGTCTCGGCCACCGATGTAAGATGAGATTACGGATTCGGTATTGGGAATTAAATTGCTCTTAAAAATACTTTGTGTTTGCCGACCGAAATTATCAGGCTCTTGCCAAATCTACATGTCGTGCTAGCTTATAGACAGGGGTATATGAACATGATTGGAAATGATCCTGAGCATTCATGTATAACAGTTCAACTTAGGCATATATTTACTTTTTTTTTCACAGCTTGATTATAGAAAACATCACGGAAATTTCGTTTTAACCAAAAAACTACACTCTGCGTCCATTGAATTATTTCTGCGTCTCTCTTTCGTTTGATCCTCATCTCACAAGAGAGAGGCATTACTAGAGCTGGCCAGACACGCGCAGATATGCAGTAGGCAGAGGTACCTCTGTACATCAATCAGTGAACGTCTCACTGTTTCTGCCCTCGCTCCTGCCGTAACTAGTGGCTCGGCTGCTGCCGAAAATGAAAGAAACACGGAAAGAACGCCCGACAGCTCAGCTTAGAATCGACATCTTGACACACCTTGATTGTGACTCTTTCAAGTGCCCAGTCCATCTGCAAGTTTTCCATAGATCTCACTGAACACGGATATCATTTACCGAAGGTCGAGACGAACCCAAGCTCGAGGTGCGGAACAATACCTTAGTGTTGACAGCGCCTGGTGGAGACGTATTGCATCTGTTTCAAGCACCCGCTGGCCATACATCTAGCGCGAGTGACTATATACAGTGACTATCTAGATTTGATTTCTTTTGGCGGAAAATCTGGATATCATAATGGCATTCCTATGTGAAAAATAGAATGTACTCGGCCTTACCAATCATTCATTATAGAAAGCTCACACCAAAGTGAATCGCGACCTTAGCGTTTTGTCGTCATAGCGCTTGTTTTTTGAAGAGCAGACAACAGTAATTGTAGACGCGATAGCTATTTCGCGGCTGCTCCACCCCTCCCTCATCTCAGGCATCTCCTAAAATCGTACAGTGATTTACACAATGGGGAGAAGAAAAGGGACACCGATGACAGCGAGCACATAAATTAGAAAAGAAGAGGAACAAAGTACTCTGAAAAGCTCATCACAGGCTATCGGCTCCTGCGACAAATGGCGTGGGAAACGAGGGATTATTAGGCCCTCACCATGCGAGTATGGAGGACGACAATGTCCTCCTTCAGTCCACTTGGTAAAATGTCTTCCACCTCACTTCCGGACCCTCCCTGAAAACATCTCTCAGTGCAGCCCACCAATTATCTGAAATCCGCAAATCACAAGAAATTTTACAGATAAGTACGAGCGCGGACTGAGGGATGGTACAGAGATCCCTAAGAAACGAGGAGGGAATAATACGAAAAACAGTTGAAAACACAACAACGGTTACAATTAGCCCCGAAACTAAACTTTCTGAGTCGATGAAAGAATACGTTTACAGATCACTTTCCTGGCGCATCGACACCAAAAGGGTATTCGTTAATAAAACCACCGTTTTTCGAGCTGGGGGGCCATAACCAAAACTCAGGCAAAGCTTCGATCAGATACGAGAGCACTCCTTATTATACCATGAACTCTCTATGGTTAGGCCAATGTGGCACAATTACTTTCAAGAGTCTTGCAATGCTAAGTCACTCCGTAACTTGTAAGTGGATGGCTGAAACCACTAAACTTATCATCTGAATATGGTTAGGTTATGCCAATAATAATACCTTCAACCGATCTCTCGCAAATCAAAGTAGTCGCTCTAGGAACTGTTAAGTGGATGGCGAACACTAACTATCAATGAATATGGTTTAGGTAGGATCAGCCATTACTTTCATGAGTCTTGTTAAAGCAGTCTCTCTCAGAACTGTCGTAGATGGCGAACACAAATGACCGAAACTTATCAATTACGCATATCCTGATAAAATTAAGCTTAAACCACGAGGGTACAAACTGTGGGTACTAGATACAAGCCACTTAAGTAGGTTTGCAGAATATATATAAAAAGTCAGGGTTCACCCTTACCGCGCTTTATTAAGACATCAGAAAGTATCTCTGCAGTCAAACTTCAAATTTCAGCAGCAAACTTCAATTTAGGATGAACTGTTTGAGAACATTGAGGAGCGGGAAAAGCGACGAAGCGCCATCTTCCCATTGATAACAACATAACAAATCGTGTCATTAAGTATCTGACATAAAATAGCGCTGTTTATCAAAATAATTTTGACAAGTGTTCCAGACCATAATCTATACTTGACTGTTGTTGTAAATCTCTATGGCCTGAAATAAACGTTTCTGCTGGATACAGCCACCCGGGATTACCATATATTCGAGGGTTGTCCGCGCGCAAAAATTGAATGAAAATTTTCCAGAGGTGTTTTCCAGGCATTTCTACCGGGAATTTACCAAAAAATCAGGGTTAAATTTGAACCGTTCATATGTTAGACTTGCTGCAAGCGACAATTTTACTCAAAACACTCTGTTCAAATTCTAAAGGAAAAATTCGGCGGAAAAATCTACCCAAAAGCTTCGGGAGTGCTAAGGAGCTTGCATACCAATTAAATTATCATATTGTACGAAACAAACAATTGCGTAATGAAGTTGGTCGTGAATGTGAAATAAATTGGTGCGCTGCTCGAATTTTTAAGGGCAGGTGAGGTGATTCAAATAAAAAATACCATTATACAACAGACGGTACAGTATATTTCTAGAAAAAAATGAAAAGTTCGACTATCATAGCTAAGTCATCTATCAACGCAGTTCGGTCTCATTCATGTTTGTATACGTTATGATTGGAGACTCCAGTCAGCTGTAATACTTTCAAAAAAACAAAAAATTGTTATGAGAATGAAGGCTATATTTGTTAACAAAGAAGTAGTAGCGAGAGGAAAAAAAAATCTGGGCAAGAAAAATAGTAGACACTTCAATATGATTAAGTATGACTCTCAAAAACTTGCATATTAGTGTCTTTATTTTAGTCTCATAATTTCCGAGGTGTTTGTCAGGGAGGGTGGACACCTGACTATTCCAACTCCTGGCAGTTTCTCCATTCATTTCCCAGCTAGTGTTTCAGTTTTCCCATTCATTTCCTGTGGTGTACGTCTCCTCCCTATTCACTTTCTGGAGTGTACTGGTAACTGCTTAAAGTTCACCCAGATTCCGTTACAATCAACGCCCCTGCTGTAAAACACCACATTTATAGTCTGTTGGAGAAAGGTCTTGTTGAAGTGAAAGAGTGTCAGTTGTAAATGGTCAAGTACAGACGTTTAAATTTAATCGGACTATCTCACATATGGCTCTATTTACCCTGTTTTATACACACACATGTTTTTCAGTGGAGACTGGAAAATGAAGGTTTCAAAGGTAATTCGACAGCCGAGAGAGAATTGTATCGGACTGGAGACAGAGCCATTGTGGAGAATTCAATATATTTGCAATCACCGAATGGGTCCAACACAAAATCAGATTCTTTATCAGAAACGAAGGAATCAATTAACTCAATGTATGTACGTACGAAGCAACTTAAATAGAAATTCTTCAAAGTTTCTCAATAGATTGCTTCCTATAGAGAATGTGAAGTTGAATTGTTCATTTTGAATAAGGTCATTTTGGATTGATTCATGCATCAGCTTCATTTGTCAGACATTTTATAACCCGAGTCTGCGCGGCTTTCTCTCAAGAATTGTTTATTTATAGTGGGAGGTGACGACGAGACGAATTCGTTTTCTGGTGATTTCTTTGGTGCCGGAGTTCGTAACGCCCGACGAGGAGAGTGTCATTGGAAATTGGAAGTCCGTCTGGATGGGCCACGCACTGGTTTTCTCCGTGGCACAGTGTTAATGGGTGCTGTGGCCATGTGATCCTTTGGAGTTGGCAGAGGTTCGAGCTTTCGAAACTGTCATTGGAAGTGGGCAGCGACCCAAGGACCCAGCAGGATAATGGGCATCTAGGTCCTCTCGTTGGCACTGTGGTTAGAAGGGTTGGCCCCTTCTCGTCGCTCTTTGCGGTATGCAGAGGTCGGTCGAGCCCACGACCGCGTGTCACATTGGAAAGTCAGGCAGTTATGGGCATTCGGTCTCCGTGGCATTGGTTAAGGTGCTTGGCCTGTGATCTTTTGGTGCAGAGGTTTCGAGCATCGATAACTGTAATTGGAGTCGGCCCAGGATGGGCATCGGTTCTCCGTTGGCACTGCTCGGTTCAATGTGCTTGGCCCTTTGTGATCTTTAGGTGCAGAGCAGAGACGAGAGTCTCGATCGAGAGTTCGAGAGTGTCATTTGGAAGTCGGAACAGAGGAAGGGCAACATCGGTTCTCCGTGGCTCACATATGTGGTTAAATGTTGGCCCTGTGATTTTTGGTATGCGAGAGGTTCGTGCCTCCTCGAGACATGTCAAGGGGAAGTCGTCAGGAGGGAATCCGCTTACCGTGGCTTTAGAGTTTTAAAGCTTCACTTCACTCAGGTGATTATGTGTACTATGTCGGCATTGTCCCAAGCGACAAGTGGGGAATGTTGAGCGGTGAAGTTGATATATGAGGTGAAGTTCCTGAAAGTGGAATTACTTTTCGCATTTTGCCTTTCTATCCAAAAACTCCAGTGTCCAACACCGGACTGATTTCATTACGAAGGGCATTAACTTAAACCGAAATTTGACACAGGCCGTCTTACTTCATAGAGACTGTATAGGAATAGCGCTGTATTGTTGAGAACTTATTATTCAAAGTGTTGCATTAAAAAGATCAATACAAGACCGGGTGGACCCCCCACCCACCGGCTAAGCTAAGACCCTATTGTTCGTTTCTATGAAGCACTTTTAAGCCGAAGCTTTAAAGACATGATCGCTTCAAAGCAGAAAGGAAAAAACAGGGACAAGTTAGTTCAACGCGGTTCAAACGGAAAACAAGATAGAATCACGAAGAAAATTTGTATACAATATTGTTTTTGTATTCAAACAGTTTCTTTATTTAATTTGAAAGATTTTGGATTGGTCCAAATACTCCTGCAGTTGATCCACTTTTGCGATCCTGTGATGTACAGTCAGTTCGCACGATGGCCAGCCAGAATGTCTGCAAATTGGGCTCGCTTGAATCATTTCAGTGAATTAGTGTTGGTCCACAAATGGGTTGGCGTCTGGTTAGTGAGTGTCCTGTTGGAGTGATGATAGTGAAAAAATAAAACAGGGCGAAACGAAGCGAAAACATATCTTCAATTTCAGGACAGAAATGATTGATGAAGATAAGAAAACGAATGACAGCAAATCGCTTTCAAAGTTTATACTATTTAACAGCTCCATGAGGACACATCAAGGACTGGCCATTAGGGTGAATTGTCAAATCACTTCACATTCTCCACGCATTATTTTCATTTCTGTTTCCTCTTGTGACTGTCCCGTTTGATAAATCCCTAGGCAAGCGGAAATTGTCTCAAGGAGCCAATGATGAATGTGACGAGAAAAAACGGTTGAAAATTCCAGAACAATTATTTCAATTACAATGGGAATTTGCCACAGAGAATCAGCTTGGGATCGCTTCATTAATGCCTAGAGAGTTGTTCTCTAGAAAACTGAGAAATCCGGTATGAACATCTTACATCAAGGAATTTACTCAACTCGGTTTTCTTTGGGTTGTTGCAGAAAGATATGTGTGGGTTTGGAAAAAATCAATTGCAATTCTACTGCTGCGCATAATTTTTTATCTTCTAACACATCAGATTACCTTCTAGTGTGGATCACATGAAGCAATCAATTAATTGACAATAATTCAACTATTTTATTATTATTTTTGACCCCATCATCTATGTGTCGATGAATGGACCCTTGTCGATGAACGTGAGCCCACACACGTACCATGGGTATATCCGTTGCTATGTAAAGTTTGAAAAAATGGAAACATCTATAAGTTACATTGCTCTGTAATGGGATAGTTTCGTAGAGATGCTTTACTAGAACTTTGCTGGCAATCGAATGAACAAGAGTTTCGGACCATATTTTTGTACAAAAAAAAACGAATTTGAGAGCATCATCAAATTGGTTGTATTTGTTACAATGTAAAGGATGATATTTATTATGGTCATCAAGTGCTCACGAAATATGAATCTCATATTTCATAGTGATCGAAACACTATATCTGCTCTTTGACGAATTTTGCTTTTGATCAGTTATCATTATTTAATTGTTGGCGCCGAAATTAACATAGTTTGACACCGATTATGGGAGTTGAGCCGGTGGTAACAAATTGATTGCAATTTAATGTGGTTTCTTTTTTGTAGGATTCATTTTCGTTTAGTTGGATCACCCATGAGCAATCAGTGAATTGACTTTATTGACTTTTTATTTGCTATTCTTCCAACTATAGGCAGATTATTTCCGCTATTGAGACATTTGATGATATTGACTTAGCCGTTAGAACTCCATAGCAATTTAGAGCTTACGAAGGTGAATTGAAGCCTTTACAGTAATAGTATTTACTGTAATAACTACGCTTGCATTTTAGGATATTCTCCGCTATTCTTAACTAAGCATTTTTTCCGGCGACATCTACTGTAACGTGCCTCAAGTGACTTTGCGTGACCAATATTTGGATTACTTTCTTGGTTGGTTAGTCGGGGGGAGTGGTTGTGGGGTGGGGGTGTTGTTATTGGGGTGGGGGGCGCTTGGGTTGTGGGGGGTCGCGGGGTTGTTGGCGGGGGGGGCTAGGTTTGGTTTTGGAATATGGTGGTTTCCGTCTGGTTTGTGTCCGCTTATAGTTTTTTTGTCCGGGCTGTGTGTGCTCCTCTGCTTTTGTTTTTTTCGCCGATTCTTTGTTGTTTTTTGTTCGCTGGTAAATTTGTTGTTGTTTCATTTGTTTGGGGATTATTCTTTTTTTCCGACGCCTTTTGTGGCGTTGTTTTCGGTAGTGTTGCTTTTATTTATATTTTTTTTTTATTCTTTTTTCGCTTCCGATTTTATCTTTATTAGTGGCTTTTTTTGTTTATGTTTCTTCCTCGTCCCGTTTTTGCTTGCTGGGTGGTGTGGCGGTCGGGCGCTCCTTGCGTGCGTTTCTGCATGTTAGTGGTTTGGTAGGGGGGGTATGTGTGATCTCCGATGCGTGTGAATTTATTATGTTATATATTTGTGTAGATGTGTGATGGTGTGCTAGTGTTAATATGCGTGAGCCGCTTTGTATGGGGTTCTTGTTTTATAATATTTTTCCTTTGCCTCTCTTTTTTAACCTTTTTATTTTTTTTCCTTTTTTTCTCTTAGTTTATTTGTTCGCACCCCCCACACTCACCCCACCCTCGCCTCTTCCCCGCCAACCTCCTTCCTCTCTGCTCTCATATCTTCCCGTTATTTTTTTTGTCTCCTTTTTATATATTTCTTTTTAAATTTTAAATTCTCACATTTTTTTTTAACCCCCGCTAATTTTGCTGTTTCACTTTTCCTTTTAATATTGTTTATTTTTTTTTATTTAATATATTTTTAAAATTGATCTTTCCTAAAATATGCACTTATATATCTACTAGATAGAGACTTTTTTAAATGAAGTTGAACCTGCAATGCCAATCATCTATGATCAACAAGTTCGCATTAACTATTTATCAATCTTTCATTCGTTTTAAATGAGAGTTAGGCCTACTGATATCAAATACACGCATGTGTAGACCTATATTTTACACTGTGTAATTATCATAGACACTCAATAAATGCTTTTTTGTTTGTGAATAATTGTAATTATTTCTCCAATCACGTTCAATTTTTCCAGTCAATGGTATTGGTGTAGGGATTATGGGGCTCCCACTTCATCCTTCTACTAAATACCTGATATCCGATTTGGTAGGCTGAGTTGATTAGAGGGGTTTCATGCTCGCTTTTCTTATTTTTATTATTATTATTTCCTTCGTGTATTAATGAAAATACGTGAAGCATGCCTCGACTGAAGCCAGTGCCTTATGGTTGTTCACGTGCATTAAGTATTGCATTTAAATCACTTCCATGGAATAATTGTAGCATATGATGTCGTTAAAAGATTACGGAATAGGCGAGTAAGGTTCACGTTATGTTCTTGATGACCATGATCTATCAATGAAACTCCGAACTCTACGTTACTTTCTTCATGATGTCTGATGTCAAAGCGATGTACAGTTCTTCTCTCCCTAAGAGCGTATCGAGATTTGTGGATTTTCCTTCACTTCTCCTTGAAACGAGTTAATGCATCATCCCGGTTGCATTAGGAGCCGCCTGATCTTGGTCTGTCTTTCGCTAACGAATCGGTTACCAACAGTTTACTTTCCAATCTTATCTGTGGATCTTGTGGGGGATTTCGTGCGTAGTTCTCTTAAACTTCGCTGACTTTTTTTTCCGCTTAATTTTCGATCGCCCGACGCCTCGCCCCCCTAGGCTCTCGCCTGACTTTCCTCTTTCCAAGCGAATACATTGTGAATGATTTCACGCTTGATAAAATTGCATCGTAACTTTCATAACAATATTCAATTCAAATCACTCGTGATTCGGTCGCTGTGTTCTATTGAATCGATAATAGACTTCCTTATTCAATCAATCAAGTAATAGCAAACTATATGAATTGTATCGAAAATCTATCCTCCACAGACATGTAGATTGAACCTGATTGGTTTAGGTACCTTTTTGACTTATTCGAACACCGATTGAATACACTCATTATAATATTAGTAAAATTCTTGTATAAAATTTTGAAACACCTTGGTATACAAAAGAGCAAATTTTCAAAACTTTGTACTGTCGCCCTTATAACAATGTTGGTGCTAGTCTCACATAAAACCTGCTTGAACGTGTTAGTTGCTTTGCATAGTATAGACTATCTAAATAGTCCCACCTGTCGATGACAGCGCCAGAACTGCATCATCTATCTGATTTCTGATAAGATATTTGAGATATATATTATGACACAGACACACAAATTTGTACTCAAATCAAAGAAGACGGTGGTCCAGGTTTCAGCTCGGGTTACGCTCCCCTACGCTTCGTTTGTGACCTGCAAATTTCATAATCTACACGTCTTGTCTTCGCGATAAGTATTTCACGAAATGTTGGGAACCTACGTGTGAAAAATAACAAATAGTAAAGGACTATGCACTATTTCGCTGAGGAATTGTGAGACTTGACAGCAATCCAGCATTAATGATTTCCTGTTCTTTGCCTCCTACACCTCATGTATCTTCTACACGATTCACCACGTGATTGCAAGTCCTTTTTGAAGACTTCATATTTTGTCTAGGCTATTCCGAAAACATTGCGTATGTTTACACAAGCGTCCGCTTCGGACATCTTCTGAAATGTCGCAATCGATCAGTCAAATGCATTGTACCATTCAAAACTAATAAAATTAAACATTTTCATGTTCACTGAAGCAAACACAACGACGGCGTGCACCTGAATCGCATGTTCACTCATTTTGCAGACTTTTGTAGACGGAAGGAAAGATTCAACTTGAAGATTTGCAGTCTGTCGCCGGAAATCATGGAACATAGAAAAAACTTCTTTTGGAAATGTTATGGTTCCCCACATCGGCTTCTTCATGGCTACAAACTCTCGCGACCGCACAAAAGTTCACGCTGATCAAATTGCGAGTCGCCAATGTATATTCTGCGGCTAAATGTTCGCTAATGAGCGAACTGTGTAAATCAGTCGTTTCTTAACAAGTGGAATCATCCCGCAAAATTTGGACTAAACACCCAACTTAAGTATGCATACCGAAAGCATTTTTATGTTCCATTTTCATTGTCCCTACATATTAAATGTCTTATATAATTGATAAGCTTATGATACCCTCCCGGCTATAACGACCCCCCCCCCTCGCTTTTATGAAGCGCTTCTATTTTGTGTGGCCTAACCTTATTGTAATGACATTACAATTCGTATCAGGCATTGGATCTCGAGGATATCGTTGATTTTGATGATCATAACTTTCTCACTCTCTTTTTAACAGTGACGTAAGTTGTCCGGCGCTGATGCGCATTGTAGGTCTCGATGTGAACGACGAACGTTACGTTTTAGAATACTCCAATAACCCATTTTTATGGGATTAGATCAGGAGAAAGAGCCTGTCTTACAGAGGATGATGCTCATCAGTTCCAGGCCAACGGATCCCATTGATTTGCAAGTGCACCAATGACATCACTTGCCATTGAGGACGTCCTTTTTTGTATGCTGATTGCCATAAATCGATCTGACGAGGGCTTGACAGCCCTCGCGATTGAAATTCGACTCTAGCCACCTCGTCTTCTACGAATAGTGGATTACGCTCTACTTAGGAAGACGTCCCTAGTGCAGCCATCTCCAGTTAACCGAGGAGACATGGATCAACTTTAACACTCTTCTCAAAATTATGGCGGTCTTCTAAGTTTGGCCTTGTTTTTGCAGTGGGTCACGGCAGAGCCCTCTTTACGCCACAAGAGTCGAAAATCATCATTATGACAGCGATGCCTTCGTGTACAGGGAATTTAGTCGCAGTCGCATGTAGTTAGCTCGCAAGAATAACCCTAGTTCTAGCAAGGTGACACTTTGCTTTTGTGCGCATGAGATCCGTTATTGTTACATTTGTGCTTTTGTATTGTTTTTCAACGCGGTGAGAGATAGCTATCTAGTGAAAGCAAACAGGGGAGTGTGCCAAACCAGCAACGACAGTCAGGAAGCTATGGAACATGAAGTCCAGTTAATCACATGTAACAGTTTCATTATTGTTGATGAATAATGGTGCTATACTGGCTCTGATTGACCGATTTTCTTTATTTTTGTTTTGTGTGATAGCTTTTGGCTTGTAGAACAACATATTACATAACAAAGGAAGCAAATGTAATTTTATAAGAGTGAGGTATGATTTTGTGTAACATTGCTAAATGAAGATCAAATTATCTACTACTTTTTTATCTATAACAGGAAAACAACTCAATATTCATGCTTGAAACTTCCAGCAATGATATTAGTAAGCACAACTGACATATCTTCCAAATTTCAGAGAAATTCGTTCAAGTTTGGCGGAGTTAGACAAAGTTGAAGTTAAGGCGATGTTTAAGGGTGATCCATTTTTTATGAAACAATCTGT
>CAJQUW010013710.1:0-18881 GCA_907163375.1 Prostheceraeus crozeri | reverse complement strand
GTCTTCCAAGGGCTTCGCCGTTGAATATAATGAAACCGATAAAACTTTTTCTGATATTCTAACCAACTTTTATAATATATTTAAGAAATCTTTCAAATGTTATATTGAATGTAGAAGTACTTTATACAAAAAATGGACCTGATGGAATTCCTGAAGAAATAATACAAGGACATTTTACAAATTCACAGAAATTTCATAATGTAAATGATATACAACCCATATTTGAATCGATGATACTTAAATTAGAAAATTGTATAATTGAAGCCCAGATTATACGTGAATCTGGTTGGAGATTTGTTGAAAAATACTATCTAAGAAAATAGTAATTGATAAATATAAAAATAATACTGGTGGTAGTTATGTTCCTTTACCTTTCAGTTCACCACAAATAATCAACATAAAAAATGAAGATGATTATTGTTTTCTGTGGCTGTATTATAGCACATTTTACATCCTGCAGAATATCATAAAGAAAGACTAAGTCCATTATAATAAAGAAGAATACATAAATGAATTTGAGCTCTCTGATGGCTTAGATGAATTTCCATATGATTATAATAGGTTAAAAAAAGTTTCATAAAAAGAATAAAAATTTAATAGAAGTAAATGTTTTTGAATTAAATGTGAATTATGTTTCTATTGGTAAAATTATTCCACTTTACTCAGATTCAAAAAAATTTTATTTGAATAATAAAAATTTATGTCAATCAGAAATAGTATATAATGATAGAGGAAATTACATGCATCAATAATATTTTTTACCAAGGAAATATAAGTATGTACTGAAAAAATTTGAACTTGTTAAAACACTATCACCAATAATGATTAATCATAATAATTATTAAGGACGTACTGATGATTATAATTACAAATATTCATCTTTATCTTCAGAATATCAACAAAAATTAGAATATTTAAATAAAAGTTTACTAAAATGTAAAACAGATTATCAACAACAAACAAAAATATTAGTACAATAGACATATGGCCATAAATATGAAAATAAGATAGAAAACGATTCAAAAATTAAATGAAGACAATAAAGAATTAAATGAATGTTTAAAAAAATGTCTACAACATATATAAAGAACAATATGATAAAGAATATATTTATCAGCTACAAATATTAAATCAAATTATCATCAAAAATACATTTAATATTACAAAAGAAATTAATGAAACACATGAAATATATCAAGATAAATTTGAAAAACTAGAACAGTCAAAACAAACCAGCACAAGCGAATATATTATATTATCAGCGGTCATTTTATATTGTGTTAAGATGTCTTCTATATTTACAAAAAAACTTCAGATAATAAAAATTTTCCTTGTCTTCAATGTATGACAAGTTTTAGAACTTTAGAAGAAATGAAATAGACATTTGGAGAATTGTCAACAAAACGAAGCAGTTCAAAATACTTTTCCTAAAGATGATTATTTAGAATATAATAAATGGTATTTTAAAAATAAAGTACCCTTTACTATTTATTGTGATTTTGAAGCATATAATGTTAATATGACACAAAATCAAACGGAAAGTTCCAGGGCTTCACCCGATTCTGAAAATTATAATTCTGAAAATGGTACGGGCCAAGCCCTAGAACCTTCGGTTTTTAATTATGAAAAAAGTGCATCTGAACAAAGTAAAGAAAAATATTTATTTGAACAAAAAAACCATTATGTTGGGGAATGTATATTCATTCAAATTATCCTGAATTTTTTAAATCAGAATATTTTCAATACTATGGTGAAGATAGTTCAGAAATGTTTACAAAGAAAGTAGAAGAATTACAAAATTATTTTTCACAATTGCTTGAAACAAAATATACCGATGATGCCATTAACAGAAAAAGAAAAATTAAATTTTATTAATGAAACAAATTGTTATTACTGTGGAAAAGAATTTGCAAAAAATTATAAAAATGGCAAATATACTGATAAAGTAAAAGATCATGATCATCTAAATGGATTATATAGAGGTGCAGCACATAATTCTTGTAATCTTAATGCTAATAAATTTAAATATAACTTTGTTCCTTTATATTTCTATAATGGTTCTAAATATGATTTCCATCTAGTAATGAAAGATTTATTTTCATCTGAAAAATTACAACAACAACAAATAAATGTACTATGTAAAAACAGAGGAAGAATATTTTTCAATGCAATTAGGTTGCATTAGAATTTTAGATGCATTTAGATTTTTTACTCCTTATTCATTAGATTTTATGGGAAAAACTTTGAAATCTGAACAATGTAAAATATTAAATAAATATAATTTAAAACCTTTAAAAGGCATATTTCCGTATGAGTATATAACTGGAGATAAAACCTGTGGTTCACAGTCGAAGACTGATTTTAATTCTGTGTGAATAAAATTATGGAAGAAGAACAATTTCCTCCAATAAATAAATTTAAATCAACATTAAAACAATCAAATTATCTGACGAAGACTATGCAGAAGCTGAAAAAAATTGGAGAGAGTTAAATTGTAAAACAATGTATGATTATACAATGAAATATCTACAGATAGATGTATTAATACTAGCTGATCTTTTCGAAAACTTTCGTGATATGTGTTTAGAATATTACGGAATAGATCCATGTTATTGTTATTCTACACCAGGTTTAACATGGTTAGCAGGATTAAAACATACAAATGTTAAACTTAAACATTATAAAGAAAATACATATGATAAATTATTATTTTTTGAATCTGGAATTAGAGGTGGAGTTTCATCAGTTTTAGGTAATAGATATGTTAAATGTTATAATAAGAAAGTAAATCCACAAGAATATGGAATAATGAAACCTTTATCTCCAGAAGAAAAAGAAAAAATATTAGAAATTTTTCGAACGAAACGAGAAGGAGTAGAACGTGAAAAAGCAATTGATGAATTCATGAGAGAAAACTATTTGTTATATTATGATTTTAATAGCTTATATTCTTCTTGCATGATACAAGAATTACCAACAGGTGAAATGTCATGGTGTAATATTCTAGATTATCAAAAAAACATATGATGGAAATTATAATCATGGTTATATATATGAAGTTGATTTAGTATATCCTGATTATATAAAAGATAAAACAAAATATTTTCCTTTCTGTCCCGAAAACAAAATTCCTAATATAGAAGATTTTTCAGATTATCAAAAATCTTTAATTCCTAAAAAATACAGACCAACAAAAAAACTTATGTTAACACAAAGCAATAAAGGAAAGTATGTTGTTGAAGGAAGAATGCTAGATTGGTATTTAGATCATGGAATGATTCTCACCAAAATACATCGAAAACTATTTTATCAAAAATCTAGGTGGTTAAAAAATTATATAGAGTTCAATATTGAAAAACGTAAAATAGCTAAAAGAAATAAAGATGATTTTGGAAACGTGTTCTTCAAATTAATGAATAATGCATTTTATGGTAAGACTTTAGAAAATGTGCGTAATAGACAAAATATTGAAATAGTTTATGATAAAGATAGGTTTCAAAATTTAACAAGGAAACCTACATATAAAAGAACTACTAGATTTAGTGATGAACTATGTGCTGTACATTTACGTCGAATTAGCGTAAAACATGATAAGTTTAATTTTATAGGTTTCACTATATTAGAATTAGCTAAACTATTTATGTATAGATTTATATATGATTATTTAGCACCTGCTTATGGCAAAAACTATAAATTACACTTTACAGATACCGATTCTGTTTTCTTAGAATTAACAATACCGTATAATTCTACACTTGATGAAGAAATTAATAAAATAAAAGATATCATTCATCCTTCTGATTTATGTAAAGTAAAAGATGAATTAGAAGGAAATGAAGATTTCATAACAGAAGCTATATTTTTAAAATCTAAATGTTACTGTTATGATACAACTAATAATATTAGGACATCGGAGATGTCTTCCAGGGCTTCGCCCGTTAAAACACATAAAACATTAAAAGGAATTTCAAAGGCATCAGTGGCTAATCAAATAACATTTCAAGATTATAAAAATGCATTATTTAATAATGAAATAAAAACAGCATGTAATTATAGACTTAATTCAAAAAAAACATAACATGTATTTAAAAGAAGAACATAAATTAGCATTAGATCCATTTGATGATAAAAGAAAAATTTTACCTGATGGAATAACTACTTCACCTTTTTAATTTTCTAATTTCTAAGATAGACAAATTTGATATATATAAAATAAAAAAATATTATAACACTATATTTGTATATCTCTTATCACTCGGCAAACAAATCTTCTATAACTCTATCATGAATTTTTTTATCAATATTAATTGTAATGAAGCCATAATCTTTTGACCAAGCATTGTTACACGATTGTTTAAATTCATCTTTATTTCTTACGCATAAATCTCTTAACAAATCACTTAAGTTTCTTGCATTTATTTCAAATAGTATAAATATATTTGCATTCTTTCTAATAACACTTCCGTCTAATGAATACATACTTTGTGTTAAATAAAATACACTACAATTATTATGTCTACCTCTTGTGAAATAATTTCTCTGAACTGACTGATTTCTATCATTAACACAATCATCAAAATTACACAATGTTTCATTGTTTTATCTAGTTTACTAGGATCTTGCATATTACCACTATCATCTATTAATTGTATCTTTATATGGTTATTTTTATTAGATTCTACTAACTGATTATTTTTTGTTGCTTCTTCACACCACGAACTTATTTCTTCTTCATCTTCAGATTTTTCATATTCTTTGAATAATGAAGCAATTGCTGTTTTTTTAAGATTATTTTCAAATCCATATTTTAAAAATTGATAGACGGGTTGTTCTGCTGTCGTTGTATAAATTATAAGATTGTTATAATCCAAAAAATTTGGAGTCGTTAAAATTTTAAATAATAGATATGTTTTTCCACATCCTGATCTTCCACAAATAACTGACAAAACTTTATTAGATAAATTTGGATGATGATTAAATTTAAGTTTTTTTTTATTTAATGGAGGTAGTTCACTCATTTTTTAATAAAAAAATTTATTTTTATTTTTTTTATTTTTTGTTTCTAAAGAAGAAGAAAATTAAACTTCTCGAGCTTCGCGTGGAGTTTATACCTCTCGAACCAAAAGATCTATCATAATCTCTTCACCTCCAAAATTTATTTCTTGTCCTTTTTCATCAGTGATTCTAATGCCAATGTTGTTAATAGTTTTTCTTGTAATAGGAAAATATATTAATGTTTGTGGAATTACATTTAATCTATAACCAATGGGTACAGTAAAAGCTGGAAAACTGAATATTAAATTTGATAATTTACCATTTATATATCCTCCTTCAATAATGTCACAATGTACAACAATTGAATTTATTTCAGTTATTTTTGGAATCTTCTCACCTAAATGATAACCTTGACTATAGGTTTGTTTATTAAATCCTAATAGCTTTGACAATGATCTATCATGATTAAAATCAACTTGATGATTTTCGTCTAAAGTAAGAGAAAATTTATTAACTGCCGGTTCAACTGCAAAATGTAATTGTTTCTTATCTTTAAATGATATACCTAAATGTCTCTTAATTTCATTTGATATTGTTTCAACTTCGTAAGAACCAGGAAGAAAAGTTATTATTTTCCATGTTTTGCCTTTATCAGTAGAATATCTAAATTGATCATTCACATCTTTGATAACGTTTTGAATAGTGTTAAATGTAGAGAAACTAGTCAATGCAATTTGATAATTTTTATTTTGTTCCAAATGTAGAATGGGTTCTAAATTACAAGTGTGTGATGAAGTAGTTGTTATAATTTTTAACGTCGTACTAAATTTTGATGAACCCAAAATCTCTGTCAAATTTTCTAAATGATTATTAATTTTGTCTAAATCTGCTGAACACATTTTTTAGTTAAAATTTTAAATAAATATTTTTTATGAAAAAAGTAAAACAACAACATATTTCAGCTACGGGCGAAGCCCTGGAGGACATCAGAGATGTCCGGCTATACTTTTATAATCCTCTTCATTTAGAATATTCTTTTCTAACAGTCTTTTCAATATAGCATGAATTTCATTGAAACTAGAATTATGTCCTTCTTTTATTGCAGATATTAAAATATTTAATCTATTTAGTAATTCTTGTGGATCATCTGGTAAAAATACAGTTGTTTCAGTTTTCTGTTTTTCAGATAAACCTTTTCCTACTTTAACTCCCGTTGATAATAAATTTTCTAATTGTTTATAACGTCTAAGAGATTTTACTGCACCAACTCTGTCTAACATAGCTTTATATTTTATGAGATCTTCTACAGCATAATTATTTAAATCTGCTCCTCTTAAAAGATTAACAAAATTTCTATCTAAATTAAAAGGAGATTTATCTGGTGAAAAAATTAAACCTCGAAAAGGTTGTGGAAATATTTCTTTTTGTCCGAGATAAAATCTAGGTATTGTTTTTCCATCTATAAATGAAATAGAATGTTCAAATTGCATAGATTTTGGTAATTTCTTATTAATGTTTGATTCTAGTAATCCATAGTCATCTAATATAGTTTTGTGCTCTGGATCTGTTATATCAATTTGTTTATCATTATTTGTACTTTCTTTTTCAAGAGTTTTAAATGGTTTCATAGTTTTTTCAAAATCAGTTTTTACTTGCTCGGTTTGCTGCATTTTTTCAAACATATCAGATTGAATACCAGCTTTTATCATTCTATGTTGAAGATGATTTTCTTTCATAATATTTCTTTGTTTTATTAACTCTTCTAATTGTTTTATTCTTTTAAAATTATCAGCTCTAATTTTATCCATTTTTAAAATATAATATTTGAATTTTGTGGTAACATTGGAATACAACAAAAACATTTTACTGAACAAATTATTTTTTTATTGCTTTGTTGTTTGACATCTTTTCGTTTAAAGTTTTCTCGTTTTAAGTTTTGTTTAATAAAGTTTTGTTTAATAAAGTTTTGCTTAAATTTTCGCTTAAAGTTTTTAGCTCTTCTAAAAAAATTTGTCATTTTCTTCATTAGAAATTTTACCATCAGTAAAGTTTTTCCATCCTTTTTATTTTTATCATCAACTTTTTCTGACTGTAATTGAAATGATATTTGATTTACTTCATTAGCTATTTGATCAAATTTTTCAATCTCATCTAACGTAATAACATTATCATCACATACTCTTTGAAAGTAGTAGTGTAATTTGTCATAAACTTCTTTAATATGTAAATGCTTAGTTTTTAATGATTTTCGTTTCTTAGTTATTAAAGATTTATCTAACATTGTAACAAGTGAAGTTGCAAAAACACCCGTACCTGTTAAAGCTGTAGCAACTACTGGAATTACTAAAACACCTGAAGATATAACAATTGTTAAAGCACCTAAACTTATTGTAAAGAATATGCCAATTCCTTGTGTTACATTCTTAACTTTACTCCATCTCTTTCTTAATTTTTTATAATGCTCTAATCTTAATAATAATTGAGATTCCTTATCTTTCATATACCTTACTCTATCTTTGTGTTTTTCTTTATTCATTTTTTCAATGTTAATCTTTTCAATGTCCATTAAAGTAGAACTACGTTCATATGATAACGAAGGATATATTCTTGAGGTTCCTTCCACTTTTGTTTCATCCACTTTTGTTTCTTCCATTTTTAAAGAAATATTTTTAGTCACATGATATATTTTAAAAACCTGAAAATGGATAAAATTCATGAATTTGAAATTCTCAACTTTTATGATTTTCGGTGTCCTTGAACGGTCATGATTTTGGCGGGGGGTGAAAATCGAACCGAAGGTTCTAGGGCTTCGCCCGATTGTAATTCTCAAATTTTGAGATTTTGAAAAATTTGAAAAATTGGGTATTTTTAAAAACGCTTAAATTTTCGCCCTTCGGCCTTCGGCCACGTGAAATTTGAAGTCTACCTAAATTTTTGAAATTTTTGAAATTTTGATTTTTTGAAAAAACCCGCAAAAGTGTGACATCCGGCGCAAGCGAAGCGAAGCAAAGCGAAGCGAAGCGTCGCGTCGGATGTCACACTATAAACTACTGGTATTGCTCATCAAGTGATAAAGTGCATTTGTCTTCTACCATCGAACGTTCAATCAGCTCATCATGCAACGTTTTTATAATCTATTAATCATACTATGTATGCGCATATTCATGAGAAACTACCAACATTCATTTAACACAGTGTTTTCCAAAATCGTACCTTTTTAGACTGCAAGCAGTCGAGTAGTGTTTTTAAATCCTCATCGTCTATAAGAGTAGAAAAATACGTCGTATATGCATAAAAAAAGGAAAATATAGTTCCTATATTTACCTTTTGTGTAGGCCAGGCCCATACTCTGTGGTAAACAACTAGGACAACTAGTCGCACAATTTTTTAAATCTCTTGTTAATGATTATCAATTTGGATTGACCAATGACCCTTCTCATTTCCAATGAGATGATTGTTTTATTTTAGCAATTCTGATTGACCATTCTCATTTCTAATGAGATGAACGCCGGGGAATTGGTCTCCCTGATAGGGGAACGAACCCCTGCTCAAATTTGGGAGGATTCAAAGATGGTTAACACGGAGGCTGAGGGCGCCAAATGAGTATCTCGCATCCGGGCGCAAGAAACTCACGCTACGCCACTGTAGCTCAGTCAATGTCAGTCACATCATAAGGCTAGCGCAGGCTGAACAATATAAAGCGACGATGACATACTTGTAGATAACTATCTTTCATAGTTTCTAGAGTAGACTGATATTGTAGCCTACATTGTACGTAGGCATTGCACGTACATATGCCTACATGTAGATCACTTGGCACTTGGCCTACCCTACGTTTATAGACATTTATTTCCAGCCGTGTAGATATACGTATGTATCGTAAGTTTATACAACAATATGATTTCCTTAACTTTCGAATTGCGGTGCCGTGGACATATTAATTCCCTTCAGTATTTTAGCAACTGTAATGAGCACTACATTAATTTTTTTCAATTTTTTAGCAACTTTAATAAACACTACACGCTCTATTATGCTGCAGTATACCGCATTAGCTTGTCGATAAATCGACGTACCCACTGGATGGGGTTGATGGAATAGCCCAATTGATATCTATTGTTTACGTTGCAAATACATTAATTATTAAATTTTTTATTTCATCTTACGCATGTACTTTAAAATTATGTGCAATGTAGGCATACCGTAGCATAGTTAGGGTGCAATTTAATAATTACCGGTAGGCCTAATTGGTATTTGTAAGAGCGACGCCGCTAGAACTTCATCAGCCAAGGACGCAGAACAAGAAGAACATTGAATTGTTGTTTAGTCTATTGATATGATTATTGATTAGGTTGGCAAAATTATCGAAGCTATATAGGTCTTATCCAGTAGCTAGCTAGGTACAATGATGAGTGTATTGTCCCTCGATGTTCATACGTTACGAGTGAGGTCCCACAGATAGCTACATTATAATTTTGGACTTTGCTTGTCAGGCTTGGACATGAGTTGGGAGTTGCAAATTGCTACATGCTATTTACGTCTAAGAGACAAGTGCAATCCGATCGTCATCTTTTACCATGGTGGTATACTGAGACTATGGGCCACACTAAGTAGGCTACATGTAAATACTTATTTATAGATTGCGTTTTTTGAGCGCGCACTTTTCAAAAGCTGATAAAGTCGACGATCATCATTTTTTTCATTGTCTGCCAACATGTTTACCATCATCCTGCAGAGTCTAGTAAAATACATACACATACATGTGCAAGACGCTGTATCAATGAAACTACATGTATATATGCGTTATATTTAGCTGTCTTGTAAATTTCGGGATCGCAAGAATTTTAAGGTTATATCATTGCAGCTACATCTGCTGTATACAAGCATGTGTATTATTTATTTTGTCATAGCCGAGGATATATCAAAATAAAATCACTGATTTTTTTGTTTCAGTTTCAGCGTCAATAGTACTGCAATATGTCACGCAAGAGGACTACATGTATGGAGGACTTCTTCCGTGTTGAGAACAGGAGTAGTGGTGTGACTCAAGAGAAGAAGCGCAACATTTCCGAAAGTTTGGGATCTGCAGACGTTCCCCCGTCTCCCACTCGAATTCCCTCATGTCCCTGGGTAGTGAGTTAGAGGCCGACAGCCGCTCAGGTAGTCAAGCCATTGACTCGACCAGCCACACCTTGTGATTGCGCCTGGATGTGGTATTTCCAGCCCCCTCATCCATTTCTTAAACAATATTCACTTTACCAACAGATGGAACTCTCTGTATGACGCGTGCAGCGTGCTGCTACAGTGCGTCATGAACGACGACGCTCGCCTGGAGGCCGTCAATGAAGTTCTACGGAACGAGGGGGGCGCCAACCGGAGCAGGAAGTCCTTTAGCGGCTTCGACGACCAGGACAGACAGGTAAAGTACCAAAGTAGTCTGATGCAGATTTCATTTTAGCTGAGATGAGCCTACATGTAGATAATAATGTTTTTGTTTTTGCTTTTGGTTTACAAGTTTTAGTGCCTGCTATGCTATTAATTTAATGAGTTTTTTACGTTATCACCAGGTGCTGCATGAGTTCTGTCTGGACCGGCTACAGGCGGAGCAGAACGCTTACCTTGGTGCACTGCTTCCCAACCTCACTCTCATGAAAGTGGCGCTGGAGCGCATGGAGGAATCGCAAAGGGACCAGGCCCTCATCTACGCACAGCCCTTGGTGCGCGCCCTCCTCCGACAAGAGGGCAACAAAGGAGGATTTGACAACAGGTAGGCCTACAAATTCAACAACTTCACCTATATTCTGTAACATAAAGAGGTACCGGTATTTTATTCTCTGTTTAATGTTTGCGGTGCTTACCTTTTTCTATAAGCCAGGAGTCGCGCAAACTCCGGCATAAATGGCCTATTCAGTGTTCCAGTTCGGCCTTGTTAGGTGCTAGCCTGTCAGGCCTAGCTAGTGCTAATAATGTCAGCTTTAAATGTACACATGCATATTTCTTGTGCTGTGTAGTTTTGTTCCCTTTCTTTACTATACAGGTGCTCGCAAATTTAGGAGCCAAATTTATCATCAATGGACGTTGACTCTGTCTCAAAGAAGTATTATGCTTCCGATTGATTTGTTTTGATGGTTAGTAAATCAATATTTTCCTCACAGGAGCCAGGAGCATTGTAGCCTACTCCCTGTTTTCTCTGTCCTAGTGAGCCTTCTTGATCCCTGGCCCTGACACGGCCTATATGGTGGCCTAAATTGCCTGCCGATCCCTGGTATAGGCAATAAGTACATGCACATGTCCCGCTACGTGTTTAAGCTAATTACTTTGATTTACAGATTCAGCTCCATGTTTAGAAACATGGATCTCCTCATGGCATCTGCCCTTCATCCAAACTACGGGATGTCGACGTTCGGCTCCATGGCTCCGCATATGAAGGAGGAGATATCCATGAGGATCCTAAAAGAGATGACGGCGCTCGTCAGACAGGAGGAGGCGAGAGAGGGGGAAAACCAAGTTACGATGAAGGAGCATCAGGAGGTCGGCGATGACCCCTTTGCCGAGCTCTGCGAGTGTGAGGATGGAACCGAGGAAAACCGCGACAATAACCTGCAGGAAGACGTCAAAAAGGAGCTGCAAGGGTGGAAGAGGAGCAAGGAGGTAGGCCTAACAATGTGTTTAAAGTCTTGCCATGTTCTTTCATGCACCATGAGCATACCGTGTACAAGCAAGTGATAATTCGGTGCATTGTAATGTGTAATTGCAGAAGCGTACATGTAAGATTGCAATGATGTATGTGTTTTTTTTTCAGGCAACTGTGAAGAAGTCGCACTTCCCTGCGAAGCATAGGGCCCACTGGATAACATTTTTCATAAAGTACAATACTGGGATCCCTAGCTCTGCAGGAGTAGAGCGTCTCTTCAGCGTGGCTGGAGACGTACTGAGGCCGAAGAGGGATTGTCTCAGTGATGACAATTTTGAACACCTCGTGTTTCTGAAGGGAAACCTCCACCTCAGCAAGAGGCTGCAGCCAGGAGGGGCCGATGAGGATGATGATGATGATGATGTGTAGTATTTGTATGATTCCTCTCTGCTCTGATTGTACTTTGTGGTGCGGTGAAGTTTGTCGTGGTACCCGATACATGTAGCTTGTTGTTTTTTATGGTTTTTATGTTAACAATAAAGTTCTCAATTCGTGTCTTTCATCAATGCTCCTATTTATTCAATACCAGCCTATGTTGTATTTTAGGCATGTACTTGTAGGTTTCTGTACGATATTATTGAAGCCAAAGGCCCAGACCAATGAAGAGTGCATCAACATAATTAATTGTTACACATGGCCTTGTATATGCATGCAGGCACGACTTCGATTTCATGTCTTCGAGCTCTAGCACTCGATGTTGTTAGAAGACATGGAATCGAAGGAGTGCATGCTTGTGCATGGCCGTCGTGTAACAAATCATCATGTAGAACAGCATTTATTTTAGTGAATTCAGTGTAGAGGTTTAGTAGCAAAAAATGAGCCAATTATAGACGTTAGTAGAGACAATTTCAGGATTTATCGTTATCGGACTTTATCGTTATCGCTTATCGCTTTAACCTTTGCGTAAAATTTATCGCTTTATCGTTATCGGACTTAGCAAAAAAAATTATCGCTTTATCGTTATCGGACCCATCGAAAAATTTATCGCTGCCCACCACTGCTAATTTCTTCCATTTTCAAAAATCGACTCAGTGCCAGCCCGCAGCCGTTGGATTGCGGTAGAACCAACTACTATTTTCCACTGGGTGACTCCATCTAATATACTTACTTTATGGCCAGGGTTGCCAGATTCCCAAAACTTAAATAGCGGACACCAAATTTATCTAACATCAACATTGAGAGTTAGGCGACAGCTTTAGCCTTTGGCTTTAGCCGTAGGGACCATAATGACGGTTTCTTACTTATGTTTAATCGACTTCATCCGGGGCCATTGTTTGAACAAGTGATCATCATAGGTTCTGAATAGTCATGTGGACGTAGGTCAATGACTGTTATAAACACTAATTCTCAAGCAGGCCTAACTTTAAGTTAACTGATAAATCAACCCTGCTGATGAAACGGTCTCACTCTAGGCCTACTATCCGGTCCATATGCTCATTTATTATAATAGGTTGTCTACAATTCTTTCAACTTTCAAGAACTTTTTAGAGGATGGCTTACATGAGATTCACGTAGGCACATGTGGCTTATGAGTATAGAAAAATAAGTAGACATAGACGGAGGTTTTTTATTTAAAATACATTCATGTACTAGTGGCACTAGTGCACAGTGGTCAAGAATTGGTAGAATGCAGTAATTTTGGTGTAGATATAGACCTCAAACTAACACCTATGAGTTATTTTCAAGAAAATGTAAGCTATAATATAGAGTATGTATAGTTGTACCTGTAGATTACTTACGAGATAGCTGTCGGATTATAGGCAGGATTATCTAACTAGGATATAACTTTCTTCATTAAACCTAATTAAATGTTTCAGCCGTAGGTCTGCAATATGTACAGATTGTATGCATCTATTAGCATTTCTATCAATGTATAGGTACTTCTTTAAATTAATGCAACATGTATATGAAATTAATTAAAACAGCAAATCATTGAGTTCTCTAGTTTTCACATATATTTTTCAATTGAATGAAAACAAGTAGCCAATCCTACTTAAAATCTTATTACTCATAAACGACTAAATGTTCTAATTTGCAAAACCAAGGAATCTACTAAACTCAATTTTGAATGTACCGGCATATAGCGTTCGAAATACTGGCGAATAGTGTTCGAAATATAGCATATTATTATTATTATTATTACTTTTACATAAAAAGGATTTTCTATTTTAGCACATCAAAGATTCAAATTGCTAGAACTACTGAAACTTGAGATCACAAAACATTGGAAAGATTTACAAAATATATTTAAGCACACAACAATCACTTTTTATACTAATTGTTATCTCTGATTGCTTGAGAGAGTTTTTTATCTTGGCAAATGACTGAATAAAATTCTTTACAAGTATATTTCAAGTTGAAGAAAACGACGAGTTCTTCCTTGATAGTGTCAATCAGCAAACGATTTCGGTTATCCACCCAAATATTTTCCATAACAGAGTTCGACGAACGCATTGCTAACAGGGATACTAATGAACACCTGGAAGATTTGCTTTAAAACAGGCGCATCAGTATTTGCAAAAAAATTAGTCCACTTGTCGAGTGTAGAACCTGATAATTGTGGAAGAACACTTTCATGGAGACGAAGTTCTTTGAATAGGTCGTCATTTGGCTTGGGGCATTTGTCTTTGAAAAAATCCTGTTCTGTTATTGTCAAGATTTCTTCCATTGATGGCGCAGCGTCGAGAGAAAGAGGTTCTAGCGTTTTGTAGAAAACTTCCTTCTCAGATGGAAACCATTTATCCAAATACTCAAGAGCACGTTCGTAAACAGTAAGTGGTTCTCTTTCAAAAGATGCAATCGCATTGCTAGTTAAATATTGCTTTCTCTTAGACAGTAAATATGTCATTCCAAAAAATCTATCTGAAATTTTCTTGCGAAAGCTGTTTTTTAGATCGACAATGATGGAGGGAAGATGACAAGCAAGTGTACTATTTGACTGTAGTGCAAGTATAGCTCCATGCAATTCTGCCAAAAACGAGTGGAGGAAGTAAAGCTTTAACTCATTTAGCGTTGGCTCGTCATCATCTGCGATCTCGTCCGCCTGATCACCAAATAGATGCCATATTACACGATGACATTTATCTTCTCCAATCGACAGAAAATACGTTTTGATTGGGCGCATATTCTTGATCAAGCGAGAAAGTGCTTCGAAAAGAGTGAGCCACCTCGTAACAGCATGACGTACTACGGACTGATAAATGAGATCGGCTTCTTCGAATTCTCCTTTGAGGCTCTCAACATTTTTGGCAGAAACTGAAAACTCCGCATAAACTTTCATCACAATGTTTTCAATGTCGAGGCTGTACGTTTTCAGTGCGTGTTTACCACAGTTGTGTAGCACGTGGTCGTTGCAGTTGGCCTTAATCAAATTTAAACCATCTTGTTGGAGTAATGTAAAGACTGACTGATTTACGCCGTAATTCACAGATGCATTGTCAGCTCGGTAACTTATCATTAACTTCAAATCGATATTATGACTATTGAGCTTTTCAATTAAGCAATTTTTTAAACTGGTGGAATCCTCAAACGAATTTTCGTAAAAATCTAATACCACTTCATGAAGTTCATCGGTAAAGTATCGAATACAAACGGGAAATAATTTGCGATGGCCATGATTGGAGGCATCTGTCCCCAGACAATATGGTGTTCCACGAAGGTCATCGAGGACCTTTTCTATTGCGTAAGGTTGGAGAGCTCCTTTCACAATCGCACCGACCTTGGTGCGGGCCATATGAATCGCTGGTGTAATTTTTGAGTCTTGAATAGTCTCTTTAATAAGTCGTACTCCACACTCGAGACTGTTGTAAGAAAGGTGGTGCTTCACATTATGGAAGCATAAAGCACCTTCAGCCGCTGCGACTTTATTTGAAAGTTCAAGGTCATTGCCCGGTGATAAATGATGTCAGGGTCCCTGACGGGGCCCTTTAGGGCACTCGGGCAAAACTAGGGCAACAATAAATTTTCAAAATAGGCTCTTTGTCTTTGTAAATGACTAGATTTTTGATAATTTCCCTGAGAAAATCAATAACGAGCAAGTTTTCTCAAAATTCCATATCAGGGCAAGATTAGGGTAACCTTAGGGCAATATAATTTCAGGGCATGTTCAGGGTATGCCCTGATTACACTAGATGATGCTGCAGCTCCACACACATCATTCACATGCTTCCTCAGTTATGTGCCACTTCCTACTTTCTGTAATTTGACAGACTCGGCAATGTAATTTTACCATACAACTTTTGGGTCACGTAAAATTACATGCTATTCTATGTAAAACAACATTATGAAAAGATGTCTGCAAGATAGGACATATGATTCATTAATAGATAAAAAATTTGGAAATTAATTGCGGTCATATGATCTATACACCTGCAAAAGGAATATTTAGTTCAATCTACTCCGTCTCTTAATTATTCGTTTTTGATAGGACGGCACAATGCACGAAGCACAGACATATTCCTTCTTCTCTTCTCTTCTCTTCTCACTCACTCACTCACTCACTCACTCACTCTCTCTCTCTCTTTGCTCTCTCTCGTAATTCATTTATTCATTTTCTTGTATCCTTTTTATCCATTCAGAAACTTATCTTAAATAATATCCTAGCTGGAACATATGGGAAGTCATAATGCTGTTCAGATGCCTGTTGGTCCTACAATTACGTAAGACTCGTCTGCGCACACCGATTCTCTATATGAAATAGTTTCCCTGTCGCTCGCCTGCTGAACCGACCTTCATTCCATGAGTCACATGACAGAGAGGATGCGAGCTGGTAATGTTTATCAAGCAGGCGTCATTTGTTTGATACAGTCGACTCCCATCTCCCACTGCATCGTGATATGTGGCTGTACGCATATCAGTCAGCAAACTCGCCGGCATTACTATCTGCAGTCTCAAACTTGCGAATTTATAAGACTTTTAACGGCGATTCAAGTCAGTGATTTGTGTTTTCGACATTCAGAGAAATTCTGTCGTAATTCGATTATGCCTACAGTTTGGAAATAATCTCTGGTATATCTTCATCTACAGGATACGTCTTGATTCCCATTTAATTGCAGACTCAGTGAAGTACGTACTGCACTGTTTCTATATTTTCGCTGAAAACCATCAAATTCATGTGATATTGATTATTGCTCTAAAGTCAAAGAGAATGCAACATTTGATCAAAGATTTGGACCCGCTACAGGTGAGATGTTTATTTTGATAATTGCAACAGCATTGCATGAGCTCATTATTGCTAAATAAAGTTTCATTAGGGTGAAGATGCCTTGGCTTGACTTGTAGGTATTATGTGGGAAGAACCAAGTAAACTGATGTTATGTTCGAGGTTAGCATATTTTTCTTTTTGTAATATGTATTTCGAAATCATCGTCAGACAAGTGAATCGTAGTTAAGGTAAACAGTAAATTCAAGCATGCAAACTAATAAGTAACACAGAAAAGAGCTTGAACCAAACACTTTGGCATGGTTATTCACTGACTTCCTTTTCATTTAAATTTGTTAAGTTTGATAACTGTCCTGTCAGACTGGAGTATATGGTCTAACTACCGGTGAATTGTGATCCGGTGAAGGTTTTTGTAAGAATTTTCAAAATGCTTGTAGTACAGCATCAAAAATTAATATTAATGAAAGAGGTTTTTGTCACACAATTCTTAATCAAATTAGATGAATGTACAAAGTGGGTTGCCTGCATACAAGTTGTAAGCAATTTTTTATCCATAACAATACGTAGTTTATTCATTTTATTTGTCTGTGTTACTTTGAGTGATCTATGTTACATGTGTTCCACTATCTGCACGAAAGAAGATAACAAATTTAAAATATAATGCGTATAGCTATAAGAATTTTAGAATATAACTCAATAACTGCAATAAACATGCTTGCATCCGTAAATGTCATTAACTGAGCAATGTAATGTTCGTCCATTCTTCAAAGAGCAACGATTCTTTTACAAACTTGTTTTCAAATTGTGTTTGTCAAAGCACCTGATGCGTCATTATAATGTTCTTAGGAAATTGCAAAAAAATCTGTCATTTTCGTACATATCATGCTGATAATGAAACGTTAATATGTAAACATTTCTATAAATTTTATAGGATCTATAAATATCTGATCGATTTTCTTAAAAATTGTGCATATTCAATTAATTACCATTAAGAATTTGATAAATGAATAAATGTAATTAATGTTATCAATAAAGTAAATAGATACCCACACTTTATTTGTCTGTGTTAATTTCATTCCTTTCCATTGGCCCTCATTTCTTTTTTAATTGATATCCTATTTTTTCAAAGAAATATATCCATATCTAATAAGTTTTAATTAAATAAACATTAAGTCAATCATCGTAGCGTGTGTTATCATGCTGGAGGAATAGATAGTAGATTTTCTTTATTTGCATCATTGTCATTTCTTTGCCCGTCTCTCTCTCTCTCTCTCTCTCTCTCTCACTCACTCTCCACTATTTCTCATGATTGTGAGCAATGGAATATCTGTCGAAATCTCTGGTTGAATTGCAGATAATATTGAATTGTAAATAAGCATAGTTTTATTGTGCCTTGCTGATTTATTTTTCATTGCTTTCGGAAAGTCGATTTGCGCTTTTTTCATAAAATCCTGTTGCTTGTGCATCACTGTACGGTAGATATGACTTTAATATATATTTTAACTACCAGTGAATTTAACAGGCATTTTTTCCTTTCAGAGTCATCTGCAGATCTATTTGAGACAACCTGCAAGGAGGTCGAACTGACCGTGTCTAAGTTCTTCAACAACGCCCACAATCGGTATGGTGGAAGGAGAAAGAGGCAACAGGAATCTAGTGATATGAGCACTCCACCTGTCAAGACTACGTGTATTGGATTCCGACAGTGAATGACTTATACGTGATTTCTTACGTGATGGCTTATATAATGTGATTTCTTCAAAAATATAAAGAAATTCTGAATGCAAACTGTTTTCACAACTCTAATCACGTGCGGTTGTCGGGTAGGATTTTTTAGATCTGAATTAAAAAAGGGTATAAGCTACTGATATACTACTATTTAATGAACAATGAGTAACACAAACAACCCTACTTTTTTAAGATTGGACGCGGTTAAAAACCGCTACGGGCCCTGATCAAAGCTTGCGGAACTCCACCGTTGGGGCCCCTGAATGCAAACCTGTTAAGGGGCCCCAGATATGATTTATCACCGGG
>CAJQUW010013709.1:0-325581 GCA_907163375.1 Prostheceraeus crozeri | reverse complement strand
TAAGAATATTACCTGCCAATGCGCCTCACTGTCCACGAAATGGGGTTTTCTGGTCGACCAATCATAACTGCAAGACTCTGTCGGGTAATTATGGGTGCTTTAGTGGTGTTTCTGAGTATTCTGAATCGATATAGGTGCATCACATGTGATATTTCGTCGATTATAGGCCATACTTCTCAGGCCTTATAAGTAGCCATATAGATTTATTTCAATTAAGCCAAATACACGTATAATGTAATATCGGACATGCTCTGTTGATTGGAGAGCAATTCAGCTTAATCTGAGAGCCAGAAGTAGCTAAATTAGCATATATGAATAATAATTATTATTTATATAATTCCGATTTGTGGTCAAAACACTACGGCGAATATGTGGTTGCGATGCATGGTGTATGTTAGACATATGTGACGACACAATGTAAACGGATTTTAGCTGCGGATAATTTTTTTAAAAATTTATCGTTATGGGGTAATTTTATGGTCTAGTTTTCGAATATTTCACTAGTTTTTGTCAGTAAGATGATCATTTGGATTAAGATAATCATTAAGATGATTACATCAATCTGCTTTTTTGACAATAATTATATGCCAATGCGCCTCATATTGCAAATTGAACATTTCTGCCACATAAAATGACCCGAGGGATCAAAAGTCAGCAAAAGTGTAAAATCTAGATTATTTTTCACACTTACCCAACGTTTGTACAGTTTACTAACCACTATTTACTTCTTGAGAATAATAGCGAAGTACTTCTTAGTGGTTGTTTGCCGGGAAATCCCTTATGAAAGACAACCATTGCACATAACCTCATTTATTGACTGAGAGGGCAATGTTTTATTAGCATTTTAAATATGCTTGAATATATGAACTGAATTATTAAAAAAATCGTTAGAAATGAGCTTGTAAGCTTAATTATCAATTATCTAAATGAACTCGGTGCAAATGTTTAAATACGTACAAATTTTATTAATGTAACACATTTTGTCTTCAAATTATCGAAAAATTTGTAGCATTTTCATATTTTTTTATCTAAGATATTTATCTTCTACTTAAACTCTTATTCATGGTTGTGTTAATGACTGTAGATTGTAAGTCAATAATGTTGGCTCGAATGTAGAGCGGTTCCAAAAAGCTTTGATCTACAATAAATGAATTATAGAAAAATTGCCTCATAGTTAATGTGTAAATGTTTTTTAAGTAATCACGAATCTAAACTCGATAAGAAAGGAGTGCTCAACCTCTTATAGGAAGTTTATTTGCAGCATTGAATAAGTATTGGATTTAGCAGCTAAACTCTCATAGTATATATATAAGTGAACGATATAGTCTCAGAAAACTTACGCCAACCATGTTTTGTTTGCATTTAGTTCGAACTTCACTGTCAGATGTTTTTTCTGTTAAGTAAGTCATTTAGTAGATGGCACAAATCGCACTATACATGTAGAATAGTAAACAGAGGCTCACATTGTAACAGGTACAACATTTTATGGTCGACTTTTTGAGACTACATTTCATCCGACGGTATGCTTAATATGTGAGTAAACTCTCAAGTATATTTGACTTTCATTACTGTAAGCACGTGCATAGTAATGATTGATGTCTACGTTGGATACTCATGGTGTCTCGAAAACTATGATGCTCGTGCCACATATTCTCTTGTTGTCGCATATTGTCATGTTGTAAGCTTGTTATCTGCTTGAAACTGGTGTTTGTATCGATATTTTACGGTAATGCGCTGCTGCACCATAGTCAACACTGACCAGCATGCGCCCCGGAGGAATTTTCTATTTTTAGAATTTTTGTTCTCTCCGCCAGTTCCGGTACCATGCTCAGTCGCGCCAAATTCGAGGACGGCGGATGGTTTGAAGCCAATTTACCCAGGGCATCTAACAGGAGACGAAAAAAGGCGGAAATTTTTTGACGTACTTCGATGTCATTCTACTGAAATTGGTGAGAAATAGGCATCTCCTGAACAAGCAACATACCTAGCTTAAAAATGCAATAAAATAACTTATCTTTTAACTAAAATGCAAATTACTAACAAATGCTGTATCAGAAATCACTATTGGTTTCTTTGGTGGAAGCAGTGTACTTTTCTCTCGAGTACAGAAACAAAACAAAGGAGATAGAATCTACTAAAAAAGACTAAACTCTGTCGGAAGATGGTTACTGCAAACTGAAGAAAACCACGAGAAGAAGCGGCATCACCTAAACGTCACTAGAAGAAGCTTAGAGATGTCTGCTTCAGAGATATCTGCGTATCAACATTCATTTTCTGATTATGTCCTACTTCTTCAACTCAGATCTTCCTATCATCATTCTGCACCATTTCTTCACCACGCATCTTCCTCACATCATTCTGCCCCTCTTCAATTCACATTTCTTCCTCTGATCCTGCCCTGCTTCTTCAACTCGCATCTTCTTCTGATCATTCCTTACTTCTCCAACTCGCATCTTCCTCTCATCATTCTGCCTTTCTTCCTCAAGTAACAGGAAACATAATGAACAGATTTCTGAAAAGATTTCAGATTGGGAGAGGTAGCCTACACCTTACCCTATCTTTTAGCGTATATTTGCATCAATCTCGAGAATGATTCAAATCTTGAAAAAGACGGAAATCCTAAAAAGACGGAAAATTAGGGGCCTTTTTACTTTTGTACTATATTGGAAAAGAAAAATATGTTTAAAGATTGTATCAAAATGATTTTTAGTTGAAAACTCGGCTATTTTATTGACGATAAATTTCATCGATGGAAGCTACCGCAGATAGTAAAGGTCAGAGTATGTTTCAGTTAAAACTGTTTATTTGCATGGTTTTTTGCTGTGATGCCTGTACTTATCCACAGATTAAATGCCAGTATGCAATTCCATTGTTTTCGTTGTAGAACAACCCAATGTGAGGATAATCAACTATTCCAACCTATCAACGGCATTAATGCACTCTGAGAAGACAGCCGATGATTTTTATGACGTGAAACCCACGTCAAACAGCGCCTCTGAATAGATTGTACATAGATTTTGTCCATCTCATTCTTAGAGATATTTTTATTCTTACATTTGTTTTTCAAAATATAATAGGAAAGAGAAATACAAATTACATATCATCGAACTCTCTTCCTATTTCCACTATGTTAAACTATGCGTTCTACATGTAGTAGATAACTCATGACGCTGGAGGGATTTTAAGTTTGATATCTCACTCCATGGTCATGAGTTATCTATGTTAAACCATATGATTCATATGATTCTCAGGGATCTATTTAAATATATCCGGACAAAAAATAAATCCCGGACGCTATTTCATTCAATACTACATTCAAATTTCAAAGAATATTATGAGATTGCGCATAGTCATTTAATCATAAGCCATGGCTTGGAATGGTATGCTGAATTTTGATAGGCATCCTGTGATCAGCGGACTCTCCGAAGAGCAAATTCAACGAATGATAAATGAAACATCATACGACCAAAATTGCAATTTTAGTGAAATTCAATTTCCTGATATGAACAACCAAATGCCAACAACAAGCAAAAATCAGCAACAGCACAGATTTGTTGAAATTGACAGCATTAATGACACGAACAATCAGGTAATCCTGAAGAACATAGTCAAACGTGATAGGGGGGCGATCAAGATGTTTACGTATTGGTATAAGCAAAGGTTCAATGCAGATGTGCAAGTACAAAATTTGACCGATGAACAACTTATTGACAATGTATCTCGCTTCATTCATGAAACAAGAAAGGATGGCAGAGGATGCTATTCTCCAACTAGTCTCGTCAGCATTATTTCCGGGATTCAGCATCACATCAATCTGGATGGTAATCGAAGTGTGGACTTTTTCAAAGAACATAAGTTTTATCTCATAACACGAAGTTTGGATGCTGCGATGAAGATCGCTGCGAGAAATGGTGTAGGGCTGCAGCGCAAACACGCAGAAATCATTTCAGAAGAGGAAGAAAAGAAGATGTGGACTTCTGTTTCGGAGATGAAAGTCCTTCGCAGCTAATCAAGACGCTGTTCTACCTAAATGGAATACATTTCGCTTTAAGAGGTGAAAGTGAGCACACTGAGTTGACAATTGACCAATTCGAAGCGACAGAAAGAAACGGTAAACGTTGCCTCATTTACAGTGAGAAATTTTCGAAGACATTTAGTGGAGGTTTAAGGGATATGCGAAAATCTCCAAAGAAAGTTGTTCATTTTGAAAATGTTTCAAGCGACGCGAGGAAAAGTCACATCGATCTTTTCACGAAGTTTATCTCAGTTCGACCGAAAAGAACAACGCGATTTTATCTGCAGCCGCTCAAAGAACCGAAAGATGGATGCTGGTTTTCAACCAGACCGATTGGCAAAACTTCATTGAGTAAATTTATGAAAGACATCTGTTCTCTGTCTGGAATTGATGGCAGAAAAACTAACCATAGTCTCAGAACTACCTGTGCGAGTCGCCTATATCAATCGAATGTCGATGAACAACTCATCATGGAGCACACCGGGCATCAAAGTGTGTTGGAGTTCGCAACTACAAACGAACTAACGACTATCTGTTGTCGAACTGCTCAGCTATTTTAGATAGTAAGAAAATTTGTGAAATGGCAAGCGTTATCAACAACGAATGCATCAACTGCAATGAGACCAAACATAACTTTCAATTTTAACAATGGTTGTAATGTCATTATAAAAAATAACAATTGACTTACCGTATACATTTTACTGGAGTTGAGTTTCGATGTTACGCATCTACATTTTTCGGATGTATTTTGATATTTTTACGTTCTATGGCATAACTCGTATACCATAGACATTTTAGTGCTATGGTGTTAAAGTGCTTAAAATATATCCCGGAAGCGCGAGATAACCATAGTTTTATATCCCGTATTACAGATTACTCCTACTTCACTATGGTTTAATTTGTAATGTAGAACGAAATTTCTATGAATCAAAATACATATTATCCAATGGGCTACCGTGCTACATTTTTTACCCTACAATGCACTCAAATTGCATGTAAGCCTAGATGATATCTTTGGCATAAGTAAATTGAGAATGGATAAAACTGTATCTATGTACAAAATCGGGTGAATTATGTGAAATAATTACCCGGTGTATTTCATAAACTAGCAAATTCTATAAATAACAGTTGGTTATCAATCAACGCTGAGCAATGTATAAAAAGATATAGCCTACACCAGGAAGGAATAGATAATGTTATTTTACGTTTCATGTTAATAGTCAGTCACATTGCATTGATGGAAATAGCATACTCCTGGAATTTTTTCATTCAATGTGTTCTGTATGTTTGTAGATGTATCAATTTTGATCGCTTCGTTATGAAGCTATTGGTCATTTTTTTATCATTCATCAGTTCATCTGTTTCTTTATCATTTATCTGTTTTTTTATGATTATTCATGGCTTTGGCTAAATCCATTGCCATCTCAATTTTATTTCTTCTGCTGAACTCGTTTGTACAGTATACATGTATACCAACCCAGAATTGCTAACATGTCCACTTACGCTTTTTATATCATTTTCAGCATGTTTAGTACATAATACTGTATAGAGCAACATGAAACTCTGAGACAATGATTAGTGTAAGTCTTACTTAAATTGCAAAATTTACTTCTGTTTGACATGTAACCCTTGATAGTATTTACATCAATCTTTCTCTTTTCAAATCAAGTTTCGTCGTCAATACAAAATGAACCCTCGGACGTTGCCAAAAATACTTGTTTAGAGGATTTAATTTTTTGATGTAATGCAATACTATAGAATACCGACAATTAAATAAATTGGTTTCAACGATAAATCCCCCATTAGATTTCTCTGGATCATTTTGACGATGGCTTTTGGTTAGCTCATCTTTTTTCAGATATATGTATATCTTCCCATTTTCTGCTAATTTGAACCCAAAATCATCTTTTGTCATTCCATCCAGATTTTCATTCCCTCTTCTTACAAAAAAAATTAAACCAATAACGACAAATACAAGCACTGAAGTTGTTGTGGTACATTTATGTCAAGCCTGCTTGAAATCAATGAAAAGTCTTTTTCATCTACATGTATTTGGTCATAGTGCTCTGTATCCCCACGTCCATCTGCCTTCACCCTTTTCAAAAGACTCGGCTTCGCCTCGTGCTACATTTTCTGTGGTAGTACAGATGTCGCAGTTATATCACTATAATGTAGACTCTGTATGTTTTTTTCAGAATACTTCGCTTTTATAATGGGAGAGCAAGATGAGGTCGATTTGGACGGTGATGATAAAGGAGCCGCTGAAGTGTTAGATGACGACGAGGAAATGGATGACGAAGCAGAAAATGATGACGAAGAAGAAAATGATGACGAAACAGGAAAGGATGACGAAGCAGAAAAGGATGATGAAGAAGTTTGTGACGACCAAGAAGGAGACGATGCTGGCGGTGTACAGGGTAAAGAAAAAATACAAGTAGCTGAGAAGAAAGGTAAAGAAAACTTCGAAAGGAAAAGGAAAGTACATGATGATGAAATCCTCTTTTGCCCTTGCGTGACAGACTTGCTAAGAGGAAAGTGAAGCTGACGGATATCAACTCCTACATCTTTTAAACTGCAAGTATATTGATACTGAGGAATGTATATATCTTGTTATTTACAGTCACGTACATTATTTCATATTATAAAAAATAATCTAGAGAATAATATTGAAATAGAATCTTCAATGTAGCCTTTCTGATGTTAATACTTGATTAAAGAGAGAATTGTAGTAGTGAATGTCCACTAGCTTGCCACCATCCACTTGCTTGAAACTCATGAACATCATATATAGCCAAAGAGATTTATGTGCGTATCTACACTGAGAGCCTCTCATGAAAAGGTGATGAGTTAATTTTAATAGTTACTCTGTTCTGTCTATAAAACACATATATTTCAATCTGTTCTATCTGAGCACGCATAAGACATTCCTCCAAGTCCAGAAATATTCAGAACTTGCTTCCAAAACGTGAAATATTCAGAGTACTTCCGTACTTCTGTAATCATGATTCCAGCACTGAATTATTTTCTTGTATAATTATGTCTATGCCTCAGAATGTTTTGGTTTTAGCAGCATTGAGTCATCCTGTTGTTAATCCTGGGATCATTTCGAGGCATGATGACATTGATCAGCACATTAAACGTTATCATCTTTACATAACCATTCTCTGATAGATTTTCATATACACCTAATCTATCATTGTTATGGCATAGTCAAAGTCAAATAACGTTAATCTACATGTCACCTTTTATTGAATTTCCATGGGATATGGATCGCTCATTGCAAAGTAAGTGATAAATGTTTTCCATTTCAGGAATGGTTGATACTGATTCACATACCGTACACTTCGGTTATTCAGTTTTTCTGCAGACAATATTATTGTAGAAGCTTTGAGTATATATGTAAGGATAATGCCGAAATTGGTGCTCTTTCACATGATTCAGAGCGTTCAGTTGGTGAGGAAGATTATTGCTTCTTCAAAGGTTTGGAAAGCTGAGTTGGCGAGAAAAAAACCGCAACTTCATTCATCTGTACAGATAATTTTGCCTGTTCCGTTAGTTTTTTAATCTATGATCATCTTGGCTACTCTGCGAAGAATAATTTTCCCAAATTTAAGTCATTTTTAACATTACAACGTATGTTTTGACAATATCAGACGACCGAGGCGCAAAAGCAGTTAGTTATCATAACTATTGATTGAGGCGCATTGGCAACTGCGAGGCGCATTGGCAACTGTGAGGCGCATTGGCAGCTAATATTACCAGTCTGAGGCGCATTGGCATTTGTGAGGCGCATCTGTCGGCTACGGTGAGGCGCATTGGCGGCTAATATTATAAAGATAATAATAATTATTATTATTATTATTATTATTATTATTTGTGAGCATTTGACAAATAACTGTTTTAGTCACTGAATAATTCAACTTTTAGCAGCTGGCAATAAAGTTTTTATCGACCTATCTCTAGTAAAATTAGTCAAATCGTATTTACTTACTTTTTGACTTGTTATAAAGTATCTAAGGTTTCTATACTGATTGCAATCATGAAATCATATCAATAACTTTATAAATTCTTAAATATATTAGATATATTCTTAATATATTCGCCATAATTAATATCGCCAAATCCACCCATATACAGAATATCAGAGAATGTAGTAAGCTGAACGGTGACGGTATGCATGAACAGCCGCATGCTAATTTAGAGTTAGATAGCCAGTTTACTGTCACTTGTCACAAAAACTGTGTGTCGACGTGTGTCCAAAAAAACTCAAACGAGATTTAGACGTAAGATGCAGCTGTTGATAGATTCGTTTTGAAATGAGAATATTCCGACGAAGGTTGCTCGTTCTAGCATTGAAAACCAGACGGACAAACATTTTCATTTCATTGTGTTTTCTGTGGCCTGTTTGTTCATCTACATAGGGATCCAAAAAATCCTAGAAGATGGAGAGATGCTTATATATTTCGAGAGTCAAATGTAAAAGAGGAGATCGTAAAGATATGCGATGTTAGGAATGATGATATTGCAACACATGATCTATCATATGATAGTAACATATGATCTTCATGCGACTGATGCTCACCACCATTATGACAGTCGGCAACGCTTTTTTTGCCTGAGATCAGCAGGGATTGCAGTTGATAACATTTCCTTAATAATAAGCTTAAGTTCCCATTAACTAAGATGCTTTTTAGCAAATACTCATACTACTCATAAAGTGGCTGCATCTCGGTAGTATATAAAAACGGGAATAATTTGCAAAAACTAGCTTTTTAAAAGCTGTTCAAATAATTTTTGGACCGCAGGAACGTAATCTCCGCAAAAAACTGAATCTCTTTATATACGTGTATAAATTTTCACTGTATACAGAATCTTTTTTGAGTCGACAGTAGTAAGAAAACGGCAAACACTCGACCGGCGCGCCCCCTCCCCCTCCCCCTCCCCCCTCTGGAACGGCAGAGTGTCGTGGTCGGCCGCCGTGGTGCTTCGGGTCTGACTCCCCCCCTCTGGAACGACAGAGGTTGTGGTCTGTCGTGGTGTGCCGGCCAGGTTGGTTCACGTTCACAACATGTTCGCTGACTCCCCCCCCTTTGGAACGGCAGAGTGTCGTGGTGGACTTGGGCGACCGCCAGGATTTGTCTTGAGGCTATAGTGTGTGATGTTTTTCGTGCAATCTGCTGAATGTTGGGTTGTAAAATGGGCTGTTTCGAGTGGAAGGAGTGCTCGGATGAGAAAACGGAGGCCAGATTTGGATTCAGCGTGAAATTCTGCATCGGTGTGGTGAATTTGAACGCAATCGGAGAGAAAATTTTTCGCTGACTCCCCCCCCCTCTGGAGAGCTCGCTTCGATTTTGGCTTCCAGTGGACGGATTTAGTCGTGCCATAGCTCGTTTGAAAGCTAAGAGTGAGACAAATTCAGTGAAACAAACGGCTTGTTCATATCTGTCTTCGTTTAGATGTGAGACGCCATTTAAGATTTTGGGACATTGGCGAAAAACGACAGAGTTAGAATTTGGGACGTCTTGGGCTCTAGCTTCAAAACGAAGCATCGGATTGGAAAACGGATTTCAGATTTGGAATCAGCTTGATGTTATTGTCCAATGAGGATCATCATCCAATGAGAATCAATCATTTCTATATAAATACCGAGCCTTCCACAGCGAGAATCATTCCATCGTTGAATCACACGAGTGACGGACGCACATTTTCTCTCTCTCTAGTTTCCTATTCTATTATCCAACTAAAATGGTAAGTTGCTACTTTCCTCCCTCTCCTCCCTTGAACGTAAACTTAATACAATCTTTTTCATTTTCAGGCATCTACTCCATCTGCTACACTAGTAGGACAAAATGGCGGTCAAACGTTACAAGGTTCGCTACGATCAGACCATTTACAACTGAGGCCAGTGGAAGAAACAACCAAGGTACATAATCCTACACCGCTACAGCGTAAATTTAAACAAGTTTTGCGTTATGACGATCATAGCGTAGTACTCCAAACGGGAATGCTCCCTTCCACGGATGTCAAGATAATGCGCAATCAGTATGGGGACTACATACTGATCCCCGTGAGTCCGTACATTCGCCACCAACTTGATATTATTGAGGAGTATGTGACATTAAATATGGACATTCCTACTCCTCTTGCTCAAGAGTGGAAGGCGAGAGATGAAAAGGATACTCCCTATAGAAAGATTTGGGATGGTAATCACATTTGCCTACCGGTATCACATTGGTGTACTTACTATAAGAAGGAGGGAGATCATTCAATACCCATCAGATGTGATGAGCTCGGAGAAGGTACTTGGGATATCCTTTTCAAAGTGAATGGGCTATATTATGGTCGACACAAGGATAATAAAATAGCCTCTCTCTCCATGCATATGGAATCCATCCTATATATTCCAAAACCACCCAACGTGGATGACATAATTGATCAAATCCTTAACAGCAGTGGTACGAAGCGCAAGTCGGAGAAGAATGCTGCATCAAAACGCAAATCAAAGAAGGAGAATTACTAGTCCTTTCCTAACTCTACCCTATCACAATTCGCTTATGTGCTTTGGTGTCGTAGACGTGGTCTTATTAGATACATTTTACTTCTTCGTTGCCATCATATCATTTGCGTATTTTGTCGTGAAAAGCATCGATGTAATTCTTCATTTTGTAATATGTTATAGAACGTTTCCTTAGATGTGTAATTTCCGTTTTAGGCTTCTATCATCATTTTTATGGATTGTGAGGGTGAACCTGTACAGGAGCTCAGTGCTATTGCTATGAACAATTGGTCATATCAGATTGTTAGTGTCTATCATCAACATGCCATCTGCGATCCCAACGTTGATCAATGGGCGAGAAAACACATTCATGGACTTAATCCGAAATATTTGCAAGACTATGGCTTTTCTTGTGAGAGTGCTCTTCTTATTGACTTTAAACGATGGTTAGCTACTTTCAATGTTATACGCATCTTTTGTAATAATCCTGGTAAGGAGAGGAAAGTATTTCCCAATCTAATCATTGATGATATTTTGCTCCCGCCTTGGGATAGTAGAGTGAATCAACACTACCATGAAGTCACGAAACGTTTTAAGGATTTGTGTGTTCCTATTTTGTCTGTTCGTTGTAGTAGCTACGTTCATAACCAATGCTTCTTTCCTCCTTACCTCAACACTGCCAAAGTCCTGTATGGTTATCATTGCTCGCTGCATGATAGTTACCAGCTGTATCTATTTTATCTCTTTCAAACCATTGATTTATAATGCATGCTTGTTACCGTTATTCAATAAATGTTACTATGAGAAGAGTTGTTTTCATGCAATGGATGGGTTAGATAAAGGGCGATCATGTCTTTCTCAAACGATTGCGGAACATTACATTTTCATAGGCAAAGTTTAAAAGGAGCTGTTCAAGATTATGTGATAAATTTTCATAAAGATGAGACCGACATCGAAGCAGTGGTCGATGATGCTAGCACTCTATTTCTAGAGTTAATGAATACATTCTCTGATAGCATTATCATGGCGCGATTAGTTGCGAAAATTAAGTTTAGTCATTTTGGAAAGGAAGAGGTGGAAAGTCGCTCTTTCCATTTTGCTTCTTATTCAATGGAAGTGGTAGATCACCCCGAAGAATTTTTTAAAAGACATATGATAAAAATTGCTGAACGTCTTAACGCATTTAACCATCATGGTAGCAGCCTAGTGATTGAAGCGATTTCAGATATTCACATTCAACTTTCCATAAAGAAAAATTGAAAATGCAGTGGTACTTGATTGTAGCACAACTGGTTTTCGAGCTATGTCTGCTCACTCTCGAAGTATATTCCTTCTGTACATGCGTCTATTATTTAGAAAAGGCTAGCAAATTCATATCTTCAAAAAGACTTGCTATAGACATCAGTAACGGTGAAACTATGTGTTGTGATGTATGTAAGCGAAAGGATGGAAATGAAAAGCGCATCTTCAAGAGATGTAAGCATGCTTTTTGTCAACGCTGTTTCATACGTAATTGCATTCAACTTTGCAAATGTAACCACTGTGATATTGCTCATTTCGAGTGTCACTTATGTCGCAATAGTTAGTACCTATGCAAATGTGGTAAAGATAGGTTTTAGCAAAGACTAACACGGAAAATGGCGAAACGTAAAATGACGGAACGTAAAAGTCAAAAGTTTACTTCAGCCATTCAAGCTCTCCGACGAATGAAAGCAAATCAGCGATACAATGCTATACGACATGCTAACGATAAATTCATTTGTGAAATTATTTCTCATGTGAGGAAGTTGAGGACGAAGAAATTAGCGCCAAAACAACGAAAGTTACTTAAGCGATATGCTACGAAATTGCGTTTCATCTCCAATCCTAAAGTCACCCTTCAAAGAAAGAGGAAAACTCTAACACAAAAGGGCGGTTTCCTTTCAGCAATACTTCCAATGATAGCTCCTGCCGTGGGCAACCTATTGGGTAATATCTTTGGCTCTAAGCGTTAATTATGCAAATGTTGAATCTCAAAGTAATAAAATGGATTTCAGACTTCAATGTGATAAAGTTCTGACTGTATCAGGTCCATCTCATGCAGGTAAAACTGTTTTCACGCTGAATTTATTGGATAACAGAAGGGAGTTGTTTAAGGAACCTATCAATCGAGTGATTTGGTGTTATGGTATTTATCAACCGTCCCTGTTTCAGGAATTGCAAAGTCGCAACTTTATTCGACATGAAGGAATTATTCCAGTGGATAAACTTCAGTCTAATAATGTTGTTGTATTGGATGATTTATTAAAAGAAAGTAAGAATTCCAAAGATGTTACAGATATGTTCACTCGTGCAGCACATCATAAAAGGTGCTTTATCATCTATATCACACAAAATTTGTTTCCTGATGGAAAAGAAGCTCGTACACGAAACCTGAATACACACTATTATGCTATTTTCAAGAATCCGCGAGATAAAAGTCAATTTGAAATTTTAGCGCGACAAGTTGCACCCAGAGGATCAAAAGCCTTAATTGAAATTTTTCAAGCAGCTACTGAAAAACCATACGGATACTTATTCATTGACTTTACGCAAGAGTGTCCGGAAGAATTTAGATTTCGAAGTGATATTTTGAAAACTCCCATGATTATCTATCTACAAACTATGAGTTCTTATTCTCGCATGATTGTTATTCCTCAGGATGAATATGTACAATTGACTGCCATGCAGCAAGTAAAGCAACCTCTTGCAAATCAAATGTATAGGAAAGAAATAGATTATCAGCAAAATGTTCACATCAAAGATCCACATCGTGCTGTATTATTACAATCGGAAACTGTTGAGCAATTGAAAAACTTGAAGAATAAGATGCGTGACTCTGTATCGACTGCTACACCTTTAGCATCTCGCGCACATGCCATATCTCTTTTCAACAGTATTGAACCCCATCTCAATGTAAATGATAGAGGAGAAATCATTACAGATGAAAATAAAGTGATTGATGCTTCACGTTATGAAGACTTGATTCAGTATGCAACACGTAGAAAGCGCCGTCAGGGCTATGTTCCACCTGGTTGGACATACTTTCTTAAACTATTGAAAAAGCATAATGTGCCAAAATTTGCTTTAAATAATGAGACATTGAAAGAACTTGATTCAACAGTGGCTACTGCTCCAATGCTTCAGACGATGAAAATGCCAACAAATTGGTTTAAGACGTCACCTGCTACATCCCCTCCCACACTCACTAAGCAAACAAGAGGAAGAACTCGACGTAGATCTACATCACCACTAAAACTAGTAAAAGGAAAGCGTAAAACAGCTCCTCCAAGGAAATACATGTTCTCAGACTATTAATATGAAGCAGATGTGTTGCTTGCCATGTAATGAGCCGCCAGAGGTGAATGTCGTTGTCACTTGCACTTGCTGCGCCAGCTCTCATAATGAAACCCCTAAGCAATGTGAACACGATCGCAAAACCGCTAAAGCTAAATGCTGCAGTTGTTGTAAATGTAGAAAGGCAAGAAAACAAAAAGATGAGAAGGAGGAAAAAGAGTCAGTCGTCATCGACTGAACGTTTGAAGTCAATCTATTATGATGTAAAACATCCGGCAGGATTTGCATCTACCAAGAAATTATCAAAAGCGAGTGGTCTTCCACAATCACAAGTGAAACGATGGTTAAAGGGTCAGGCTACCTATACACTCCACAAACAAGCGAAAAAGAAGTACCGCACCCGCCATTATATTGTTCATGACATCGATGAACAGTGGCAAGCAGATTTGTGCGATGTCGCCTCCATTTCAAAACATAACTCGGGTAATAATTTTATTTTAACCGTCATTGATATTTTCTCGCGTTATGCGTGGGCTCAACCTTTAAAAACTAAAGAAGGGAAAGGAGTAGCAAAAGCATTCCAAACAATTTTTCGAGAAGGCCGCATTCCAAAAAGAATTCAGAGTGATCAAGGAAAAGAGTTTGAAAATCAGCATGTGAGAAGATTATTTGAGAGGCATGATATTGAGTTGTTTAGTGTAAAGAGTGCTTATAAAGCTGCACTCGTTGAACGTTTTAATCGCACATTAAAAAATCGCTTGTGGCGACATTTTACTGCCAACTTGACACAAAATTGGACAAAAGTTCTACAAGATACACTCCATGCCTACAATCACTCTATCCATCGTTCTATTGGACTCAGACCAGTAGATGTAAATGCTGACAATGTAGATAAAGTGCGCGAATCATTCCAACGTAAACGCACTCATGTGAAAAGTGATGTGAAAATTGGTGATAAAGTTCGTATCTCAAAAGTGAAAAGTGTTTTTGCTAAAGGGTACCTTCCGAATTGGACAGAGGAGGTATTTACAGTATCAAGGATTGATCAAAAAGACTCTCCGACCACCTACAAGTTGAAAGATTACGATAATGAAGAAATTGAGGGTAGCTTTTACCGCGATGAGATTGAGGTAGTCACTGAAAGTGAAACATATTTGGTAGAGAAAATCATTCGATGTAAAAAACGGCAAGGTGAAGAATGGTGTCTTGTTAAATGGACTGGTTATCCTTCAAGTATAAACTCTTGGATGCGTCGTGCCGACATCTTTCATCTAAGTGATCGACAGTGATTCATGCAAAGTTGTAACTAACAATGTTTAGGGTTTGAGCTATGAATCCAACTGCCTCATTTTATTCACGACCCTCCTATGTAAGTGGTGGAGGACAAATTTACATCGGCGCTCGCCGCCAACGTGGAGGTAGCATACTTGGTGCACTGAAATCTGTTGTAGCACCTCCCATATCCAATGTCGGTAGATCTTTAAAACGAAATGTTTAAGTAATGCCGTTGGCTTTGCTGGTGATGTTGCTAGTGATCTTTCCAGAGGTAGAAGTTTTAAGAGCAGTTTGTTGAATCATGGGAAGGAACGCGGTTTAAAAACATTGAAGCAGACCTTTGCTGGTGTTACTCAAGGAAAGAAATCACCTAAACGAATGAATAAAGGAAGGAGGAAACATCGCGGAGCTGGTAAGGTGCGATCTTCAGTCAAAAGGCATTCACGCAATCGTCGCAGAGGTTCTAATCATTCATCAGGCGCTAAACGACGACGCTGCTATAACTTCTAATCATGGAGTGTAAAACTTCCGGTTTTTGTTTGTTTGATCAACAAGCCATACAGACAGATATTCTTAGTTCAAGTATTGTAGATTATCATCCTCGAACAGCTGAGAATGCTGGCCCCATTGAATTTGTTATTCCTGGTGGTAGTGATGACTACATAGATTTGACTTATGCGATGCTTGATTTGAGGTTTAGAATTCAGCAAGCAGATGGAACTGCTATTGACGATGCACATAAAGTTGGACTGAACAATTTACCATTGACTACATTACTTCGCGATGTTTCTCTAACGATTGGAGAGCAGCAGGTGGAAGGTGGTCAAAGCGATTATCCCTATAAATCATATTTCAATCATGTATCACAGTTTCATCCAGCAGCACAAAAAAGTCATATGGAAGCCATGGGATGGTAAAGAGATGAAGCAGGAAAATTTGATGTTGAAACAAACAGTGGCTTTGTAAAGCGATCTGCTATGATTAAAGATAGTAAAGTATGTCAGCTATATGGTCCGCTGAATTTAGACTTCTTTAGACAGTCAAAGTTTTTACTCTGTAATACCAGCATGCGACTCAAGCTGACATTGAATAAGCCTGAATTTGCGCTGAATGCATTTGCTAAAGTTGACAATTTTAGAATTCATGTGGAAGATATTGCACTTTACATTCGTCGAGTAGTACCGAATCCAAGTGTCATTAGAGGACATGCTGAAGGTCTTAACCGCCAAAATGCCATTTACCCCGTTCAGCATACAAAGCTTCTCACCTTTACAATTCCGAAAGATCAAAAGAGTTTCATGAAAGATGGCCTCTTTCCATCGGAAGCACCGAAGCTCCTCATGGTGGCAATGGTTGAAAATGATGCATTTAATGGTAATATAAAGAAGAATCCTTTCAATTTTAAACACAATCATTTAAGTGAAATTGCTTTACGTGTAAATGGTGTGAGTCATCCTGGTCCACCCTACAAACCAGATTTTGCTGCGGATTAATTTATGCGCAGTTATGTTGATTTTATGGATGTCTTTGGCTTTTACAGTACGGATGACACCAACGGACTTACTATGAAAGAGTTTAAGAGTGGATATACTATTTATGCATTTGATTTGACTGCTGACAGCGATATTAGTGCACCCTATCGTCAAGCGAACGTGCCTCATAATATTCGTTTGGATTTGACGTTCAAAAGAACACTACCTGAGACGATCAATGTATTAATTTATGCAGTCTTCGATTCAAATATTGAAATTACAAAGTATCGTGACGTGATTCTTCAGTATAATCGTTAATGAGTTGGTTGACTGCTGACGATATTAAGACTAAAGTGCAGCGTAATGCAGACGAAGCGACGTTGAAAGCTTTCGATAATGTCTACTCACTCGATACCTTACCACCTGCAGTAAATCACTATCCCATCTTTATTGTGCTAAACACTCATTCGCAGAATTTAGGCGGTGAGCACTGGAAAGCGATCTTTATTGGAGAAGACCGACGTGGTGAACTATTTGACTCTCTTGCTCAACCTCCAAATATACCAACACAGCAGTGGTTGAGAAAACATACGCGCCAATATCAGCGAAATGAACGCATACTACAACATCCACTTTCATCAACGTGTGGTGCTTTTGTACTGTACTTCATCTTAAAACGTTTACATGTATCTCGATTTGTATCTATTATTCAAAACTTTTCATGTAATCCATCCTCTAATGAAAAAATGATTTGTAAGTTCTATCATGATTTGAAATAAAAACATCATGTTGGAAAAATTGTTTTTTATTTTACAATCCGCTGGTTGCGTACATACTCAATGAGATAGTATAGGATCACATTTGCTTGCACATGAGATTTTAGTCCAGTAATGATCACTTTACTATTATGAAAGATTGCCACATGCACAGGTAACCAACAACTAATGAGAGCTGCAGGAAAAAGTTCGGGTTCATAACACAAATTGTAACTGCTGGTACGAATCTTCAAAAATGATAGACTGTCACTCAATTGAGTAGAGATCACCATATTGTCCACAGTCAGATTCGACATCACACACCTCTCCCTCTTCCATATCCGACGTAGTAGTCTTTGTAGCTCTAAGCGCATTGACTGCGCCGATGAATGAGAAAGGGCGCCGAGAATCTGTACAGTCCCATTTGGGAAGAGTTGAAGATTCCGTGAATTGTTCATCTTCACCACTAACATTTGAGGTCGGCCCGGGTAATACTTGCTGTTTGGAAGGTGTTGGTGTAATGTTGTGAGATCGATTTTGGTGTAGAGTCTGAAGCGGCGGAGAATGTTGACGATGGTGTAGCGATGGCGCTTCATGATGAAAGAATGAGTAAATTGAGCGATGTACCTTCCTTTTATACTTTTCCCAACTACCTTGATGAAATGTGAAGTTAGTATGAAGTTGGGAATGATAGAGTTGAATTCGCCGATTGTTGACGCGCAACCAGATGCGATTTCCAATACGTGAATGTCTTTTCATATAGAAGTATTTCAAATTCTTCATGATATGATGTAGAGATTGAAAATGACGATAAGATAAAGCAAACTCTCTTCTCACATTTCCAGTTGAATCTTTGAAATAGACGTTTCGATCATGATCCGTTTCAATACGTTGTAGGGAATCTAATTTCCAACTCATGGTGTGTGGTAGTCATGTCTGATTAAGATTTGCATAGTAGGGCGATGAACTCACGACGAATAAATGTCATGATGGAGCGATGTATGTATCTTCTATACTTCTCCCAATTGTATTTGCGAAATGAGAAACAGTTTGTGGAATGAGAATGGTAGATTTGAATTTCATTTCTGTAATGTTGAAGCCAAACTTGATCACCCAAGGAGATGAATCTTAATGTTTCAAAATATTCCAAATCCCTCATGATATCATTGAGGTTGACAAATTGTCGCCATGTTAATGTAATACCTCTTGATGTATGACCATGAGAATTTTTGAAGTGTACGTTTCCATCACGATCAACTCTGATATATTGTAGAGAGTCCAAAATCCAAGTCTTCATGATGTTATGCAAAGCCGCAGATCAGCAATATAAAAATGTCGTTTTATCATATTTTGCTTAGCAATGCGGCTACAAAGAGATTTGCTAGTAATCGAGCCGCACTCTTTTCTACTCCCATTGATCATGCACAACAGCTAAATGGAAATTGGGAAGTGGGTGTCACTCAACTTGTTTATAGCAACTGTGTCTATACTTTTGATCATGAGGTGATGACTATTAATATGAGACGTACAGCTGCTTACCAATGTGAAAAGGGGTGCCGAGTATACATTCCACAGTGGCCAAAGAAAGATCTCTTATCATGTAAAAAGTTTATATATGATTTCTTGAATAAAGCGTGTAAACATATTGTCCAATTTACTCCGCACAATGATGATTATAATTATGTACATCATGTAGTTGAGAAAGATTGGATTGTTGGTTTAAGTCCAAGTTTAAGAAATGATTTAGGTTACCTCGCTAGCGCCTTAACAAGCTATGATAATTTTAACGTTAATTACCACATAAGTGGTCATAAACAGTTAATATATCGAGAGGAAGCTTATTATGTAGATCTTATTCCAAAAAATGAGAAGACGTTGGTGAAGAAGATTGTGATTAAGCCAAGAAAGACAAACATGACTCCTGAAACATTATTGAAGAAATTTAATTATCTCCTTCGAGTTGATGGTAAACAAGTGGCAACATTGACTTATATCAAATCATCTAATCATATTGCAATAAGTAAATTAAATGATGATGATCTAGTATTAGTTTGTTCAAAAGATTTTCATCAGTTCTTACGACATCGTTCTGCAGCTGTTCATGGAAAATCTGATATGCAACATTTACCATGTGAAAGGTCAAATCAATTTGATACAGAATGGACCGTATCTTTATACAGAAAGTGTGTAGAGCCTTTAGGTGGTATCTTACATGAAACAAGAGTGTTGATGCCTCGCATTATTACTTCGGTTAAATTGGTTGTAGATTATTTAAATGAAGTGATTAATGAGCAACATATTTCATTTTCTGAAAAAGAAGTTGTTTTGTCTCTCACTATAAGTGGAAAAGGTATTGAACTAATTATGGATAAAACTCTAATGGACATTTTGGGTTTTGACCAAAATATCTTTAAAAGTGGTACTGTAACCAAAGCAAGCGCAGGCATGTCGCTATCGCGTCGTATTAACTATTTTCAGATACATTCCAATATTGGTGAAGATGTACGTGTGGGAGATGTTGAAGCTCCATTGCTAGCAATGATACCATACCAGCCAAAAAGCTGCAGTATTTTATCTGAGCATACTTTCAAGAAAGTGCATTATACAAAGCTGAAATCAAACTACATCCCACAAATTGATATTGCCATTTATGACGATGCTGGTGCGTTGATTCCTTTTCATAAAGATGCTGTGACAAGTATCACACTCCATTTCCGAATGAAGAGTTAATGCAAAAGTATGCTAATATATTTTTCCAATGTGAATAATATGGAAAGTGAAAATAAGGACTCGTTTCTAATCTACTTACCCAGTAATGCTTCTATGAATAAATTTCCCAAAAATAAACCATCAGACTATCGAGTAGAATTAAATCGCCCACTACATTTAGAAGGTGAATGGGAGGTTGGCGTTTCTAGTATTTGCTATGATAGCAATATTCAGAATGTGAATGATTTGGAAGAAATGATATTGACTCCTCGCACCCATGATGGAATAACGATGAATAATGCATTCCAGTTCCCATACAATTTAACATCAGATGGAAAGTGGAACTATGAATGGATTCAGATAAAATCAGATTCTTATGAACCATTTGGGAATGAGGAAATTATTAAGGCATTCAACAGTGGTAATACTTCCATCATGAAGAATAAAAATCAGAAAGCTTGTGAGTTTACTATCTATCATTGGAGTGGGAGACAGTTCCTCCGCTTTCATTCTTTTACTAAAGGCCTTACGCTGAGGTTGGATAATGAATTCTATCCACATCTTGGTTTTGGCCATGGACTACATCTAACGTCAATTGCTACTGCAAATGTTAAAAAATTTTATTCAAATCGAATCAACAATTTTCATTATAGATTTAAAATATTTGATGAAGATGTTGTAGAATGCGAAGAACGCATCATTTTGAAAAAGCGTGGTGTTCAACCTTTATCACTTATTGAGTTAGTAAAACGATGGAATGAGACTGTGGATAAGAAGTATGGAGAGAAAATTATGGTGGACAAAAAATAAGTTGGTTATTCAGAAATATAATGACAAACTTACAGTTTATTTCTCTCCAACCTTGCGTCATTTTGTAGGACATTATACACCTATTATTGGAAGCGGTGTGGTGTATGCTTCTCATGAATATCACACTAAAGCTGATTCAGTTAATGATGAATGGTGGGTGGACATCTATGGCGATCGCATCAAGAAAATTTACCAGTCTTATGAAGAATCTAAAGTTGCTATCAATATAATGCCGCGTCTATATCATACAGTTGAAAGCTTCATTCATGTAGTAAATCCTTATACAACAGAAGTTGAAGCATGTGATGAAAAGTAAATATGATGTAAAGACACACCACATTTCGTTTTCAATTGAAAATCAACGCGTTGTTCTGAAACTGGGTGATGACATTCAATGTCAATTGAGTAAAAATTTGAAAAAACTCTTTGGTTTTTCAATGCTACAAACTGTGTTTGCTGCTGCGCATACGATTGGTATAGAAACACCAATGACACTTGATAAACATGAACAGCACCTTTACATTCAAAGTGATTTGATTCTACCTATTTCTGTTGGTGAGAAAAAAGAATACATTTTACGTGATTTCATTCATGATAAAGACGCTTCATATGGAATAGTCGAGAAGATGTTTGAATCTATTTTCTATCATCCCGTCGTCAAACAAACTATACCCTCTATTACTATCAAAATTACCAATGGTTTACAAGAGTGCATCCATGTGAAAGATACTAAATCCCTCGTAACTTTAGTGTTTCGGAAAACAAAGTGAAGTCATTGTGATATGTTTATTGAAATAAAAATATGTGTATGAAAAAGTCTTTTCACAGATATAGGGGAATGGGCTGACTGTAGGCATATATTCACAAGGAAGAAACGATCTCATGCGATACATAAAACAGCAATGTTTATCTACAGAAATCAACATGAAAATACTAAGTTAAGGATGATTATGCTAAGACGTCTCCTGAATGTGGTAGTGTGAGTTTAATTCTTTTGGGTGGTGGTATGTTTGTGTCAGGATGTCCATGTGGAAGAGATATGTTGTGTTCCAACCAGCACCTCTTATCCTCCCATGCTGAAAGCGCCCGTTTCCTAAAAGTATGCGTTTTGATCTCATGCGACTTGGATTTTAAGATTGTCATATTGACAAACGTTATATTTTTATTTCTATAGGCTTTCCTGAAATTTTTATGTTTCATGTTAGAGACCAATGATCTTGATATGCCTTTAGCACGCTTAATACTATCGTCGCTATCCTTTAATTTCATACTGTACATTTTTGGACGGAGGAGAATCATTTCATCTATTTCCTTCCCTGCTGTCTCATCCTTAAAGCAGCCAAGTTTTGCCTTATTTTTGATGGAGTAGAGTGGGTGATCAGTAGGATAATTTGATGTATCAAAATATCTTTCTAAAGATTTTCCTACTTCATTGAAATTTAAATCTTTTTGAGTGGTAATGCCTAAGAAGAAACTATCTGTATCGCCACCCAACAAACGAACCTCTTTTACGAGAGGACATGGTTTTAGTATTTTATAAAAGAGTTGGTACATTTCAAGCTTAGAGTAATCTAGTACAGCTTGACCAATATAGATGGGCTTGCACAACTCAACTTCAGATTTTATCATTTTAACACCTACAAGGTCCTCATCGATAATGTCTCTATCGATGAATAGAGGTGATGAGACCAATTTCTTAAATTTTGTAACATCATTGACTAGTTTATAGTTTACACGTTTTCTAACATCCTCCATCGTCTTACCAAATAGACTATTATTCTTATACTTATAAAAATCTTTTTCAAAATTATTTTGGGCTAGTGCACGTTTCTGGCTGTTGCTATCAATATATGGTTTGAGGAAGGCTTTCTGTCTAAATTTAATAATGCGGTGAACTCTTTTTAAAATCATACCCATTTCTAAATAAAATTTTAAGATGGTAAAGTGGACTAGATAGTTTTCCTTATCATACTGGGTGAGTAAAAGTTTGCGGCAAGGCTTATAGTCGGGGTGACCGCATGATTCTAAATCTTTATGAAATTGTTTCATAATGTCGGAAAACATATCTTTGGTCACTTCACCTGATTCGGGTGCGAGTGGAAAATCTACGGTTTTATGTTTAATATTAGCTGGATAGATTAGATCTATCTCAAAATAATATCCCCAATCACCTTGATCTGGAATTGCTAGTATGTTAGAAGGGTTGGAGAGACGCTGAATTTCACTATCATCTAACCAGCTAAACTCAGAGTGAGGGAGTGGTTTGGATAGTGAACTACCATATAAATTATTTTGGTTATAATACTTAAGATGAGTCTGATCATCGCCTACTAATTTTGATTTTAACCTATGTTTATTTACAAATGTGAGACCACCTCGAATTCCTCGCTCAAATAAATTATACATCTCTGGATCTTGTAAGAGATGAATGTTCTCACCAGTCATTTTAAAAGCAGACTTAAATGACATGGCTGGCAGACTGACAAAGTGGACGGGATCTAACTTATCTTCTTCTAATGCCACTCGTCGAAACTCCTGAAATACATCAGCCAGCAAAAATACATCTAACTTAAGATAGGCAATCATATATTCGCCAAATGTATGGCAGTCAAATTTTATCCATGCATCTTGTGCATGATCATAATCTTCGGTCTTACATTCTGCACCGGTCAAATCATTTTTAAATTTATCTATGGACGGAAGAGAAGTCTCGCCGAGTTTACTAATCGCATCAAAATATGCATATGGAAAGATCCCTTTCCGAGTGATGACTTCATCGGTTAGATTTGGATATTGTTTCTTAAGATTTTGTGTTAGTGGAAGAGACTTTAGATTTTGTACGAGAGAGGCCAGTGATGCAGTCATAAACAGGTAGGAATCTAAAAATTTTATATCAAAATAGACCGTCTTATTTTCTTTAGTTTTGTCAACAGGCACTTTTGCTGTCATTGGCATAAACTTCTCTCTCGTTTGTGCTATTACATCAAGCTTCCACTCTTTCATTTGACCTAAACCTCCTTTTATTATCATATGGCCCTTGAAATTGAAACGGCGGGTAATGTACGCCGTTTCATCCTAAGTGAAAAATTGCATTTTGAACATAGCGCGTTTCTAAATTTACCAGTGATGTGATCATGGTCGCGCACTTTCTTAATCTTATCATCATCAAATGTTTTCCTACATTTGAGGCAAACGTTGCAGCTATCAAATTTTGCTTGATCATCTGCTGTCATATGCAATGATCTGCGATAGAGTTCACCATCATACTTTTGCTGAAATTTTACAGCCTGTTCGAGGAATTGTAGGAATTGGTAAATACAATCCTCACCTTGCCAGACGTGCATTTTATTTTTTCTATTTTGGAAATGGTCATGCCATACTTCATAGCAGGAAATGGCTGCTGCTCGATGGGTGTTATCATCGATATAGCATTCGATGTCAGCATAGATGACACGAAGAGGACTTAGTTCATCACCATTCTCTCTATATGAAAACTCCTTATCTTTGGGCATGCGCTCCATTTGTAGTTTACCTCGCTTACACCATTCGTAATGAGTTTCAAATTTGTTTTTACTCCTAAAGTTCCGAATGCATCTGTCACAGTAATAAATCTCTGAGCTAGAATTTCTTAGGTGGTGGTATAAGCGAGAAATTTTGGGAATGCCGCAGTAGTGCCATTCCTCACTATCATCCTGTCTTACTAACAAAAGGTTGACAACGTGGTCATAACAACTTGAACGAGAGTTGTAGCGAACACCCTTCAATCCCTTTTCCCAAACATGGAGAACTATTTTGATGTTGTTCAATTTTTCAAATTTTTCTATATCTTTAATTTTCATATCTTCACTATTGCAGTCATCAAACTTTAATTCATTCTCCCACTGTTGATACTTACTCTTACGGTATCGGCTATACTGTACATCATTATAGTGGAGAATGGAGAGGACGGCATACTTAAAACAGTGCGATTCGCAATCTATAGAAATGACTGCTGCTTTATTTCTTAAATTTTTCGGAAGTTTAAAGGAGCCTCGTCCAGAGTAGTTCTCTAATAAAGTGATTTTAATCATGGCGGTCTCAATACCATCAAAAACGAGTCCACTATCACGCTCGTTAAATTTATCTATGTTTAATTTTAACCCTTGGATATGAAAATTTATCCAAGACTCGCAGTCTACAACTTCGGTTGCAGGAGAGGAGGGTATGTGAAACTCCAACCTCTCTACTATTTGACCAGTATGGTGGTCGATTTTTACATATTTTATTTTGAGATAGATGAGCGCCTTCATTCTAAAATTGACTAAATTGTTGAAGAGCGCACCAATCAAAGATGAATTTTGATGAAACCATTCTTCAAAGTCAGTAATGGTTTCTGAGGATTCCATCTGGTAGTTCCTCACTAAATTATTTATTGACACTTCAGAGAGTCGGATAGAGGAGGTGCTGTTAGTATAACTATCGTCACTGTGTGTATGTCGAAGTCTATGTGAAGATAGTTCAAAATGTGACTCAAAAGACTGAATGCATAAATCGCAAGAAAAGGAGACATCGTTAACAGAATCATCCCTACCTTCGGAGATTGATGCTGACTTAGGTCTACAAACACCTCGCTTGATGTGTCGGATGAGATCACGCTTCCTCGTGAAGATATGTCCACAGTCAGCATATTCCCGATCGTCGCATTCCCGCGACAATGTTGATATGGACTCGCACGAGATGGGACTGGTATCACCTGAAAGAGAAATCATTCTATCATCTCTGTTCAAGTCTCAGTGTATTGTTACAACCTACCTTGACTCAACAACTCTAAACTTTCCTCGAGAAGGGAGGGCGTTGGTGATGAAGTTGATGCCTGAAATTGAGGAAGATGCTATTAGCCACACGTTTGAGGGAGATGAGTGAAGAAATTTTCAACTTACCATTTGAACGAAATTATGTTTAAGCTTGATACTTCAACAAGATAGAGACTTCACTCAAATAATACGTCTCAAATTTGGAATTCACTAGAGAGCAGTTCACTTGTACGCCTCAAATAATAACAGAATTCGCTAGACAACAGTTCACTTATGCGTCTCAAAGACAGAGTGAAATGACACGAATGTCACTTTGCATATATACTTTCATATTCATCATTCATTGGCTGTTCATTCTGATTGGTTGCTTGTTGATACTTAAGAATTAGAAAACATTTCAAAGTTATTATTCACAGTCAACATGACAAGTCCTCCGACCACACGAAACACAAAATTCTCTTCTCTATGCTCAACACCAAAGGCGCTCGTTGCACAAAACGCTCCAACGAAGGGGAAGGTAGAGAAGGTGTACCGACTGGACAATATCAGAAAGTTGTCATTAGCAGCGGATGATGAAGAGGAGAGTGTATGTGAGAAGGAGTGTCCCGACTTAACAGGCGTGAGGTGGAAGTATCTCCAATATGATACTGACGATGTGATGGAGATCACCAGCACCAAATTCCTCCACCAATTATGGGAGTGGTACACCCTAACTCCCAGCCACGAACTATGGCGGAGTGGGAGTATATTGACAAAGTGAGGCTCGCAGTGGAAGAACGATTAAAGCAAGTGAACTGTTTTTGTGATCTATGTGAAGCCAGACTCTTGGACGATATTGATGATGAAGACCTTTTGAAATACATGCCATAATAAATTTTTATTTCATATTATCTTTGCTTTCATACTGAATTACTTGAATGGGGCTTCAGTGGATGATTTAAGCATGTATATTTTTTCATTTGGAAATAGTAACACGCTTAGTCTAACTTGTAAATCTCATAACATTTCATATGGGTGATGATGGTAGATGAAATAGTGTTAAATAAAATTAAGATAGCTTACACTTCTGATACAGGGATAGCAATCGACTGCGATCCATGTGTAAAGAGCTTGTTAGACTACGAAAGAGAGAAGTGTGTTATGTTGCGTGTGGCGCGTGAGTGTCCTCCCATTTCATTCCATTCATCAATTCGTCTCATTGATAGAGACAGGTAGAACTCATGGTTCTCATAACGTATGCAGTGGAAAGTTTTAGGCAACCTTCGACAGTTGGCTAAATGTCGCCCTGGCGCGAATGCATACTACGTTGAGACAGAGGCAATCACTTGCAAACATGACGCAGAGAGGTTTAACAAGATTGACCATTGCCGAATGTCCCTTGCGGCATACATAGCTATGGGTTTCACCGCCGCCCTTGACAGGAACGCCCGTCGAAAGGAAGTATTACACCGAACTTCATTTTCAACGTTCAAGTTGACTGATAGCAGATTCAACTTAATGATAGTATTCGCCAGTCCGAAGACTGCCCCGGGCAAACCGCGTGGAGGTTCTATCATGTCATGCCCCATGGTGGCCCTTAAGAGAGCCGGTGGTTCGTTCTCGGGGTGTGTGGAAGGGACTCAGGCTTGCTGTTTCGACTGTGGCTCCGGCAACGGGGCGGGTGGTCGCTTCTCTTGGATGTCTGTAAAGAAAGAAGTAGTGAGTTATCATCTTACATTTTAATTTAGTCATTTTTACTTACAGATCTTCTCGGACGCTTCCTCATAAAGGAAATTCGAGATCGGATTACGATGATCGAAGGTGAAGTGTAGACACCCCACCCTTTCTTCACCCGAGAGTAGCATTTCTCCCCTCTTCCACGCTCGTACAAGAGAGGAGTTTCTGCTACTCTCCCCTTTGTAATAGGGATGTGCAGACGGCTGGAACGCACCCTTCGATCGCGATCCACCAGCTGCGCCGAACGGTGCAGCTCGTGATTCGTCTCGACCACCTTAGCCATCTGCACACGGAGTCTCTCCACTTCCTCCTTCAACCTTCGTATCTCCTTCTCCCTACTTTCCCTCTCTGCTAGCAAAGCCTCTTCTCTGGCTTTCCCCTCGAGAGTCTTGAGCCTCTCCTGCTCCAACTCGCCATCCCGCTCGCTTAATCTCTCCTTCACCTTCTTCATCTCTCCGGCCACGTTCTTTAGGTCCTCATACTTTGACTTGTATGAGAAGGCCTCCTCCTTCAACTTCTCCACCTCTTTCTTTAGTCTATCCCGTTCGGCGATCACCGGCGGGCACTTGACAAAATTGCGACATTGTGTTGCAATTCTGCTCGCAGTCACGGCTGTAGGGGTCTCGCGATCGAGGTCGACGTTCTCGATAGGTTGCGACTGTAGCTCTCCCTCCTCCTCCTCCTCCTCCTCACTATCGCTGCTGGACAGCGAGCTCTCGCTACTAAGCGAGGATACAGCGGCAATCGCTTCAATGGCGGATTGTAGCTCAGTGGCCTCAGTGGTGAAGAGTGAACTCCGTTCTTGCTCGTTGGTAGATTGTAGCTCCAAAGAACGGAGCTCAGTGGCGAAGAGTGAGCTCCGTTCTTCTTCGCCTACTTCGCCTGTTTGACACTCGCTGTGTTGTGAGTACCAATCCTCCAGCCGCTCACTTAAGCGACTGACTTTGTGGGCTCCGCAATGGTAGCGACCGACCCCTATCTGTTTCTTGTTAGTGCAAGCGTGTTTCTTGAAGGCGTCAGCTCGGAATACCTTCCGGGATTGACACAGTTTGAAACTGGTCTTCATATTATTGTATTTCGGCATTTCTGAAGCGAAAAACGGAAAACAATGATTTTACACTTAGTGAGGAATGATAGATTTGAGTATAGTGAGTGGCACTCGATCCCGTCAACAGCCCGAAGGCCTTGTACTGATCACTAGGGAAGTGAGAGATCTTCCCCGATACCCGCTATTTACAGCTGAAGACATCATTGTCACTGCCCCGAAGTGGTAACAGCAACGTCGAGTCAAAGGTAGTGAACAGTAGCTGGGATCTAACCCCTCAAAGCTGCCTTAGACTTAGTTAAATTTGAAATCTGATAGCAGATTTGAACTCAGCATACTTGAAAACCTTGAGGAAACATCCCAAGTCATTGCTTTGATCAGCTTGATAGCAAGCCGTAGAGAGCTTGATTCACCAGCGTTTTGCAATGGAGATGTTTAGAGGCCACCCATGACAAGATAGCTAAGACTCAACCGATTGGCGTTCAAACTGCTACGTTGAGAACTGTGTCAAATGCCCAACATGAGACATGAGTTGTCCCAGCGGTTACGGTCTAAAATATGACACACTCCCTTGCCACACTTATCACTACGGCATCGTCCGCCGTCCCGAAGGAACACCCTGTCAGTGGAATATTACAGCAAAACTCACCGTGTCTTGCTCGCTTTCAGTGAAAAGCCGCTTATACCATGAGAAGACTGGCTCAGACATCATTAAAAATGCTTTCATTGACTTCAGCAGGGTCGAAAACCCCAGAAAACGTCCAAAACTAGTGAATTTAAATTGTTCAACTTTTTAGCACTACTTATGAAATTTTATAAGTAGTGTATCACTTAGGGCAGGTCAATAGCGACCGAACCTTTTTTGAATCAAGTCAAACGGACTTGTAGAAGCAAAGTTACAAGCCTTTAAAGTTTTGGAGTCTTTTATGGCCTGGAGACGAAGGCCATCTCCTGGCTAACCTCTAAGTCTGACGCCTTAGCTGATATCAGCAATGAAATTTTCTAAGTCGGTGTCTTACAGAAACCCGGGATTTGGAATGTCCGAAGCTATCATCGGAGCTCAGAGAGACGACTTACCGTTGGCAGTATCTCGTCTGAATGACAAGTCTCTGTCGGTTCCCAGCTTAGATAGTGTGTGGCGATCAGCTGATGACGTAATACCCATCATCCAAACACTCAAAACCCGTCTTTCTCCCGTTCTAGTGCTACGATTGAGATGGAAATATACCATTTCCATGTAGAATTTGACGCTGAATCCGAATCTGGCCTCCGTTTTCCAATCCGATGCTTCGTTTTGGCTCTACAGTAGGCAGCCATCGCAAAAATTCTAACTCTGTCGTTTTTCAAAAAATGTTGAAAATTTTTTCTCTCCGATTGACTTGAAACTCACCATACAGATAGAGAATTTCACGCTGATTCCAAATCTGAAATCCGTTTTCCAATCCGATACTTCGTTTTGAAGCTACAGCCCAAAACGTCCCAAATTCTAACTCTGTCGTTTTTCGCCAATGTCCCAAAATCTTAAATGGCGTCTCACATCTAAACGAAGACAGATATGAACAAGCCGATTCTTTCAGTGAATTTGTGTCACTCTTAGCTTTCAAACGAGCTATGGCACGACAAAATCCGTCCACTGGAAGCCAAAATCGAAGCGAGCTCTCCAGAGGGGGGGGGGAGTCAGCGAAACTTTCTCTGTCAGATTGCCTTGAAACTCACCATACAGATAGAGAATTTGACGCTGATTCCAAATCTGAAATCCGTTTTCCAATCCGATGCTTCGTTTTGAAGCTACAGCCCAAAACGTCCCAAATTCTAACTCTGTCGTTTTTCGACAATCTCCCAAAATCTTAAATGGCGTCTCACATCTAAACGAAGACAGATATGAACAAGCCGATTCTTTCACTGAATTTGTGTCACTCTTAGCTTTCAAACGAGCTATGGCACGACAAAATCCGTCCACTGGAAGCCAAGATCGAAGCGAGCTCTCCAGAGGGGGGGGGACGTCAGCGAAAAATTTTCTCTCCGATTGCGTTCAAATTCACCACACTGATGCAGAATTTCACGCTGAATCCAAATCTGGCCTCCGTTTTCTCATCCGAGCACTCCTTCCACTCGAAACAGCCCATTTTACAACCCAACATTCAGCAGATTGCACGAAAAACATCACACACTATAGCCTCAAGACAAATCCTGGCGGTCGCCCAAGTCCACCACGACACTCTGCCGTTCCAGAGGGGGGGGGAGTCAGCGAACATGTTGTGAACGTGAACCAACCTGGCCGGCACACCACGACAGACCACAACCTCTGTCGTTCCAGAGGGGGGGGAGTCAGACCCGAAGCACCACGGCGGCCGACCACGACACTCTGCCGTTCCAGAGGGGGGGAGGGGGAGGGGAGGGGGCGCGCCGGTCGAGTGTTTGCCGTTTTCTTACTACTGTCGACTCAAAATCTATTGTATTTAAATAAAAATATTTATTGCAAACGCTTACCATTTACAGCTTGTTGTACAAAACAATAGCAATTTACTACATATGATGTAAGAAAATTGAAGGGCTGTGTGTCGGTTCCATTATCAAAAAATCTCTGTTCTCAGCACGAAATTCTTTATTGCCCGATATTTCGCCAACCAGTTCGGTAGGCATCCTCAGAGGCAGTGGCTATCATTAACATTGAACACTTTTAAGAGAAGATAAGAACAATAGAAATAATCATTAAGACAAAAAGACAAAAAGGAAGTCACCGTAGATAATCACTGGCGCTGAGTGGAGCTCCACGCTCTAACCACGTCCTCGTAGCAAGCAGGAATAGGTTCCGTTCGATTAACACAATTGTCACTCGCTTGAATGTGCCAGCTTTCTAAAAATAGCCTCTCTCGATAGCGAGATTCGTGCACAATAACCTAGGAATTCCACCAGTCAATGCGATGACTCTCTTCATACGCATGCGATGCAATGGCTGACTTTTCAATTTGTAGATTTCTCCACGCTGCTTCGTGCTGTTTTATTCTTGTGATCAATGCATTGTTCGTCTGGCCAATATAGTGTTTATCACAGTCGGCACAGTTGATCTTGTAAACAACGCCTTTCTTTTTATCTTCTGGAGGGCGGTCTTTTGGAACATTTAAAATGTCTGAAAGTCTTGTAGGAGGTCGAAAGAACACTTTAAAATTAAAGTCGTTTAACCACAGAATTAGATTGTTTAATCGTATCACTTTGCTAGAAGTGCAAACTGATTCAACCAAATGGCACATGCAGGAACTTAATAAGTGGGCAAAAAGAAATTTTTAATACCTTGCAGAGATAGGAAAAATAGTCGTGCGTCGCTTGCGGATTGCTCTGAATTCCTTCAAAATGCTCCAATCGCCACGACTCCTTCAGATTCGAAGAATTCAGATCATTGCGCAAAAGTTTTCTCGATAATGTTGGGCCCTCCGATCATTTTAAAAAAGTTAGCAGGCGCACGAAAAAACGTTCACAAACTTCTCTGTAGAACTTGACATCGACTGTGTCTCTTTGCTGTGTGATCCGGTTGATAACAGTCACTGAAACTTTGCACAATTTGGCGTGTTTAATGTTGAACTGGCTGCTCATTGTTCGATTGCTATGGTATTTAGTCAGCAGATTGTGCCATTTCAATAACGTTACATGTTCCAATGCTTCCCTTCTAGTCAAACGGAAGAAGAGACGACCTGTCTAATTCTGTGCGTTTAACACTCGACCGATTCTGTCCGTCACATTCTGCACATAAGGTAGGGTTACCTTCCGTTCCGCCTCTACCTCCTCTCTGGCAATATTTCTATTAGTTTCGAAGAGCATATGTCTGGGATAACCATTCCTCCAGGATACGTAATGGTTTCTTACGATGTGGTATCGTTATTCACTCGAGTGCCCAGAGAACTTGCAATAAGGGTAGCACAAGAAAGATTGGAGAGAGATACATGTCTTCAAGAACGTACAGCTATGGCAGTTGTAGACATTATCGAGTTGCTGAGTTTTTGTTTGGAAGCTACTCAGTTTATTTACCAAGGAGCATTTTACAGACAGGTTTTTGGATGTGCGATGGGCTCTCCTGTTTCTGCTCTAGTAGCTAACCTAGTGATGGAAGACGTTGAAAATCGTATCCTGGCCAATCAGAATTTCTCTGTTCGGTATTGGAAACGTTATGTTGACGATACTTTTGTGATTTTGCCGGAAGATGAGGTTATTTCTTTCTTTAATTTTATGAATACTGTAGAATCGTCTATTGACTTTACTATGGAATTGGAAGATGACAGTCAGCGTCTACCGGATAATGAGATATCATATCGAGTTTACCGCAAGCATACTCACCACAGAATTAGATTGTTTAATCGTATCACTTTGCTAGAAGTGCAAACTGATTCAACCAAATGGCACATGCAGGAACTTAATAAGTGGGCAAAAAGAAATTTTTAATACCTTGCAGAGATAGGAAAAATAGTCGTGCGTCGCTTGCGGATTGCTCTGAATTCCTTCAAAATGCTCCAATCGCCACGACTCCTTCAGATTCGAAGAATTCAGATCATTGCGCAAAAGTTTTCTCGATAATGTTGGGCCCTCCGATCATTTTAAAAAAAGTTAGTAGGCGCACGAAAAAACGTTCACAAACTTCTCTGTAGAACTTGACATCGACTGTGTCTCTTTGCTGTGTGATCCGGTTGATAACAGTCACTGACACTTTGCACAATTTGGCGTGTTTAATGTTGAACTGGCTGCTCATTGTTCGATTGCTATGGTATTTAGTCAGCAGATTGTGCCATTTCAATAACGTTACATGTTCCAATGCTTCCCTTCTAGTCAAACGGAAGAAGAGACGACCTGTCTAATTCTGTGATACTCACACTAATAAGTATCTTGATTTCTCTTCGCACCATCCACCAGGTCACAAAAAGTCAGTGGTAAGGAGTTTATTTGATCGAGTTTCTACTCATTGCTCAGATGTTGCAACCGCAGATGAGGAGCGCGTGGAGATTCGTAGAGCTCTGTCGGGGAATGGTTATCCCAGGCATATGCTCTTCGAAACTAATAGAAATATTGCCAGAGAGGAGGTAGAGGCGGAACGGAAGGTAACCCTACCTTATGTGCAGAATGTGACGGACAGAATCGGTCGAGTGTTAAACGACTTTAATTTTAAAGTGTTCTTTCGACCGCCTACAAGACTTTCAGACATTTTAAATGTTCCAAAAGACCGCCCTCCAGAAGATAAAAAGAAAGGCGTTGTTTACAAGATCAACTGTGCCGACTGTGATAAACACTATATTGGCCAGACGAACAATGCATTGATCACAAGAATAAAACAGCACGAAGCAGCGTGGAGAAATCTACAAATTGAAAAGTCAGTCATTGCATCGCATGCGTATGAAGAGAGTCATCGCATTGACTGGTGGAATTCCCAGGTTATTGTGCAGGAATCTCGCTATCGAGAGAGGCTATTTTTAGAAAGCTGGCACATTCAAGCGAGTGACAATTGTGTTAATCGAACGGAACCTATTCCTGCTTGCTACGAGGACGTGGTTAGAGCGTGGAGCTCCACTCAGCGCCAGTGATTATCTACGGTGACTTCCTTTTTGTCTTTTTGTCTTAATGATTATTTCTATTGTTCTTATCTTCTCTTAAAAGTGTTCAATGTTAATGATAGCCACTGCCTCTGAGGATGCCTACCGAACTGGTTGGCGAAATATCGGGCAATAAAGAATTTCGTGCTGAGAACAGAGATTTTTTGATACATATGATGTTAAAAAAAGTCTGCCTTTGCATAGCATCTGCTTCAACATGGAGAAGAACGCTCGACCGAAGCAGCGGTTGGCTGGCAAGGAAAGGCAGACTACAGACGAGCCAATCCTGGTGCCGCCGGTAGCATTCATGTCTGTAGGCAAGGTATGCATTGGAGCTGTCCTCAGACTGCATCCCGCTGCTGAGAAGACCAATATTGCGTCATTCTGCAAGCATCGGTCATTTCTATAACTACTTCCTGGCAACTCTACCAGTTTAAAACAACAGAAAAGTGACCAAAATATGACTAAAAATGATGAGACACAATATATGACCTTCCTCTAAAAAATGACAAAATATGACATATAAAAAATTGCCCTAATTATCATCAATCCGTCTACAAAATTCTTAAAGCATGTTTTACATGATTTCATACTTGACGCTATTTTGCGCGGGCTATCTGGGGTCCCTCTGAGTTTGATGTTCATATCATTCTAGCGTTTTCCTTCAATCAATCAAACTAAATTAGCGCATGCTCCTTCGATCCTGTGATAGTATCTGTTTTTGCCCACTGGGATCAACTGCTCCATGTAATTCAGAGCCGCACTTTTAAAGCAGTACTCGGTATTAAGAAGGTCAAGTCTCGAACTGCGCTGATCTGATTTGAAGAAGGAGCCACTGACTGTTTACAATGACTTTCTCTTGGCGGTGAACTTGTCCCGACTTCATAAAGGGCTCAACTTACAAAGCTCTGCACTCTTCAAAGTCGGCTGGGAGAGAAGTTCATCTAACTGCTTTGCAACTGCTTTTTCTTCCTTTGTCTGGTGCATTCAGACATTATAAGTCTGGAGCCATAAGAGCACGAATCCACAGCTAAAGTACAGAAAAGGAAGAATGCGAGACATGTGATTAATGTAGAAAATTATCATAGGCCATTCTGCGATTCCGATTCAGAGCGACAAATATCCACTGCTCTGAAAATCGTGATGTTTAAGTCAATTTCACATTTATAGATACAATTACTCTGTACACTGTTTGTCGCTGTTTATTAGTTACACTGTCAATTATATTGCCATTGCCTATTATAATTCCCAAATTTCAAAAGCTATGCACAGATAAAAATAATGCAGACTTTCCCTTTAGCTTTGCAAGAGTTAAAAACAATATTTACCGTATTTTTCGACTCGGATAAAGCAAGTATGGCGTGTTGAGGCAGACGCTAAAGATACTTTTACTTTTTCTATTATGAGTAGAGATGATAGAGTAATTAAATGTCGAATATCAGAAGCTATGGCTATTCGTCAGTTGTGCCCTTCTCTAAATCGTCGTGAAGAATTTAATGAATGACTATATTTCATTTCTTATTTAAGCGTCTTTTGTTTTTTAATCTTGCACATAACATATCTATCTCTTTCCAACTTATACATTTCTCCGAACCTATGCACTGGTGAACTTTTTACTTCAGCGTGTGAATCATTATCACATTCTGCTCTAGCCCAGTGCGATATTTAACTTAGCTACATCGATGTTTGCCATATGACTTGTAACTATTGCCTGACGACGCAGCAGGACATGAGAAGATGTGAAGATTCAATAGACGATTTACGGCAGATGGGTCTTTTTTCTTAATTATTGTTTTCGTCTCGGACGTTTCGGTCTTTTTTTGGAAGTAGCACTGATGGAAATTTGAAGTCGATCAAAATTCAAGATTGTCAAAGAAATAATATCTGCATTCCTCAAAAAAGACGGAGAGTAATTCGAAGAGAACTCGAATATATTGACGTTATTCACAAATTTTCGGCCGAAGCCTTCATCAGGTGAAATTAACAGTGAAATTCTTCACAAGCATTACTCTCCGTCTTTTTTGACATATTTATAACTCCTGATTCCTGATTTTCCATTCATTGCAATAACTGATAATCAAAGATTGTGTTGTCACGATAAATCTTGATACATGAAGGAAATCGTCTGCAATCGTCAATCCCCTGTAAGCTACCAAGTTATCGGTTTTCGGTCCGGTTCTATCGAACTTCAATCCGTCGCGTCATCTGATATTAACGGATTTTAGTTGCTACGTCATCAATCATTGAAAACTGTGACGTCACATTTTTAGCAGATATTTGCGAAGTTTTTCAGTGAAGCTTTTCTGTTGCGTTTAAAGGTTAGATCAGCTGTTCCTAACGATGTGCACTTTACAGTGAAGCTGTTTGAACATTATTAGTTAACTATTGACCTTCGTGGCGAAAATTTTGAATATTTTTTAAAACAAGCAAGCTGGTCACCAGATATCTAATAGCTCCAGATATTAAATACAGTCCGTTTCATAAAAAGTGGATCATCCTAAAATTTGACTAAATAAAACATAAGTATGATACAGAAAGCATTTTTCATGTTATTTCATGTCCCTAATATATTTAAATGTCCTTATATAATCTGATGAGCTATGATACAGTAACGGTTCTTAAGAAGCTAATATTTTGTGACCCTACCCTTACTGTCAATGACATTACCAATTCGTCTAGGCATTGATTCGATGATATCGTTGATTTTTCACTGATCTAACTTTCTCCACTCTCTTTTTAACAGTGGCGTAAGTTGTGATACGCCATCTGCAGGTAGCAGTGAACGACGAACGTTACGTTTTAGAATACTCCATACATTTTCTATGGGATTCAGATCAGGAGAACGAGCTGGCCAAGATAATGTCTTAAGCCCTAATTGAGACTTGCATAAGTTGACTCTACTACTCCTGTGACACGTAGCATTATCATCCACAAATAACCAAGTCGATGGATCACCAAGTTGATCTGTCATTTGGCCAATGTTCATTCGTAAAACATTCACATAGCTTTTCAGAATTCATGGTTCCTTGCTGTACACCGTATGTGAAGTTCAGAGCGGCCATTGGTCCAAATGCCAGCCCAAATCAGTAGAGTCGCACCACCTTGTACCCGGGACGATGTAAATGTCTCGGAATTTCCTGATCAGATTTTATCCATAATCTCAATCAACCATCACTATCCTTCAGACGGACTGATGCCTCATCAGACCAGACAACCCGATCCCATTGATTTCGCCAGTGACAATGACTCATTGCCCATCTGAGACGTCTTTTTGTATGCTGATCTGATAATTCGATCTGAGAGGGCCTTTTACAGGTCTTGAAATTCGACTCAATAAGTCTTCTACGAATAGTGGACTTAGAAATAGACGAACTTTAACAAATCTCAAAATTAGGCGGTCTCTACGTTTGGATGTTTTGCGTGGACGGCCAGAGCCCTTTTTACGACAGAGTTGAAAATCATCATTATGCCATCGATGCACATTTGTGTAAGGGACATTTAGTCGCTTGCTTGTAGCTCGCAAAGAAAAGCCTAGTTCTAGCAAGGCTGACACTTCGCCTTTTGTGAATGCGATCTCGTTATTGTTCATTTGTGCTTTGTATTGTTTTCAACCGGTAAGAGATAGATTTCTAGCTGAAAGCAATCAGGAGTGCTGCCAACACCACCGCAACGAAGTCAGGAAGCTATGGAACATGAAGTCCAGTTAATCACATGTAGCAGTTACATTATTGTTGATGAATAATGGTGCTATACTGGCTCTGATTGACCGATTTTCTTTATTTTTGTTTTGCTTGATAGCTTTTGGCTTGTAGAACAACATACTACATAACAAAGGAAACAAATGTAATTTTACAAGAGTGAGGTATGATTTTGTGTAACATTGCTTAATGAAGATCAAATTGTCTACTACTTTTTTATCTATAACAGGAAAACAACTCAATATTCATGCTTGAAATTTCCAACAATGGTATTAGTAAGCACAACTGACATATCTTCGAAATTTCAGAGAAATTCGTTCAAGTTTGGCGGATCCGGAGTTAGACAAAGTTGAAGTTAAGGCCATGTTTAAGGGTGATCCATTTTTTATGAAGCAATCTGTAGTTAGGGGTTGCTTTCTACGATCATGCAACTTTTGACTGAAAAAAAATAAATTTGTCACAATACTTTTGGAGTGAGAGCTAATTTAAAATTTGAAGGTTTGAAATATTTTGGCTGATTTCGGTATATATTGATGAAATATGTTGAGATTGCACAGAAATGCAAAGTTTTTAAATTTGAAATTATCTGCTTATTATGTATGTATGTTTGAAATTTGAGATTCAAATCAATAATCAACGTGCTATTGGCCACCTCAACCAGACAACATCCGTCCTGGAAATCGAAGACGATGAGTGTTATCGTGAAATGGTGGTTCACCTATCCAGTACTACACTGTAAATCGCTGGATACGAAAATTACATTCAAACACATACCAAGTTTACATACAATTTGAAACCAACATTTGATACGAGATTTTGGTATATATAAAGAAATCTGGTATGTTTTTCATACGAATGGCCATTTACTTTCGTATGTGATTGGTATGTAAACGATACGAACTATGCTAACGGTGATTGGCTGTTTTACGTTGAAATACGAATTCTTGGTATGTTTTATATACGAGACCCGATGCAAATTGGTATGTGTTTCGTATGTCTTTCGTATCAATAGCTTTATGTCATATGGCAAAAAATATGTTATACTACATACTACTTACAAATAACTTTTTTCCAGTAATACCAGCCGTGAATATTTCTTTGTGAAAGTGTGGTATTTAACTAGATTAGATTTGTTGTGGAATTAAAGCCGCATGTCATCTTTGCAACTTGTCTTATAGCATTCACAAGACTCATAATTAGCTCATTTCCTTGAGCTAAATTGATAAACATCATTTCAATAAAACGATAACTTTTCAGCAACCATGTTGACTTATATATCTCAAACATAACCATTTTTGCGTTCATGAATTATAATGTGTCTTTATTTTGGATTGATAATATGCTTAGTTCCAAAATTACATAATGCATAATTGTTGATGGTCAAATACTTATTGATTATTTATGAAATGCCTCGAACCTACATGTATTAAAATCGAATTCAGTATTGTTAGTTTGACTATAAAATGTCATTATCTCACTACTTACAAAGCAGTAGTAGCATTAGTGTGATCTTTATTGACAAAAAGCTTTAAATCAACATACTTTGGAGATGATTGATGCTTTCTTTTAACATTGTGCTGGTATGGCTTTAGTATGTAAAGCATACCACACTTGAAATAACATGCGAAAAGCATACAAATATATACCAAGATCATACAGAAACATACCAAAAAAATATTTTGGTATGCATCCTTCGTATGTGATTCGTATTGAGCGATTTACAGTGTAGAGTCTTCATTTGCTTTCACTGGGTTCCAGTCACGTCAAATTATGCGTGTTTCACATGACGTTATCACGCATGATCTCGTGAACAACCCGTGTGTTCTACGAGAGTGAAAATAGAGTGATATAACTACATTAAACTTACTGAGAATTTTAGGCTCCAAGAGAATTTCGTCGGTGTTATTTGTCTAGCATCTTTCACAGGACGAACAGTTAGCTCTTCTTCAAGAGCAAAGCAGATAACCACAAGTTTATTCATACGATATCTTTCATGGAATCATGTTGACTTATATATCTCAAACATAACTATTTTTGCGTTCATGAATTATAATGTGTTTTTATTTCGGATTGATAATATGCTTAATTTCAAAATTACATAATGTATAATTGTTGATGGTTGAATACTTATTGATTATTTATGAAATGCCTTAGACTTACGTGTATCAAAATCGAATTCAGTATTAAAAGTATCACTCTTAAATGTCATTATCTCACTACTTACAGAACACTAGTAACATTAGTGTGATCTTTATTGACAAAAGGCCTTAAATCAACATACTTTGGACGTATTTCATGCTTTCTTTTAACATTGTGCTGGTATGGCTTTAGTATGCAAAGCATATCACATTTGAAAAAACAAACGAAAAGCATACAAATATATACCAAGAGAATACAGAAATATGCCAAAAAATATTTTGGTATGCATCCTTCGTATGTGATTGGTATTGAGCGATTTACAGTGTGCTAATCAGATAACTTGTAGAACTGAATTACAAAATTTGTTTCAATATGATGAATAAATAATACTTGAAATTCTTACGAATTTTCGTAGAACTTAACATATGATTCAGAATTATCAATCGAGCGGGTCTTCGCCTGAAATAAAAGCCACGTCATCTTCAGCAATTTTAAGTAAGCTAGCATAGATAAGGGTGCATTTGCATACAAATCAATCAATTTTACAGACTTTGAACGCGTTGTTCGGAATTTCTGTTGGATACTGTCGCATAATATCCTCAGATTTTCTGTCCTGCACCTTTGAAGTTCATGCATCACTACAGTTCGGGATGATCATCTTTCTTCATTTCAAGATTTTTCTCCATGACTTTTCAATGTTAACCGTATTATGTTTTAGATGTTGTAACTTTGTGAGTTTGAAAACCACTCATTTTTAGGCTTGCTAAACTTGAATTTTTGATGGATGAGCTAGCTCTGGCGCGCTTGTTCTCAGAAAATATTGAACATGGGACATGTTGCTTGTGCGCCGATTGGTATGTTGATTGGATCGAGCTGGGACGCTCAAAATTGGGAAGCACCTTTAAAAAATCTAATAATGGTATGGTTTTAGGCTCTGGCGCGCTAGTATTCGAGATAACCTTACAATGGAGCATCTCCTTGGCGCGCTCTATGCAAGGATTCCAGTCTGGTTGCCTAGTTCTGTTGATGCTAGCCTAGAGAGTGAAGTTTGTACTGCCGTCCTTTGCCCAATTGAATTGAAAAGACGCTCAAGATTTAGCGTATGCAAGAATCGCATTTTAGGTCCACAATAGGCCAACATAGGCCTACCCATGAAGGTAGACGATTATGAATCAAAGCAACATTTAAAGCCATTGCGTACTACAACGCGAAAACTGGAACAAATGTTGTGAATCACACAGAAAAATCAATCCTGAATTACCGAGTAAAGAACACGCCTGAAGCACGTAAGAAAATGGCGTGTCGCGGAAATGTTAATTAATGGAAACACGTTTGAAATATGCGTAATGTTCCATGATTGTGGGATTCACTCATGATGCTGGTGTGTTGGGGACCCAGTGTTAGTATTAAGGGAATGATGAGTGTGATCAAAGAAGACGGTGAAGCATGGAACGGAGAATATTTTCGTGAAGTTATACTTGAACCAAATAAACAGTATTTCCGTTTCTGAGAGACGAGGAAAACGTAGAGGACGCTGATCAATTGCTGCATGACTCCGTGTTTGAGGTAATGCGAACACAGGACATGTTAAGGGATTCCGGGTTTGACTGCTTCGATAACACCGTTTGGCCAAGAGGCTTTCCCGATCTTGATCCTTGTGAAAATATTGATGCAATATTGAAGGATAAAGATGATACTTTACTGCACTGAAATCCTTATCGCTTGAAGAAAGAAGTGCTACAAACTTAAGTAACGAAAAAACCTGACGGACATGGGGAATGACAACGATCTCAATCTAGATCTACTGAACTCTTATCCGAACTGTTTATGAGATGTAAGAGCATCCCGTGGGGGAAAGTGTGGTTGAAATATAAAATTTACTTATAAATTTGAATTTAGAAAGTCCAATATTTACAGGCATATATTTGTGGGACACCCGGTAGATCACTATTCAACCCTTTGATGCATGAAATAAGCTTTTTTTGAAAAATACAAATATTCTTTATGTGCAATTTGTGGGCGTTCTAGGGATTGTACAAAGTCGGGAGATGTGCCATTAGAAGCACATTGATCTCCTCTTCTTTTTGGTTACAAATTGTTGCAGCTTTGGGGTCAACATTGCTGCGCACTGATGAACCAAAACTTGTGGGTCAAAATGTCCTCAGGAGAGTAAACTATCCATGAAAGGGAAAATGACAAGAAAAACTAACAAACAAACCATACATCAATCGAAAGATCTGGTCAGGATGTTTAATAAAATGATGATTATTAATCGCTCTGAGATAGCATCATCGTATTATATGAGGTCAAAGGTCAAATAATATGAACTTTTAGTTAAGCTCAAATAGCACTAAAATCGCACTTTTTAGTGTTTAATTTTTGCAGGTGAAAAAATAATTGGTACAATAATTGGTGATCAGATGCAGAAACAAAGAAAGTACAAAAATAATAAAAAATCTTATTTGAAACTCAATTTCAAATTTTAAAGCATGCATAATATTCAGATGATTTCAAATTCAAAGATTTTGCATTTGTGAATATCTTTATATCTTTATATATCAGATATTGATATATTGATAGGAAGAATCCTTTCGCAAAATTCGTTAATTCGAATAGGCAATTTTTAACATTTTCCATTAGATCACTATTTGAAATGGAAAATGACAACAAAAACTAGCAAACCATACACTAATCGAAATATCTGTTTGAGGTGGCCAATAGAACGTTGATTATTAATCGCTCTGAGATTACATCATTGTCATTAGATGAGGTTAAAATTCAAATATCTCTAATATTCCACATTTTAGTATTTATTTTCTACAGGTGAAGATATTAGTTAATGATAAATTATATAGACTCTCCAAACAGCATGCGTTTCAAAATAGGTCATGAATTTGATCTTCACATGGCAAGAATTTTGGTGTAGAAACTAAAGCTCAGATAAGGACAATGCAAATTAATGTAAGTGCAAATGTAATACAGAGCATTGCTGTATTTCAGTGAAGGCATTTGAAATCCAATTTAATGTGTGAATTGAGGCTGAAAGTTTTCTTAAGAAATTAAGAATGATTTTCTCTGTTTGATCATCAAATTAATATGCGTGCATGTTATGTAGAGTTACCCGTTTCAGTTGCTTTTATCTCCTTTTGATGTGTCAATCAAGATAGCGGCAATGTTGCAGGCACAGAATTAGAATGCTTTGCTCTTTCAGTTTAATAGAAGTGAAGACTAATTCAAAACAGTGGAACTTAGTCAGTGGGCAAAAAGGAATTCCTAATGCCTTGCATAGATAGGAAAAAAGTCGTGCGTCGCTTGCGGATTGCTGTGAATTCTATCAGATGCTCCGGTCGCCACGATTCCTTCAGATTTGAAGAATTCAGATCATTGCGCACAAGTTTTCTTCATAATTTTGGCCCTTCCGATTATTATTTAAAATCAACAGCAGGCGCAAGAAAATTTGTTCATCAGACGAATACACGGATATTTTGGATATATAATTTTCGGATACAAACATGCACACTGTACATGTATGTCAATAACATCAAGTAAGCGTAGGAACTGACAATGAGGAACCGTAGAATGCTGGAGATATAAGTCCGCGATGCAAGAAGATGAAAAATAGACGGAGTAGGGTCAAACAAAGCAAGCGAGCAACGCCAAAACAGGACGAGAGGGTAAAACCGACCGCTCTATTATGACTCAAACAGAAAATGATGGAAAACCGACACGCTATATTATGGATATATCCCATTGGTAACAAATGTTCCCTTACGTTTGTTTCCTTTATTGTTCCACCATTTACAGTAATCCAGTAAATCAAAATGCTATCTGCATAACGCATTCAAATGCATTATTCTATTTCTGTTCAGCTTCTACGTTTCCCTGATAGCGAATCCAAATTTTGTCACTTTTTGGCTGTTGTGATCATGGTAGATTTGACCTTCAAAATGTGCTCTTGAAAATCGAAAAGTTTTGTCAATCTCGTACTTACTTAGCCCATTTTATCCGATTGGATATTTAAATGCCCAAACGTTTGATACCGTGTACACAACTTGCAGTTTCCATAACTGCGATGGAAGAAATATAGCAATAGAATTTAGACATAGAATTTTGAATGTGTACATTGAATGATTATAGCTAGAAAATTGTCTTGACTCGGTATACTAAGACGCAGCCTTACATTGTATGCAATGAAATAATTATAATCTTTTCAAGTACTGATTATCTGACCATACATCATAAAAATAGGCCAGTCAGTGATCTACATGGTGTAATTTATGTAATTGGTGGATATTATATAAATTTGACCTTAAGTTGCAGTTTTCTAATTGACGTCAAAGAATGAGAATAACTATAAATATGTTGCAATTACTTTAATAACCAATAGAAAATTGAATTTAAAAAATATTGAAACAATGCTAAGCTACCCACAGGAATCGAGTTTGAAAATTTGCACCTGTAAAACAATGAAAATCGTGATGGCTCCAAGCTCAGAACAGTCTCTCATAATTTGAATATGCTCAAGCAATCTTTCAAGAAAAACTCTCACAACGACAGATTTTCTGATATAGATGAATTAATAATCGAAGAGGCCTACGTTTGAAAATACGGCGGATCTCTGAAACAATATATTAGAGGAAAGTCAATCAGACATGGATATGAAGTCTGATGACAAAATTTCTCCGATGGATGTTATGGATGCTTGCACAACTTTTCTGCCGACTATGCGGTAAGAGAGCTCAGAAAATGCTCGTTCTCCACGTACCCGAATAACTATCATACTTCTATGTTTTCTTATTGAAAAATTATAGTTTGCAAATTGAGCGATTTTCACATTTTAAGCACTGCTCAACAAATAAAACAACAAATACAAGTCAATAGTTCATTTTAAAGTTGAGAATGCATGTCATTCCATTGAGGTCAAAGCACTCACATATTCAGAAATCAAAATTATATCTACAGTATTCGAAGTTATTGCACTGGATTTTATTATGGATTTTATTGGATATTATAGATTTTAGCACTGAGATAGACCTATACTACAAGACCAGGACATGAATTTATCCCAAATGACTTTCAGGACGCCTGGTCAATGCATCTTTTTCTTTGATCTTGTCTGACAAGAAGAGGAACTCACTAGAACAGACGTGCCGATTCGGAGTAGGCATAGGGTGTACATCATTCTGTGAAAGTATCACTTTCAGCCTCGCTCTTTGCAGAAACTCGTTCTGGCTGCCGGACTATACGTCCTGTTACACTGCGCTAGCTAGAAATATTTTACGCTAAGATTTCAATTCTCACTTTAGCAATTATTGTGATTCTTCGCTATTTTTTGCCTATTTAGCATCATGTAATTCAAAGAAGCCACATTCCATTCATACTTGTTTGGCTCCATGTCTACGTAAATTATCTTCACATTATTTGTCTAGATAAACAAAGAAATGCTCACTGCACCCTTCGGCATCGGATTCTTTACAGAGAAAGTTTGCAAATATTCCAACCACGACCCGGTTGAGTTGTGATAACTTTCCATGAATTGAATTTCAAAAGCGTTCTATGACAATCTTTGGAAATATGAAACACAAGCTTTACTTCTTAGCAGCTACAGATCGAGACGGATGTCTGTAAGCGTTTCTTGCCGAAATAGATAGAACTCTGATAGACTTGTAGATTTCGTGGTTGTATTATTTCGGAATTTTTAATTCTCATTCATTTTTCCTCTTAATGGATCGATCGTTCATCATATTAGAGAATTCAGAATACTAATTCGTGTACAGAACAAGTCCATGTAGAAACAGTTTCACATTTCAATGCTCTATCTCAGGCTCTTCATAGGACTACTAAGATTCTCATCCCTTAGCAATTGTTTAGTGATTACGCACTTAACCCATGTAATGCCGATCGGGTCAAAAGTGACGTGAACAGACCTTAGAAATAGATTGGTTATCTGAAGTTGAAGAGACTGGAAATTGATTCAAGGTTGTGACACATCCAGGGGAATGAAGCCGCTCAAGCCTTGGTCTTAAATTTTAATGGAACTTCTTTGATTTGGCACATGTTGACTTCTTATAATACTTATAAAGTAACAGTATTTGATTTACTATATATCCTTGAGTGGCAGTCGTTTTTTATATTCTTTTGAACGTAGAGTAGGGATACATAGGTAATGTCGACTCTAAAAAGTATATGCATACAGTGAACACATCACATATCACAAACAGTGAACATATCACAGCACGCACGCATCTCTCACTGGCTCTGGTGTCCTCTGCTGACACCTTATTGTTTGCCATTTCCAATAGCAAGCGATACACGAATTATCCATTCGAAAAGGAGCAAGTTTTCTAAATCTGTAATGTGCCATTTCGACATTAAGGTTATATGCAATTCTTCCTTTCTAGGAAACCGAAGTGCGCGCAGATGAATCTAATTCTGTGGTTGTAGTATTCTGCCTACCGTGGGAGTGATTATGTTGCATCGTGATCAACCGATGTTGCATCGTGATTATGTTATCATTCGATATATTATATTCAAGAATAATGGCCCATTTAGAGTTTTACTGAGATTTGTTTGCTTACATGCTACAAGGTTCCTCTATCAGCGAACTTTCTGTCTCGTGAGCGGCGTTCTGTTTCTCAGTTACACAGTAAGCGTGAATTGGTAACTGTGACGTCATCATACATTTTTGACATGAATTTGCAGACAAACTAGCGAGCGGATTAGTGGGAAGTAGCAGGAAATCGTCGTTAAGATTGAATACTTTAATTTTCAGTGATAAAATATGTTTCTGAAAGTGACCGAACTACACTGTAAAGTGTAGAGAGCTAAAAATCAGACAAAATAACAGCCAAAATGATCAGACAATTGCATCAGACAACATGAGACAATGAACAGCCAAAAGTGGCTGTTCAGAGCAGATAAGATGAGACAATCACCACACAAAATATCAGCCTGTCAATTTAGCAGAAGCAAAATTGGTCGGCAGCACACGAGTTAAGTTTTTTTTCGTTTTTCCTGATCCACTAGGTGACATTGCTACGCGTAAGTACGGAGCACCCCAAACATCTGTGGGGCAGTTCATACTTCTACGCGTGTGCACGAAGAGTCAACAATCACGTGATCTGATGCTGTCAAAACATGGGGAATGTTTATGAACACGCGCGGGCGAGCGTTTATGATTAACGCGTCGTCTATACGGTTGTCCGCGTTGCCGCGTGAACCACGTATGAACCGCTTAGCATGTTTTGTCTGCCCTGAGCATGAAATTTAGGTCCTATCATTGTTTAGCCTCTGATGCATAGCGACATGGGACGCAAATTCTATATAACAGGACTACCGATATATGTTGCAGCAATGTCACGCGTAACAATCACGGATGTCTAGGGTCATTTGTAATTACGCGTAATTGAGCGTAGCATGTCACCAAGTGTAGCATTCAACACTTGACGCTGTCTGTCGACAGCGGCCTTGGCAGTAGATTTTCTAAAGCGATGTACTTCATCATAGGTACATGTCAACCCATAAGAATGAGCAGATTTGATCAAATTGTTTGAATCTCCGAACTTAACAGCTAACGCTGTCGGTAAAGGAGTTGACTTGCTAGTCAATACATTTGCAACAATGGAACCCATCAACAAAGTGTCTTATTCACTTTTGGGGATATATTCTGCAAAAGCGTCGAAAGGGTGTCACCAATTTATTTCAATAATCAGTTCCACATTTATATCTATCTACTAATACATATAGTCTGTCATAGTCTCCATTCTGTTGGTTTCCAGTTGTATCTGTTTAGTGTCATTTGATATCTCCATTTTCCTTTGTTTTGTATAATCACTATACAGGCTTTCTAAAACTTATTAATAGCGTTTCACAAATGCGAGGTTCTAATGACCTTCATTTTAACAGATTTTATCATTGATTTTATTGATGCCTTCAACGACCCTCTTCTTGCCAGCTTTTCTGAAGAGAACCATATCATGGTCCAACATGAGCTGACGATCTATAGCAACATATACACCCATCGTTCTAAAAATTGCACTTAGTAGCCCATGATTACATGTACACTCTAAACTTTGTAATACCAAAGCCACTTACGAAACCGATGTACAAAACGAGAATAACAAAATGCACGAAAGCGGTATTGTTCATGCTCAAACACTACGAAAGCGATTGACTTTCCTGTTGGATTATCCTTATCATCCAATAGGAAAGCCAATCGCTTTCGCAACGCATGAGCATGAACAATAGTGCTTTCGTACATTTTGTTATTCTCGTTTTGTACATCGTTTCGTAGTCAAAATCAGCCGGCTTTAGTACTCTGTAGTTTACAGTGTACTGCATGTCCGTGGTGGACGAATCGCTTTAATTTACTTCAGAAAGAATACATTGGTCTAAAAAAGAGAGAATTCGATTTTTCTTCTTTCTTCAAATGATGAATTATGAAGCATGATATAGACATGCGAAATAGTGAATTTACGAATAACATGTTAGCGATACTATAAGTGCTTTACTTCACACAGCTGAATAACTTGAGGCTTCCAACAGACTTTTAACTGAACAGAGGCAATATCAAAATCTGGATAAAGAAACGTAAAACTAATACATTACAAAAACATGGATTTTCAAAAACTGCCGAGGACTAATAAAAATGTGAAGTTCTTTTAAAAAAATATGCGAGTGTTCACGTAGTTCGATCATTCAGAAATGCATGGCATATTGCAGAAGTTCATTTAGTCTGATATTGTTGTCCTATATGTTCATATCATATCAAAAGCTCGAAATGTCTGCAATTATTTATGTCAATCACTCAAATAAGCTTTGCTTATTGTTGCATGACTTTCAGTTTAGCAGCGAACAAACCTTGAAACTCAACACACACACTCTCTCTTTCGTGAAGCAACTCAACTCATTAGCTAAGTGCATGTTTGAATTGATGCAGCAATAGTTTGATGGCGAACTTTATTGAATATGATTACATTTATGAATATGATGATTATCCCAAGCGCTTTCGATGACTCTAATCATAAGATAGCGTCATAAGCACAGAATTAGACAGGTCATGTCTTTTTCTGTATGAGTATAAAGGAAGCAATGGAACATGTAACCTTATGCTGCAATCCTCCATCCCTTTGCTTGAATATAATTAATTGATAATAACCGTTAATATGTATGTTCTGAAAGACTCCCTGTAATCGTAGTTGATACTATAGGCGAAATAATTAACTGAGAGCCCTCAAAAATTCTTCTCTAAAGATAGAAGAATTTCTAATTTTGCTGATAACACCTCATTGCTTAATTTTGAATCGATGCTCAAGGAAAATATGGTATTCATGACCGACAAATAGTTAGACGAAAGATATTTATTTTGCATGTACATTGACGTCAGGCAAGCACGACGGCTCAAATGACTACTGCATGAGCTTTCAATCGTCGCTGTTGACTACCAAAGAATTTTTGTCCTTAAGTTTTTCAAATTTAAGGGCATCCTTCTATTTTATTTAGGAGGGGGAGGATTGCCGCATTCCACAACTATTCCGCTCATCATATTAAGAACATACATTGTAAAATTAATATTAAAAAAAATTATCAGACTATTAACTTTGGCAGTAAATAGTAAATACAACTCACTCATTAATTTGTATCATCTGAGAGAAATTCTGGATACTGTATTTAACTGATTACAGCTGAAATAAATCACATGGGGACACATTAAATTACTTGCACTTGGTTGAAGATGCTAAATCACATTCCGCAATTCACTGCATTTAATTGAAATAGACTTCTATTTTGTGATTACATCATTATATTGGTACTTTGGCATAAAAACAATGAAGACAAATTATATAGGTGGTTGCAGATCGGCGGAATTTCCGTTTGCATATTTGAATAACTGATTAGTGTGGATGTATGGTATAAATAATTCAGTTGGTTGTGTTTAATCATAACTCATCATATACTATAGACTTTGCGTTACATGATCATTTTAAATCAAAATCAATGTCAAAGCTAAATCATATAGAATTGAAGCATATTCGCAGGTTTTATCAAATGCACTTTTGAATCTTTGGAAGATCTCTTATTTGACCTCCAGCTGATCAAGCTGAGAAAGATTTTAATAGCACGATATCAAAAACACGCAAAACGTAAGCTATCTTAAAGCGAATTAATGAATAGGAATTATTTCGAAGTCTAGAGCAATTTTTGCCCCTAAGGGGTTGATGTCACACTAGGTGACATCGCCACGCTTAATTCACGCGTAATTACGGAGCACCCCAAACATCTGTGGTTAAGGGCAGTTCATACTTCTACGCGCGTGCATACGCGCTGCACTAAGAGTCAGCAATCACGTGATCTGTTGCTGTCAAAACATGGGGAATGTTTATGAACACGCTTGGGCGAGCATTTATAGTTTACGCGTTGTCTACGGTTGTCCGCGTTGCCGCGTGAACCACATATGAACCGCTTAACATGTTCTGTCTGCCCTGAACATGAAATTGAGGTCCTATCACATTGTTTAGCCTGACACAGACACCTGAGACGCAAAGTCTATATAACAGGACTGCCGACATACCAAGCATGCGTAGCCGCGGACGTTTAGGGTTATATGTAATTACGCGTATTTTACGTGTAATTGAGCGTGGCATGTCAACTACTGCAATTTGGCTGCGTAACAACGTGAATGAATAATGTCAAATCACTTGCTGATAAACATACGCCAGCAGATGTCAATAACTGCATACCAGAATGTAGCTTCAATTTCATATGTTTTCCTTTACTAAAAGTGCAATGTTTCAAATGAATATTCTTTTGATTCTGAAGCAGTAGAAAATTCACGAGATGATAATTTTGTTCAAATTCAGAGAGAGAATCATTTTCTGCTTTTGATTCCATTCCTCAAAGGATGGTTAACTTGGTATAGCTTCAGGACGACGATTACTCTCCTTAAATGTTTGTCTGCTCACTATCGGATAAAATTCCACTCATCATAAACGAATACTTTGAGTTTTTCAATCACATGGGCGTCGTGTATGACAAATATTATTCCACAAACACAGAAAGAAATAGGGACACAAGAGCGTGCAGCACTGGATGGTTGAACATAGCTTTGAAGTAATGCATGTAAATAGACACTCAAGTCTGAAAGCAGGAGATATCTGAGACAAATTACTTACCATTTGAGTAATTGTCCGATGTTTCGAATTCCTTATGTACATGTACAATGCATTTGATGCAGATTGTTTAAAGCTGTCTAGAGCGAGCTCTGGGTCGAAGAAAATCTCGGTTTTCGCTAATTTCGGAAGTATTTATTCGAATGTAATGAATTTTGCGGCACACTATAAACCACACGCTCCTAATGCTGCCTCATGTTGCTCTAAACTGTAAATCGCTCGATACCAATCACATACGAAGGATGCATACCAAATTATTGTTTGGTACATTTTTGTATCTATTTGTATTCTTTTCGAATGATCTAAGGCTCTTTGTCAATAAAGATCACACTTACATGTATGTTGCACGGTGCTGTGAATTACTGTTTTGTAAGTAGTGCGATGATGACATTCAAGAGTCAAGCTTTCAATACTGAATTCGATTTTAATACATGTAAATCTAAGGCATTTCATAAATAATCAATAAGTATTCAACCGTCAACAATTATGCATTATGTTGTTTTGAAATTTAGCATATTATCAATCCGAAATAAAACACATTATAATTCATGAACGCAAAAATAGTTATGTTTGAGATGTAAAAGTCAACATGGTTGCACAAAAAGTGGTGTTATTCAAGTCAGTTTATTAAGTAGAGATAACCAAGCATCCTGTAAATATTACTTGGCAAGTAGCAAGGTTGGGCCAAAACTTGGGTCAAATTCCAAAACCCAAGCCGAAGTTTCAATAAATGAATAGAATTAAGTAAACTAAGTGCATTCTCTGTAATTTATGCAGACATAAAGATTCTTCTATAGGCCAAAATTTCTGTTAGGCCCATGAGAAGTGTGGTATAAGAGGGAAACGATATTTAATTGCAATAACTGTATTTAGTAGCCTATGTACATATACCATGTATGACATTATAAGCTTTCGCTGATAGTTTAACCTTCGCTGATGCGCTGACTAATGAAGATATTCCATTTAATTATGATTGAATAACACATTACTCACAACAGAGTTATTGTCTTCATTTTATCATTCAGAAATATGAACAGACTTGATAATTATCATAGCTATGTAGTGAGTGCATGGTCAAACATATTTAGAATGCGAAATTGGAATGAATTCATTTTTGGATAATTGTCGGCTATTGCAGACAGTTTAGGGGTGCGAAGATACGGTATGCATGAAATAATACTGTACAAAAATTCAACATGCACAAATGCAACGTCGTTGTACACTGAAAAAGTAGCACCAAAAGATTCAATGGAATTTCTGCTCTTGTCCCTTCAGCACAAGCAAGCTATTTGATATTTGGTTTTGTGTTTGAAGTAGATACACGGATATCACTCCGAACATCAAGGAGATTTCTATATTTAGTTTTGATTAAGACTAAATTCTCTTCTCCAAACGCACACATCTGTGATATATAGCTCTTATTGTTTTCTTGTGCAATGATATTCACGCAATTTCCTCACTTAATTTACAGCAGCGTGTCTACACATGTGTTTCACGATCGTGAAATCAGCTGCTATGCCTTTCATACCCCTCCCCCAGCAAATTGTCTTGTGGCCCCCTTTCGGCCATCGGTTGAGAACCACTGGACCAGAGCAAAAGGCGACAGAAGGGATTAAGACTTAAGACCAGCCAAACGCCGCTGAAGAGAATAGGTTTGACGGTCACCATAGAATGGTAGCTTGATATAAATCTATCTACCGATTAACCTACCGATCAATTACCCTGAGGCCAGTGTCACTTTTCTGTACGAAGCCAGACGCATTCCAGTGCGCTCTCCTAAAGATCAGCTGCCTGATTCCTGCTCGTCCTCCGACGTCTACCGATTTCTATGCGACTGCGGGTCAGTCTATTACGGTAGGACGAGCAGAGGTCTCGACGTTCGATCTAAAGACCACATTCATGATTGGCTCATCAAAGGTAACAGTCACCGCAGTTCCTCTGCCATGGCTTCTTATGTCATTGATTGTAATTGCGATCGTACAGTAGACATCTTCGTGACAAGTTTTCCATTGTCTTTCACCAGGGATGTCTATGAACTATCTATGTTTCATAGACATCCCTTCTTTCACACTGGAAATGATAGATTATTACGCATTTCTGAAACTTTATATTAGATACTTCAAACCGAATTTGCGCAAGCAACGTGAGCTGCCAATTGGTATTCATCTACCGTGGTGAAACCATCGCCATTTCAATATGCAGTTGTACTTCTCATTTGTCATCACTCATTTGCATTCTTACTACTGGGTATGCTCTGTTGAGAAGACCGGCGGAAGTCCTCCAGAGCAATAGAGATTATGAATTCGGCTAGATGCGCGCTTACATCTATCAAGTGGACGTAAATGTTTCAAGTATATAAAGTAGATTGACGAATAAGCACAAGCGATAGAATTTTTCGATGCTGCAGTTGCAGTTTCTTGCCGCAAGTCGATCTATTCCAAGTTGTTTCGTCTAAATGCTCTTAATATGCTCTGAGAGATAATAGCCATGAATATTTACAAAGTTCACGAATAAGCTGCCGGTGTCTTCCTACTGTCAGCCACTGGACTACCGTTGTCATGACTGCTGTCCACAATGCTGTTTCTTTGATATCGATGTCCGCTCTAGTCCTTTATTTACACAGAGTGTCGGATTTCTATGATTTAAACAGCATAAAATTACTGGCAGCTAGCGAATTGTAGGCAGATATGTTGACAAGACTAAGAAATAAATTTACACGAAAGGAGAACTAAATAGTAAGTTTTACTGTATATGTTTTATTCTATTTTAACAACCCCATTTTGCCTGAAAGGGGTTAGGGGGAAATGTCATAGACAAAAAATAAAAATTCTATATCAAAACCATTATCAGTAGTCACTTCATCTTCTTCATCACACTCTTTGACAAGTCCTCAACAATTGGCCGCCATTTCAACCTGTCCTTCACCTTCTCCTTCCAAGTTCTCCAGTCTTCTTCTGTGCCTTCCAGGTCTCGCTTGATACAGTCCTTCCAGCGAATCCTTGGCCGTCTCCTTTTTCTTGTCATTGTGTCATCCATCTCTTCCACTTGTTTCACTACCCTTTCGTCTCCCATTCTTGCCACATGTCCCGCACACTTCAGTCTCTTTTCCACCACTTTCTGTGCCACCGTTTTCTTCAATCCTACTTCCTCCCTCAGTTCTATCATTCTTCGTTTCTCCACCAACCTTACACCACAGATGCTCCTAATCCAGTTATTTTCAACCACTTGCAACATCTTGGTAAGTCATACTATAATTGAAGAATGAAGTTTACTGTATCTTTTCATCTATCTTTCAGTACTTACCGGTTCCTTCCATTGCTTTATTCCGACTCATCTAAAAATCTAAAACGTCCGGAGAGAGAGAGAGAGAGGAGAATTCAAATTTACAATTGATCCGCTGAGCGAAGAGGCCTGCATATCGCCATAAATGAGGGACTGAAATTACCGAAGAAAACATTCATGTGAATATATGCAAGGAGTCTACACATAACGTAAGGACAACACCACGTTGATACCATACAGGAAGAAATCTATTGAAGTTGACATAAACCCCATAGCAAAAAAAGTGTGTTCTTTCTCTCACTGTGTTACATTCTCTAATTTTGGTTTTGGCTGCCGACTCATGAAATTGAAAAGACTTGGCCGACTTTGTCAAACTCTGTCAATTTATAGACCGTTTTTTAGGTTCGTGCTGCGTCAAAGTAAAATCATAATCTCGTGGTTGGCCTTTAACTTCCATAGAGATCCCACACGCTATTTCAGCTTCTCCCGCATCAGCAATGACTTCAACTGTGTGTCAAAAAACTTTGAAAAGACGATTATGAAGTCATGTATGCAGAGATTCGACGTTGGACATCGTTCAAGCATGCTTCGTTATGTAAGGGTTATCAAGGGAGAGATAGACTAAATAGTCGTTCAAAAAAACAATTACCGAATAACTTGAAAGGATTGCGCAGTAATGAGGAAAGAATACGGAAATGAATAATAACTTGAGAGGATTTCTAATACAAATCCGACAATCTATAATTTTGGAGGGTTTGCGATACGTGCTTCGAAAACAATGTTGCGTTATGGACTTGTGGAATCATGACATCGGTACCATAGAGGAAAAGTTGAGATGTTATTGTGATTTATTGGCTGAATTTTGAAGTTTCTCATTTTATTTTCATCGGCAAGATTTTATGATTTATGTAATTTTGTTTCATTTCTAAAATCTGAATAGTGATGTGGAGCCTTACATCTTTCAAAATCAATTGAAATCATTGTAATTGATTCTGTTATTTTGCTGTACCAGCAGGTTGCTTGTGATCACGCTTAAGAAGATTCTCTTGAAGTTCAGCATGAAAGCAGTAGCAGGTCATCGAGTTGCTAATTTAACAAACATTACCTCTCCAAGGCTGTCATGACACGGACGATCTGTAAAATAATATCATTTCCTTCTGCTTTATGCTATCATGATCAGTCAATTCCGTTGTAATTTCGGCAAAACTGCATAAATGTGTATATCTCACATTAGAGACAATACTACATGTATTCACCTAGAGTTCATTCAATAAAATCGAAACTGTATACACATTGGGGATTTAATAAATGCTGAGTTACCACTGTACCTAATATACCTACTCTATGGGTGGGAGTGCCCCATGTGCCCTTCGATGCAACACCTGTGGCCGGTTTCACGAAAGCGTGTAAGCCAAACACGGTTTTAATTTACATGTATGTGGTTTTACGCTATCACTTGTTTCACGAAGCTTCTATCACGGTGATAATACTATCACTCAACTCTCTTAACACGCAATATTTATACCTCCTCGTAAGGAGTTATAAGAAGGTGGTTTGCATAGTTGCAACTGATTTGACAGTTCAACTCCGTGGCAGAATGTCGTTCAATAGATATCAAATTCTTTATGGAAACCGAAGCATAAGACAAGAACGAGTTTTTCGTGATCGCAGCAATCCCTTAGACGCGTACTCTAATAAGGATTTGTATGATCGTTGTAGTTTTGACAAAGATAGTCTCATCTATTTGGATGAACGTCTCGGCGAAGACCTGCGACATCCAACAAGAAGAAGTTGTGCTTTATCTTTACTACAACAAATATTCATCGCGCTACGATTCCTATCATCTGGAACATTTTACATCATTGACGGTGATGTCGTGAACGTCAGTAAAGCAACAGTGAGTAGATGTGTTGCGTCTGTGACAGAGGCTCTAAGGCATAAAGTGAACGAAGTAATACAGTTCCCTACAACCTCCGACGAAATCCAAAGAGCCAAAGAAGGATTCTACAGACTGCAGTATGACTTTCCAGGCATCGTAGGAGATATCGACTGCACCCATAGAAAAATACTAGCCCCCCAGGAAAATGAGTTTGCGTTTGTTAATCGAAAACTTTCGCTTTTGCTTTTGTTTGTTTTCGTTTGCGTTGGGAACTTTCACTCCTTTTGTCTTTGGACTGAAGAATGTCTTTATTCTTGTCATAGATATCAGCCAAAGTAATCAATTCGCTATCGCTACGATATTCACTCTCATCAAATTACTAACAGATTATGAACGACTTCACGTCAAAGGCAGTGATTCGATGACAGAGTAAATCGATGATGTTTGTAGTCAGTCATGACTCAATCGTCAGTACGTCGGCATGACCAAAGACTTTGACATTGCAGAATAGGAAATTACCATAGAAATTTATTACTCAACGAAGATATCGGAGTCGCCAAAAATTTTCATAGTTTGCGTCTTTATAATTTCCATAGACTTTGGGCATGACATAGTCCTAAACACGATATTAAGTTGGTGATAGTTATAACTGGTTATAACCAAAAAAATACGCTTTCGTGAAGCGGTTGTAAATTGAGTTGTATGAAACACCGTGTTAGCGAATTTATCACCCACATTTGCTCTTAAAACGGTGTTTGACTAACACGCTTTTGTGAAACCAATAGCGCTCAATATGTGATCTGATATCTATGATAATATCTGATATATTTAGTGCTCAATATGTAGGAATAATAGTCGTGCGTCGCTTGCGGATTGCTGTGAATTCCTTCAAAATACTCCGATCACCACGATTTCTTCAGATTCGAAGAATTATGATCATTGCGCGAAAGTTTTCTCAATATTGTTGGGTCCTCCGATCATTATCAAAAAAGTTAGCAGGCGCACGAAAAGGCGTTCACAGACTTCTCTGTAGAACTTGACATCGACTGTGTCTCTTTGCTGTGTGAACCGGTTGATAACAGTCACTGAAACTTGGCACAATTTGGTGTGTTTAATGTTGAACTGACTGCTCATTGTTCGATTGCTATGGCACTATTATGTCCGTATAATGTACCATTTCATTAACGTTACATGTTCCAATGTTTCCTTTCTAGTAAAACAGAAGAAGAGACGACCTGTCTAATTTTGTGATTGTAGTAGAATGTCGGATTTCTATGGTTGGTTAAGCCGTGCTGAGTACTGCTCAAGTAGAGATGAAGAGGGATCCTCCAAGATGCGGACGCACAAGGCTGAACCCTAAATCAGTGACCCATCTGTCCTTTAACTGAAAATCAACGATCTTCAATGCATGAAACGCCATACCATCAACCCTATCGTCCATTGCCAAAGTTAAGTTTCACACCGCGGAGAGGGAAATAAATCATCAACTCAACATTCCACTGCCCACAGGCTTCCCCTCACGGCGGTGTTTTCGAATTAGTTGATTGTTTCCGTTATATCTTCATCGACAGTGCAGTGTAGAGGATGAGAAATATGCCAACCATTGTCCAGCTGCATTCTATACTCGCCAATGAGCCTAATTGATATGAAGAGATTTAATGGCTCTACTGTTAATACGCAATTCAGCCTCCATATTGATGATGAAAGAGAATTATAGAAAAGTGGATTTCCAATGGCCGTTCTACAGATGCCTTCTTTGAATAACAGTTCTCGTTAGTCAATATGCAGAGCTTTCTGATCTCAATTTGGTATGTAGGTAATTGTAGGCTAATTGATCACAAGTAGATTTATAGCCAATTCTCTAATAGGAGGAAAATGAAGTTACATTGGAACTGAAAGCGAATGTAATCAAAATTAAATTGAATTAAATAGGCCGGAATGAATATCAGCTGGCAGTAAAATAGGTATATAAGGGAAGTATGGAATCAATGGTTGATATGTGGCGACAGTTATGATAATACTTTTTAGCCAGCAGTTATAATAGTTCGGGAACACACACTTTTCGTTGGTGCAACTACAAATTTTAACATAGAAATTTCAGGAAAATTATTGATGCGCACTAACAAATAGTGTCTGTTTGTACACTACACATTACTTCATCCTCTGTCACTGAATGATAGCTCATTTGAAAGATCATGATCTGTAGATGATCTCTATAATATCCATTTCAACAAAATAACAATTTGCATATTTTTTATGAGCAAAAAGTCTAAAAAATGGAGTCAAAACCTTAGATGGCACAATTTTACCATTGGAAATGCATAGGATTTTGTTATCCTTTCTATTTCTGAAAAGCAAATGATCTGAACCGGCAGACGCGAAGTTATGCAGTAGGTTAGGGGTGTACTGTGCTATGTCAAAGTTTATGCACAATACTATGTGTACAAGTTCGCGCCAGCTCCCGGACAAAAGGCATTGATGTAATCAAAAGTTTACAAAACAGTGGTGAGACCACCAGCGATGTGTGCAAGCGAATGCTGGGCGAACACAACAGCTCATCACCGTGCACTGCATGTCATGGAGATGCGCTGGTTTGGACACGTCGCCCATGCTCCAGAGGGCACATCGCAGCTCGTGATGCCAGGCACGCGTTTACACGGGAGGCCCAAGAAACGATGGAAGGACGCCATTAAAGAAGATCTACGTGGAACCCAAGTGAAGGAGGAGGACACCAGTGATCCATCAAAATGGAGACATGCCATGGAGACATGCCGACCTTGCGCCCCGCGGGAGAAGGCGAGGAAGATGATGATGACTAGCACTTATAGCCCCGATGAGTCATTTCAAAATGATTATTCGTTTATTATGATCGCTGTTTACTATATGCAGTGACTGATTGAAGCAATTCATTGATTGAAACAAATCTCATTTTGAGTGATAATTCAAATTCAATCATGAATTTATGAATTTAGCCAAAACTATTGTACTTGGTTCTTTAGATGTGAAGCCACTAGAACCACTAAACCAAGCTAGAATTTGCAATTGAAAAAGTATGCGAAATTTTCCGCAGCAGCAAATTGACAATATCAGGAACTGATTTCGAAGAAGTTGGCCTTTTCTTAGCTTTGAATATAGGCAAAGAAGAACTTCAGAAGATAGGTTTGTTGAGATTTTGTCCAATAAGAAAATCAAATCTTGGAAGACCCTCAACAATAACAGGAAATGGAATGGAAGAATCAAGGGAGAAAAGGTACGACAGTTGGAACAAATCGTCACTTGTACCCATTAATGAAGAGTCAAGAGGAAATATGCTACCTAAAGTTCTTGAAATTGGATTACGACGTAGCGTGATGAAAAATCATGTGTACAAGTTTGACAATGAAACGAAACTTCAGAAGAATGGAGGTGCTATTGGATTACAATTGACTGGAGTGATTGCTCAAATATTCATAATCTGGTAGGATAAAATGCTTAAAGAAAAGCTAAAAGAACACAACATTGACTGCTTACTTATGAAAAGATATGTAGATGACATTACTCTCATAATTTGACATGCACCAACAATAAAAATGAAGGACAAAAAAAGAAGATGAGCAAATCATTAGTTTTGAAATGGGAAATGAAATCCACATGGATTTTCCTTCAAACACAATGAACAAACTGCCAATTCTCAACTTGAAAGTATGAATTGAATCAAGCAATGATGATGACAGAAACACAATGCATGTATTAGTTTTATTATGCAAAACTGTCGTCGAAAATAATGATACACGCCAAATCAGCAGTTTCATGGAATATAAAAAAGAACAGCAGCTACTCAAAAACTTCTGCGAGTCATGCTTAATTGCCTCAAACTTTTAACATGGCGAATTACAGCAAAACATATGACAGAAATGGAAAATCGATTACAATACTCTGGCTATAATAAGACTTTTCGAGCAGAGGTCACAAAATCTGCTTTGCAAGCTTACAACAACATTCTTGAGGATGAGAGGAAAAACGTGAGACCTATGTATCGACCAAAGTCATGGAAATATAATGAACGAAAAGAAAATAAACAAAGAAGAAAGAAGACATGGTATCAAAAGGGGAATTATAACAGCGTTCTTTTCATAACAGCAACACCGAACTCAGTTCTCAGAAAAGAATGTGAAAAACAAGTTAAAGAAAGCGGCTTGGGAATAAAAGTCATCGAAAAGACTGGAACAACGCTGAAATCAAAACTACAAAAATCACATCCATTCCGAAAAACAAAATGCCAAAGAGATTGCTTATTGTGCAAATCAAGAGGAAAAGGAAATTGTGAAACAACAGGAATAACTTATGAGATAGAGTGTGACAAATTTAAAGCAATATATGTTGGTGAAGCGTCGAGAAATGCAAGAACAAGAGGTAATGAACACATCAAACAATTAAAGGAAAAACAGGAATCATCAGCACTATGGAGACACTGTAAAAACCACCATGAAGGAATTAAACAAAACTTCAACATGAATGTTACAGTAGTATGCCACAATAACGCAATGGAAAGACAAATAGCAGAGGCCGCAATAATTAGAAATAAAAATGAACAAAACAGAATGGAACCACTCAAATTTACCAACATTGACTCTACAGCATTAGGTGAATGTGCATAAAAATGTATTATGGATGGCTTGCACAGTAATGTGCTATGTTGACTTTATTTTCTTTGACTTCACTATCTTCCCCAATTCACCCATGATATTTTTTATAGACATTTCGAGATTTGATTTAAAAATCATAATCCTTGTTAGATAAGATCACTGTTAATTAAATATCTGATTGAGAAGGGCGGTTCACCGAAATATGTATTACGAAATAAAAACAAATTGTCAGTGCGTCGAAAGATAAATTAATTTCATTTCCTTTGATCAAAATAATATTCAGAACCTTTTTGTTAAATTGTACCTGGTGTGCTTTTTAATTGCTGACCAATCAGAGAAGTCGTATTATTTGTGACACGCATGACGCAACATTGTGTTTATCAGATACGCTTTTGATACGTTTATTACAATCTCACACTTATTATATTGATATAAATGGCGATATTGCTGTTTGAAGATGAACGATTTTGAGTAAGTACTAGAACCTCATGATAATTCTTTCCGCTTTTCGGTCTATAATTCATTTTTGAACGCAAAGTCTCGTTCTCACGGTCTTCGGTGGTTGATCCTACAATAAGTTCAGTTGTTGATAGTAAGATCGACCACGGAAATATCTGTCTCAATTTTAACTCTCAATTACATCGACGACGTAAAACTGATTGGGGAGTTCTTAACTCTCTTCTTTCCGAAAACAGTTGCTGTCCATTCCATAGTCTCACTAACCTGAACAAAGCGAAGAGTCGGATTCTATGTGAAGAGTAAGCCACACATGTATCAGAATACGCTGACAGAAGTCCATAGGCTTGAAAAAGTTAAGCAACAAAATTCCTTGGTAGCCGTAGACGCTACGTTTCGCCCTACAAGGCTGGTCCGTGCTACTCATAATGGTCCAAAGAGGCTTAAAATGTCTAGAATGGACTGTTCTGCGCTTGTTCAATGGTCATAAAGATTGCAGTGCCATTTCGCCTGGGCATTGAATAGAAAGATGTCGTCAGTATTGAACAATTTAAGCAAGGATAAAGAAGCGCAAAGCAGCCTGTTGTGCAGTCCTTCAGCTTGTTCAGACATTAATCCTGTATGAATAAGGACTGAAAAATACAGTTGAACAGTTGAAGAGATGTACTGTAGAGCGTTACAATTGATATTCATCAATCCAAAAATTCTGTTCTACGAAGCAAAAATGTTGCTTTCTTGGCATTAATAAAATGGAAATTCTTAAATGCGTCTGATCTCGTGGCATTCACGTGACATGTGATCAATGTAATTAATATTTGGATTTTGTTTAGCATTGACTGGTTTTGAATTCCACCATTTTGTGAAATTTCCGGTTGAACATGCTGGGGCATGATTTGTTTTCTATCTTTATCATGAGCGGACACCACCTACTGGCTTGGATTATTAAATCTACAGTATCATTTGTGTATAGTCGATCTCTGCAAGCGCACACCTCTGCTGTGCTTATAATTAGGTTTACTGTGTGCTACCTATTGCGCAATCGACCATTAATCAAATATTCTGATGCATTAATTTATAGCGTGAGCACAATAAGCAGAATGTGATTGAAAACATTCCATTTTCATACTTAAGATGTTGTAGGCATGCATGTCATGCGCACATTTTGAATTTATTTTGATGTGTGATGTAACATTACTGTAGGGGTATGTGGGGGCATATTTTTCTATAAGTAGGGTGGATAGGCCAAGTGGACCCCTCTCAGGTCTCTGAATGTGTAGAAATACCCATCAAAAAATGTTTAGTTTTATATGAAAGATGACAGCAACTATTGAGGCAATAAAAGACCGCGGATAAGAAGATCCAGGAATCGAATCGATATCCGCGGTGGAGACGAGCTCGCACCTTCTTCACTTGGCCACGCTGACGTTACAAGAGGAATGCGAGTGAAGCCAGAAGTCATCTCCAAGTGATATTGACAGCATATTTTCTGTCTATAAGCACATACACTGTAAGCATACACTAATCCGAAAAATGTCTGTCACCTTTTGAGTTGCTTTCTAATGATAACGCATAGTTAAGTGCAGATATCTCTGGTCTTCCAATGATCTCAGTGTATTATATGAAAAATATCACACGGAAATTTTCATGAATTCCTAGATGACTAAATGTCGCATGTAAATAGTTTGAAGAATGGGGTTCAACGGTAAAGGTCTGTTTGTGCGTCACTCTATGCACATAAAAGAATTGCTTCACAATTTTGCGAAATTGAAGCTTGGATTGGAAGCATGTTTGTTTCTTATAATAGGGTCCATCGAAGAATTCCATCTTAATTGAGCGCATACTGTAATCTGCCACTGTCCAATGATGTTGATACCCCGATTGGTGGTACAATGCCCATAACCTGTAACAGCAAGATTTCACAACTTCTGTCTTGTGTATTGATTAAAAATCTCATTTTTTTATTCATTAGAAATCTCTTCAATCATTGAGCAATCCCGAAGGACATGTTTGATTCTTGATGCTGCTATAATTTCACTCATTCTTCTTCAGAGAGGAAGTCATAAAATGCGCAATTTTAGCTGACAAACTTTGAAATGCCATCAGAGTTAGACGGACCATTGAACCATATGCATTTTATCAAGCTTAAGTCATGCTATTTTGAATATGATCTGTCATGCTATATTTCAAGAATGTCGAAATTCAAAATTGTCTTGCTTTCCATGCGCGTCATTGGGATCTGAGGAGTAGGTTAGAAAAAAACAATTTGACACCATTGATATGCATGTAGTGGTAGGCTATAAACAGAACTGATGGAAATTCATTCATACGGTAAATACCTCGAATGGAAATGAATATATTGGGATATTTCCATGGACTATTGTATGGATTTCCTTAGCATCTAGAAATCTATGGTTATTGCCTGATATTCCGTGTATTATGTACATAACAAACGGAATCCATCAGATATCATACTCCGAATTACAGGTAAAACTATGCGTTATGATAGAAATCATACGATACTTTCAAGCATTATCCTATAACAAACTCCTATATCGTTCGATATCCTATACTTAGTAGGTGACATCGTTATAAAATTGGCAATTTGAATATATCTATGAAGACATAGAGCACTCTATACGGTGCGGGTAAGTTAGTTATTGAATTTAAATATATTTCTATGGATTTTATGAGTGGCATTGGTAATAGAAAGCTTTGATTGTGAAACTCATTGCACTCAAGCATGCCTATACACGGTTAACAAAATGAAAGCAGCAAAATTGAGTAATAAAATTGAAAGAGAATAATGATGGAAACTAAAGAAAAGATGGCTTATAGTAGAGACTTTTGGCTTTCCATGTGGCAACATCTGAAATTGTTCAACTTAGAGTGTATGAATTCTAGCAAAAGAATGACTTTAAGGTCGATACCGAGACACAAAGAGATTTCGTGAATAGAAAATGTTCTACCGTTAGAAAAGAAAATCCACCGAACGCAGCAAACTGCCTACTGCTTAGATATGTCCTGAATAGCAGATTTTCAACCGCACCAGAGTTACTAAAGATGTGGAATGAGCGATTGTCTTATAAACGGTCTGCGCAAGGCCGGTAAAAGAAAACGGAGACCTCTTGTTGCGAGTACAAAGGAGAATGAGAGAAAGATTGGCTGAGAAAGTGCGGAAAGAAATTCGGATGATCTGACATTTGCGAACAAGTAAAGTATCAAGAAGAGATGGCACTAGCTGTTTGAATGACTTACAATCCATCGTGGCCGAAAAGATGGATGATATTTCCTCAGAGCGCAATGATAAGATACATGCAAATTATTCAAACTTCGAAGAATAAGAACTGTGATGAATTCATCAGCTTGTCTCCCTCGTTACTAGCATTTTATAATCCTGTCGACATAAATCACTTTTTATCATCCGCTTAATTTCTTTTCATAGATTATGTAATTTTAGAAACATTTTTTACAGCATGATTTGATATGTTTTGATATGTGTATGCATTTGGTTACACGTGACAAAATACACATTAAAAAGTGACACACATTTTTGGGATTATTGTATATAAGCAGATATTCTGACTTCACTCGCATTCATTTTGCAACGTCTGTGTGGCATAGTGAAGAGGGTGCGAGCTCGTCTGCACCGCGGACATCGGTTCGATTCCTGGGAATCAGGGGTATTGGTGTTTTGTATTAACCTAATGGTTGCCAGACTTGATATTATATCATAAATAGTAATATTACATATATATAAATATTGTCTTGTTGACTTAATAGTTCTCTTCAGATACTGAAGTAAGTTCATGTGTTGTTGTTCGGACATAGCATACAGTAAAACCTAGGGAATGCAATCCTGCTACTTTTCCAAGGCCGGGAGACTTTGGTTCAAACTTTGATCGGGTCAAATCTAGGACTTATAATAATCTAGGATTGTTTATAATTTACCTCACACTCGTGCCTGTCCGTTGTGCTAGAAAATAACAAAATGCAAGTATCTGGCGCAAACGGGTTACAAAGGAGGCTCTGTGGACCAGGCGCCTTGGCAGCAGTAACAAAACGAAGTGTGACGTCAGTGCCAGCTGGGACAGACTGTTTTAAGTTTCACCACCAGTTGTTTATTCATTTATTTGGTTTTTTTTATTATTTATTTTTTTATTTTTTTTGCCGATCTCTTCGTATAGTATTAGTACTATCTAGCTCTTTATAGTATTACATGTTCAGTATTATTTAGTAGTAGTAAGTATTATGTAGATTCTTTCTTGAATTTTTTTTTGCCATAACTTTATTATATTTCCTCTTTGTGGTTGTGATTCTTTGCTTTTAGTATTACTCTTTCAGTATTATTCGTTGGAATTCAGTATTGCATTATTTATTCAGCTTTTTTTCATCACTTTGGTCTTGCTTATTGGTCAATTTTTTGTGTGGCTTAGTCTTAATGTAGGCCTATGTAATTGTCATTCAGTTTTGATCTTTCAACCTATGACTGGTTGAATGACCTTTGAGCTTGGTTTTTCATTGACATTCCTCCTATTATGTTAGTTAGTATTGTGTTGTTCATTAGATGTTAACAGGCTCTTTTGTTTGCTACCATGTAAGTGTCAATCCGTCCGATATCGCTGTGATTTCATGTGAGATGTGTTAATCGTTGATTCAACAATACAGTGCAGTCGCTTGAGAATGGCCTACGATGTAGGCCGAAAGATCTCGCGGTAGAACAAAAATAAGTCTTCTATCTGACTTGGGAAAGCTTCCACTCTATACAATTACAAATAAATTCCCTATGTTTGAAAATGCAAGTATTTTGCTTTCGCACATGATCGCGAATTAATGGTTCGCCTCATGAATAGCTAAGCATAAATCAGTGTGCAAGATGAAAGCTATTATCATATTAATAGTTTGACGCCAAGAACAGACTTTTTATGAGGTTTTCGTTGCAGCAATTGATGAATTTGAGATCTCTACAGCTGCTTTAAGCGTCTACAAGTGTATTAGTTATGGTTCCAATAGGCCTACTTCCGATAGGGATTGGGAAATTGAAATAATTAGTAAATGCAAGGGCTTTGTTATACGGATTTGTTATACTAATTTCAATGAAATTAGCTATCTGAGGTTCTATTGTAGCAGTGACCATTGTAAAACCGTCTTGTAATGCAACTGATATTGTGCCAAATGTTGTTGATTCATAAGTGCGCCATCTCTTCGTGTATGTTTGCTATAAGAAAGTTGAAAAGAACACAAAATGTTGAATTTATCGATCTGCTACACGTGAGTATTATTGTTTGCCTAAAATCAGCTTTCGATTTTGCATGGAAGTGAAAAGATATATTTTCTATGTAAACTGTCGGCAGGAAAAATCAATTTTTCAGTCCCCCGCAGTTAACTTTTCCTGTGTAAGTTCCTGTGTAGAAACATCATAGAAATCCACACTATAAATCGCTCAATACCAATCACATACGAAGGATGCATACCAAAATATTTTTCTGGTATATTTCTGTATTCTCTTGGTATATATTTGTATGCTTTTCGTATGTTATTTCAAATGTGGTATGCTTTACATACTAAACTTTTTCTATACCAGGACAATGTTAAAAGAAAGCATACATCATGTTCAAAGTATGTTGATTTAAGGCCTTTTGTCAATAAAGATCACACTAATGTTAGTACTGTCTTGTAAGTAGTGAGATAATGACATTCAAGAGTCATACTTTCAATACTGAATTCGATTTTAATACACGTTAGTCTAAGGCATTTCATGAATAATCAATAAGCATTCAACCATCAACAATTATGCATTAAGGAATTTTTGAAATTTTAGCATATTATCAGTCCGAAATAAAAACACATTATAAGTCACGAACGCAAAAATTATGTTTGAGATATATAAGTCAACATGATTGCACGAACGATATCGTTTGAGTGAATTGATGTTTATCAACTTGGTTCATAAAGTAGAGCTAACTAAACGTCCTGTTAATGTTGCTAGACAAGTAGCGACAACGACAATCTCGTCGGGCATATAATTCACATTAAATCTAATCTAGTTAAATATCACTCTATCAAACAAAAATTATTCGCGACTGGTATTATTGAAAAGTTATTTGACAGTAGTATGTAATATATATATATATAAGTGAAATAAAAAGACCAGAGGTTTCCAACAAAAATTAATTGTATTCCCCGACTAGTTTCTGCAGGGTGCTACCTGCTTCTCAAAGGGACTGGGAATGAAATGATAGAGGATACAAAATTATAACTGAATGCGTATAAGTATACACAAAAACATAGAAATTATGCTTAACATGCATTGAGACGAGGCTCATATCTTTGAATGAAAGCAAATTCCATTCTTTCCCTGTCCGCTTTCTTTTTTTGGTGACATTTTATAAAATGGTGTTACAATGAATTTGATTTCTTTATTTTTAGCACAATTAGTTATATGTTTGCTCACGGGAAGAATGGAGTATTTCGTGTCAAAAATATGCTGTCGGTGAAGTGTCATGCGGTGGCGTAGGGTGTCTCCGGTCTGTCCAATATAGTATTCATTACACCCCTTACAGACTGTATCAGTTTGTGTCCTGTATCACTACATGTGGAATTGATAAAGATAAACTCGAAACCGGTCTTCCACGAACAAGATAGACAATTTTTTTGATTTCGCACAAGGTTGGATTATAGTTGGTGCGGCGTGAGTGCCTGGGAATACTCTTCTGAGTACTTTCTATATTGCTATGTGACTTAAAGCTGCACATACCAAACACATACCAGAGGCATACGAATAAGGATGAATTTGCATCGGGTTTCGTATATAAAACATACCAACAACTCGCATTTCAGTGTAAAACAGCCAATCACAGATAGAATAGTTTGCACCTCTACATACCAATCCCATACGAAAGTAAGTGAGATTTCGTATGAAAAACATACCAAATCTCTGTAAACATACGAGAATCTCGTATCAGATGTTACTTTCAAATTGTATGTGATTTTGGTATATGTTTGTATGTAATTTTCGTATCCAGCAATTTACAGTGCAGGAACAAGTTATGATTAGCCAGAGACTACCAAGATATCGATATAGTCTCAGGATTAGCTCGTTCATTGGTAGCCATCAATATGCAATTAAACTCAACTAACGCAATTGACATTTTCATTAAGGATGGCAGCAAAACGATAAACTTTCTCACCCAGGCCCGGATACAAAATTCATCCGGGCCGAAAAAAGCGGCCCGGCTTCATCTCTGTTGACCCTCAGACACCAGAGGAGTGTCCCGTGGACCCCGAAGCCACATATTTCTATTTCACTTTTTATACTAAGGATATATCAACCGCTAATGCCGATGTAAAATCATTATTTTTGACAATGAATCTATGCGTGTACATGTGATATTTCATTTCATTTGAATAAGTAGAAATGTGGTAGATGAGCCAACGCCCCCACAGATGTCAGAGGGTGTAGAAATTCACTTAACAAAATTCTTACTATCACATATTTATAAACGAATATTTTGTTTTCGAACATGATCGTGCATGACTAGTCGGCCTACATGAACAAATCAGCCTAAATCAATGTTCAAAATGAAAGCTATCATTATATTCATAGTTCAACACTAAAAAATGACTGTTAGAAAAGCCTCCACAGCAACAATTGATGAGTTTCAGATCTCCACAGTTGTTTTGAGGACCCTAAAATGCAGCAGTTATGGCTCAGTTTAGGCTTATTTCCGATAGGTATGGATGAGTTTGAAAAAATGGCTAAATTTAAGGGTTATGCTGCATGGAATAAATCAATTTCTCTCAGCTCCAAAGATAAGCCCTGGATGTCACCCAAGGTGAAGTATTTGATAAATGCTCGCTGGTACGCTTTTCGATCTAAAGACTTTGTCAGGTATAACCATTACAAGATTAAAGTGAAGGAGGAAATCTCAAAAGCGAAAATCAGATGGGCTTCTAAATGTGCGGAATCCTCAAAAAATGTATGGAAGGTCGTCAACGAAATGCGCGGGTCGAAATCAAAGTCGAATTTGGCAAACATCGTCTCTGAATTTCCGTGCGTGGAGGACTGTTGTAATTTTATTAACCATCAGTTTGAGTCCGTTTTCACTAATGACCCATCACCCAGATTCGCTGAACTTTTGAGGTCTATGCGCTCCTCCGGTCCGTGGTGTCCGCTTACCGAGCCTTATGATATTCTTATGATGCTAGCAAAGCTTCAAACGTCCAAAGCGTCTGGTAGTGATGCAATTCCAACAAGAATGTTGAAGGAAGGTGCTATTTTTTTGGCTGAACCCCTGTGCCATATATACAATTCCTGCATATTGGAACGTGTGATGCCAGCAGCTTGGAAATTTGGAATTGTCGTTCCTGTCCCGAAATCAAGCACGCCGCAAATTAGCGAACTTCGACCGATCACCTTGCTTCCTGTTTTGGCGAAGATTTTCAAAAAGGATAATAATTACCAACATGTGTGACCGTCTCCTATATCATATCGATAAGAATCAGTATGGATATATACCGCATTCTTCAACAACTAGTGCTTTGGTCAGTCTGTACGACAGAATATCGAAGGCATTGGAATGTGATGATAACATTGGAGTTGCCTTACTGTCCTTGGATTACAGCAAGGCCTTTGATACGATTTCTCACAGTATTTTGCTGCAAAAGTTGATTGATTGTCGGCTTCCCCATGGTTTTGTTGAATGGACATCTTCATATCTTTGTGATCGGTTTCAATCTGTGCGCATTGGTAATTGCATTAGCAGTCCCATCCATGTGACCAGTGGCGTCCCGCAGGGTGCCATCATTGGACCCATTTTATTTATTTTTTACACTGCTGACTTGCTCAAGTCAGTGACTGATAATTATATTAAATACGCCGACGACATGATGATAATTCATCCGATTAACCGTGATGTTCACATGTCTATATCATGTATACGAGATATTTTCGACAAAATTAAATTGAATAGCAGTGATATATATTTGAAACTAAATGTTGCCAAAACAAAGCTCATGGTATTTCCGAAATCAAACTATCAAGTCTCTTCTTGTCTACAATCGATTTCTGTGCCCGACACTGTGAAAGTAACAAATGAGGATTTTGGGTGTCACTTTCTCAGATTCATTGACGCGGGATACGCACATATGCGATGTTTTGAGGAAGTGCAGCAGTCGTATGTATGCATTGCGTGTCCTTCGTACAATCGTATCTCCAACCATTCTCATGCAAACGTTCCACGGTATCATATTGAGTATCATAGACTATGCATCAGCCGTCTTTGTGTCCTTGCCAGCTCACCTGCAAAATCAGCTGAATTCAGTAGTAAAGAGATGTCATCGTATCATACATGGTGCTGAATGTTGTTGCGATAATTTTGAGAATTTGACCTCGCGAAGGGTGCGCCTGGCTTGCAAACTATTCAAATCAGCTGAGATTGAAAGAAGGCATCCCTTGCATCAATTAATTCCGAAGAATTTTTTGACATGCGGTAAACTTGGGCGAATCATACATTTGTTAGTAAGAAATCTGTTTATTTGCTCAATGATAGCCACTATGACATGATGACATGTCAGTGGTTGGCAACCAATTTGTGGTAGTGATGACTTACAGATCTAGTTGATTACATCACAATTGTTTGTACTGTATCGGCCGTTAGATGAATCGAATAGCCTACCTATTATGATGAGTCTGACACCTTTGTTGCAATATTTTTTATTTAAGCCTATAACAGAAGCTTAATAATCAAACTTTGATCACTTTAGAAAAGCTGTTTCTTCAACCGAAATCTATATTTATCATGATTTGAAAATGTCCAAAATAACTACGCTACGCTTATTTTATGATATTATCTACATAAAAACAATGATTTTTTATGGGTGTGCGCTGGACTCACCTGCTCGCACCGAAAATTTTCGAAGTCATGCTGAAGCAATTAGTAGGCCTATAGGTGAAATATAATTTGTTAAAATAAAGATAGCCTACATATTCGCAAGAGGAGCAACAGCGGGGTATTCACAGCGAAATAATAAAACTTCTGAGAGATTTTGCTCCCAAAAATGATTTGTCATGAAGTAGAATGCCCAGTAAATTTCCGTCATGAAAAAATGCTATTCATGTCTATTACTTTCTTGGAGTAGGAATAATTGAAATATTGCATTAGGAAGTCACTTTTGATCAGCCCTATTGTGCATTTTTGTCAACATCGTGAAGCAGTGTGAGGTAATTAGTATTCAGTAGTCTATACTGCACTTTGAAATGCTTAATACCGATGTCAGATGAACATGTAAGGTGGAATTAATTGATAATTATTCGCAACGTCTAGACAAAAACTTGAATGAACAGCACTCGAAATTTAATTGGCACAAGTGATCAAACCAAAAGTGAAACGTTTTGTAGTTTATTCTATATAGCTTTATAATACAAATTTCGGTTGAAGGCCTTTTGTGAATTGATGCAGCCTATGATGCTCCAACCGATGAAATCAAATCTGCGTCACAAATGTTTTCATCTGCATCTGAATGTCTCGTGCTGCTTTCCTTTTTCTGTTGTGAATATAATTTTACTTTTCAGTGATTTGCTGGAAGCCGAGGAACTATTGTATTAATTGCTCAATATACTCCAATGCAATTGATACAAAGTATCTGCCGCTTAAGGCTGGAGCGTCATTCATCATTTTTCATTATTTTCATCACTAACAAAAACAGTCATTTATGTGATGCATCAATAATTTAGTGACAACATTTCAGAATTTGACTATTTCTTCATAAATTGTTATCTCAACACGGATCATCAAATGCTGCTATTGATCATAGAAGGAAGTACAAGGGAATACTCTGATGTAAGAAGAAAATGAGATGTTAGGATGTCAATAAAAAAAATATCAAATTTCACATAGGATGCTTTCATAATCAGATGAAAAAATTAGGACTAAAAATGTATATAATGTAGGTAAGGTCCATCATGCTTCCAACATACATTCATGAATGGAAATCTAAAATTGATCAATGAATGTATGTACAACTGGTTATCAAAGAGAAAATGAAGTATTTCTAGATTCGATACAAAGATTTTCAGATGTTCAGTGGGCAAAAGTTTGTCAGATACAGTACATAAATACAGTCATAAACGCCCCCTTAAATCGCATACACTGTAAACCAGCACCTCCTAAAATCGAAGAAACCTGCATCCTAAAGCGCCACACACTAGAATTTTAGGAGGTTGCGTGAAATAAAATGTTGACATACTAAAGAGAACAATAACCCTAGTGCGCTAACCTCCTAAAACGCTTTGCTTTAGGATTTTTTTATTAGTTACGAATAGTGTCTTGCTTTAGTGTGTGATTTAGGAGGTGCTGGTTTAGAGTGGTTTGTATTCGTCTATTAAGTACCTTAATAATCAATTAATTTCTATGCCAAATCAACTCCAACATTCTAGCCATAGAAATGGATCTTCATCTCATGCTTTTGTCTTCTAGATGTCTACGGATAACTATGTAATTTTCACTACTTCATAGTTTTGACATAGTTATTCTGTCCCTTCCATTCAATATTTCAATACTATTCTGTTGTCAATTGCGATATCAAATAAAACTGCTTATAAGAGCTGGCGAAAAAGTAATATCATAGCTGTCGCCACAAACCAACCATTGATTCCATACTTCCCTTATATACTTACTTTGGCGCAGATGAATCTAAGTCTGTGTCAAGGACTAATCTCAAGATGTGGCACTGCCGAGGAGTTGCAGCCTTAATCATTTCTGGTACATGATGGTGACCAGGGATCTTCAGCAATTACTGATTCAACCTTGGGCTATGGGCACTAAGGGCCCCGATAACTATTGGAGCGACTTCAGCTTTTGCGTTCCACGGCCTCATTATTTCTAGTCGCAAGTTATGATACTTGCTGATCTTCCCTTGTTCATTTGTGTAGATGTTGTGATCATCCGGTACAGCTATGTCAATCAGGAGGCCATCTTCGTGTTCTTGTCTGCAATCATAATATCGGGCTTCTGTGCTGTTATATGGCGGTCTGTCCGGATTTTGAAATCCCACAGTATTTTAACTTGTTCATTTTCGGTGACTACTTGTGGTTCATGTCTACAGTGTGGCTTTTGTGTGATGATGCTATAGTCTTCACACACAAGTGCTCCATAGAGTAACCTACTCCAGTACAGAGTAGAGATTGAAATACGAATATAGGCTAGCCGACTCAACTTAAGACGGGAAGGGAAATTAATTAATACTTATAAACGATTTTATTTTACAATCTAAAAACTAAAATAAGAGTTCGTCATGGACTTGACGAGAAGCTAGCTTAAAAATAACAAATGGTCAAAATAAGAAACCTAAGAAACAACCAAAATTAAGTTTGCTATGTATGGAGTCATCAGGGAGGAACCATATGGCTGCATGAAGCAAGGTTAATCCAGTCACCTGAACTTAGTAAGTTCCCGCATGTGGCATCGTTTTAAATCAGTTTGCACTTCTAGCAAATTGATACTTCTGTTGATACTAAATGCTTTAGGGGCTTCGACAAGTGCTTCATTGATCATGTTAATTCTTCAGTGTTGTCAGCAAAACCGTCCATATCGAGGAGAGTCTTTCACAGAAAGACAGAAATCATTGATGTTTTCTTTGACATTATGCACTAGATAGAGTACTTATTTCGAATACATGTGCTTTAGGAAGATAAAGCTGCTTTATTTTCTTAAAGTATGAGAATAAAGTAGGTACTATACCTGTTTTAAAAAATGTTTGCATTTGAAAGCAGGGCTATATTTTCTCTTGGAAAATAAAGCATAGGTTATGAAAATAAAATTCCGTTATCCTAGATGTATATGATGCAATTTGTCTCAAATTATCCTAGATATATGACATACATCTGTGATTTACGGCAACTCTATTTTCACAATCCTACATCGCTCGATGCCAATCACATACGAAGGATGCATACCAAGATATTTTTTGGTTCATTTCTGTATGCTTTTCGCATGATTCCAATTCCATATATACAATGCATTTGATGCAGATTGTTTAAAGCTGACGAGAAATACATGTAGCTTTAAGGCGAAGTAAATGTCGGCTTTCGCTAATTTCGGAAGTACTGATTCGAATGTAATGAATTTTACTGTGCACTATGAACCACACGCTCCTAATGCTACCTCCTTATAGTCAGTGGATGACGCAAGTCAGACAAAATGACGCCAAGTTGGACATTTTGACGCAGTCAGACTTTTTGACGCAAATGGACTTTGTTCCACACGCTCGCATCTCACCAAATTTGGTGTACAGGTGAGTTTTGCTGAGATGTATTGATTACATGCTTTCAATACTTTCCGCCGGTTTCGGTTTCGGAGACTCCAGATTTTCGTTCTTACTGACGCAAGTCATACTTTTTGACTCACGACGCTATTCTGACACGTTGGACTATTAGACTCAAGTCAGACGTTTTGACGCATATTGAATATTTGACTCACAATTGCATAATAAGTTGGAGGGGAGAATCATGCATTCATAATCGCGATCAACCATCACAGAGTAAGTTACAGAACGTCTCTACCTCTTCATATAGTTTAGGCTTGCATGCAAATATGGTCTGGTAGAATCAGAGGGACTGGTTGACGAGGTCCCCTTAGTTTAATTTACTATTCAAGATAGTCAATAAATAGGCTACCATAATGTAATTGAAGTGGGTAAATTTCAAGGTGCCGAATTCCCTGACTATATAGTAGGGTGACCGCCTGTCTTGCATAAATGCATCATATTAAATCGAGAAATTAATTTTTTCCAATATATGTTAGACACTGATGATAGAGCACTAGACAGATTTGGCAAATAACTCTCAGCAATTTTTAGTCGTCACTTAGCGACATGCAGAAATTTTGCACAAATGCAGTAAAAACAGAAAATGAAAACTGCGTCAACATGCTCAGGGCAAGTTGCCATACAAATCCTAGAATTATTCATCTTGATCAAATGGTCACCTTACACAATAATGTAACCATAATTTGGCAGAAGTTCTCAAAGTATCAATATTCAATGGTCTACAAAATATAAAAATATTTGTATAGTTTCTGGGTGCAGAAAATAAACAAACGGGTAGTAAAACTTCCCTGTAAGTCTCATACGATTTCTTAAATGTTCTGTAGTGACAAGTGTGACATTTAAAGCTAGGCCTAATTCTCAGTGTCGACTCGTGCGCGAATCCAATCTCCACTTATTTGTCACCTTGAAAAAACGCTTCCTCAGGGAAAGAATTTTGCCGCGTCACACTTGCGAATTTTGCACAATAGCATTCCCAAAGCAAAATCTCTACAGCTGAAATCAATACAAATCATGAAAAATTGACAAAACTGCAATCTTAAGAGCACACATGAGCCTCAAGCAGAAAACTGTGAAAATGACCCTTTAGTTTGAGATGATGAATTGAAACGTATACAGTAATAACGTGGGCAAAAAAGTAAAAAAAATGCTGAATGAATATGAATTGAAGTGCTATGAATTGAATATTGAGGCCTATACTTTAACAAAGCAAGGGGACATATTTGTCAATTAAGGTGTCAATTCGACATTCTTCTCTACAAAGTCACTTTGTTAACAGCTTGCCCCGGTCCACCTTATCATTCTAATGCCTATGAAACAAAATTTCAACAATATCTTAATTGAAAGTCCATTTCCAGCCCCCTAAAGCAAAGTAGCTGCATGCTATAAAATAGTGTTATTTATTTAATGGCGCGTTCACCACAATTCACGTTTTTGCAGTTGCTTCAATTACATATAACTTTTGGAAAGCGTGTATGGGCATGTTTCGCCTGTTCATTGGAATTTAAATGCAACATAAAATTGGCAACATCCTACTGCTACGAATATAAGCCTTATGCATAGTGTTAAATAGGTACATGTATATTCGCATTTGCAGGAATGGACAAAAAAATAATTTCATACTATAATACATTTCTACTATAAATTTATATTTTGTTTCAAATGAAAAACGGCTATATAGCAGTGAGCTTACAAAACACAGTAAAGTCATCGTTAACACCAGCAAATAATCTATAAATTAATAGAGTGCTTTATTATCATACTCTAAGACAATAAAGCACTCAGACTTTCGGTCGAAATTGAAATTCGGTTGTATTGAAAGATACATCATTTTGAGTAATGACTTGTCTCATATCATTGTTATAGTAATGAATATGGCTTGCGGTTTGAATTTTAGCCTGAATGAGGGTATAGCCTATACATGTACTTTTTCATGCGGTATCGTCAGCCCGTCTCTATTTCTTCTTTCATCTCTTAAAAAGGATTCGTTATTTACACCAAAGTATAATTTGTTAGGAGAATTTTTCCATTGCTTCATATTTATCAAAATTCATCTAGAAGGATAAAATCGACACTGCAGCGACTGGTTCATCAATTTCTCTGAGCATCAAAGTCGAAAGTCCTGATTAATAGACTGTGCTTGAGGGCATATCGGTGAGGGCATCTGAAGAATCCTTCTTCGGGATAGTGTGGTGCATCAAGTAGATTTGTATTTACATGTGTGTTAGCTGGGAATTCTGATTTGGGACAGTACTATAGTATCTGAAGTATTCTAGTTGAACGTAGTTGGCAGACTACATGTATAGGCCTACTTGCTTTTCATATTATCCCATTTGTTTCCAGTCTTTATGGATTATATTAGGCTTATATAGAACTAATATAGAACTACTATAATAAAGTACTATATATATTATAATACTAATTATTGTTTTTGGAATTCCCACTGTATTTGATGAATACGATTGTCGCAAGCAGACGATTCTTCATGATGAACCAAAAGTACGTTGAGGTATCTTCTTAAAGAATTTATTGGCTATAAAATTGTAATAAAAACTATGTAGGCTTACAGGACCGACGTTTCGTGTATTCACGCTTCTTAAGGGGCAAAAAAGCTAAAAACAATCAACAGAAAGTCAGTAGAGCATCAGGAGGAACAAGCATAGTCATTTGCGCAGTGGGTTAAAGAATTCTACCCTTACAATAATTGGTCAAAATCTTTTGCAGAAGTTGCCAGAAACATAACGTTATAAGGATCTTTTGTTTTGCTTCATCTTCGAATTGACAATTTTATTATAGAAGAGTAGAAGTGCATGCCTCACGACAATTCTCTGAAGAAGGTTTACTTAAATAAAACTCGGAATCATTTCAACTACTGGACCCTATTATGTGAGCCTAAACATTCTTTTTGCCATTCCACTATGGCTGGGTGGTGTGTCATCGATTTCACTATTACTGAGTAAGTAGGGTTGTCCGCCGATATTTCACATGTCATTTTTCTATGAAAGTCGTCTATATAGCTCCAATTCCAAATTAGACGGCCTTAATTGCATGATTAAGGCCGTCTAATTTGCTATGTGATACCATTAAGGTAGGAGCATTTCACCATCCATCTTCTCGTTCCCATTGAAAATGGCATTGAGGAGATTCCTATGTTTCACAATTATGATTTATAGATATCTCAAGCTTGACATGCTTCAATGTTCTGAGCTGCATGGGCTCCGTAGAAAATCATCATTGATTTCAGTCATTTACAGATCAAAATCTTGGATTTTTGATGTCATAGATTTAGTTCTGTAACAATGCATATATTACCTTTCAAATTATCAGTCTAAATCGTCTGGCGCTACGCGCCGACGATTTAGGCTGTCATTTGAAAGGTAATATATCTTCAGTGTTACTTCCTTTCGAGTGACACAGAGCGGTCGAATACATGATTAGGCGTAATCCATTTCTATGGCCTGATCGCACGAGTTCAAAGATCACTAGTTGCACAGGAATAGTCAAACAGCCACAACGAGATTCTGCTAGGAACTGAGACTTTCACAGAATGAAATAAGCCTACCACGAAGCTGCGCATCTGCCGAGTTCTATCCGGTTCCTTATCTTGTCAGACACGATCAAAGAAAAACACATTTCAATGCAATAGGACGAAGATTTTTTATATGCAGTTTCTTCAGATCATTTTCTATGCATGCAAATCTATCTGTGAGGCTATTCGCATTCAGATTTGGCAAGCCTCCTAATGTTGAAAAATACAAGTATTTTCAGTAATTTTTCATGTATACCTCAAAGTCGGTAGTTTTGAATCCTCATGGATGTGTTGCTGTATCCACTGGATTAAAAATTACGTTGCTTGAGACTTGTCGGCATCTCTGTTATTTTTGTCTGTTTTTTCTGTTATTGCATGAATTGCATGAATTGCATGAATGTTTTTAGTTGTGTGTACGCGTAAGTAGGTAAGATGAGAATCGTTATTCGGCTTTCAGTCAAAAACTGTGCCAGAAGCCAGTGGATCCCTGGATTGTATAGATTACAATTATCTGTGCGATCTGAGGATTAGTTGGTTTTTGGATTGTTCATCACTTGCGGATAACTTCACCCATCGAATGTATAACCAACGAATATCGAAATAAAATACTAGATGACAGCGTAGGGATAGCAAACTGACATTCAGTAATGAGATATCATTTTCTTCAAGCAGCATATTTAAATTAAACCAAAAAAGTTATCAGTTAGCCAAGCTGCTGTATTATTATCCAATCTTGCAAATTTTCACCGATATGACGGACGACCTGTTCACGTAAAAAGATTTTCAAATTACATCTTACATAAAAATCAAAATGTCAATGTCTGATAAGTTGAACATTCATCTTTGCTATTGAGGCTGGGTTTCATAGATTTTATTAATATGGCCTCTCTGAAACGTAGGTTAATGCTGTTTGTATCAAACGCTATGATTTTGACTGCAAACGGGAAAGCTATGTTAGGAGAGCAGCTTAGGTGATGTTTGAGTACACTTGAGACTTTGTTTGTGGCATGTTCTTTAATGCGTGTATGGGATGAACGGACTGTACTCCCGATATAATTACTTTTGCACGTTTTGCATTTTATTTCATACACTACCATACCTCTCAAACAGATGTTGCTGTCAGCAATAACGCACTGATTCAATTTACACTTATGTTTGGAATGTGATTTTCTATTTACGAATGGCTTTGAGAAAATCACATTCCAAACATAAGTGTAAATTGAATCAGTGCGTTATTGCTGACAACAACATCTGTTTGAGAGGTATGGTAGTGTATGAAATAAAATGCAAAACGTGCAAAAGTAATTATATCGGGAGTACAGTCCGTTCATCCCATACACGCATTAAAGAACATGCCACAAACAAAGTCTCAAGTGTACTCAAACATCACCTAAGCTGCTCTCCTAACATAGCTTTCCCGTTTGCAGTCAAAATCATAGCGTTTGATACAAACAGCATTAACCTACGTTTCAGAGAGGCCATATTAATAAAATCTATGAAACCCAGCCTCAATAGCAAAGATGAATGTTCAACTTATCAGACATTGACATTTTGATTTTTATGTAAGATGTAATTTGAAAATCTTTTTACGTGAACAGGTCGTCATATCGGTGAAAATTTGCAAGATTGGATAATAATACAGCAGCTTGGCTAACTGATAACTTTTTTGATTTAATAGCAAACTGACATCGAAGTCGCGATTGCTACATATCCATTGTTAACAAAGGGATGCCAGGCGGATAACCAGAATGCACAGCCGATAGCACGGATATCCGTCAAAAACAACGAACTAGATATCGGTTGGATATCAAACATATCCGTTTATAAGATACGGATCTCCTTGGGATAAAAATTTGTTATCCGCGGAGATAGACTGGATATCCAAGCGGCTCCTGACGTAGAAATAATGGTGTGCATCCGTTCAGCCGTGAAGATCCGTGGATATCCGGAGAAACTATAAGATGCTGATCGGGTATCCGTTTGCTCGGAGGGGTGCGATTTAAAGAAGGCGACGTGCAGTGCAGCATCATCATTGTGCGTAACTTTGCTATGGTACAATGTAGACGAAAGTAGACAGCAATGTTTTCTCGTAATGATGATATCTGCACATGCATGTGACAGATATTTTGGAAGTCTAATTATCGCATGTCTACATGTGTATTCATACTATTCCTGCCCACTGCGATTCTTGTTTTTTTAGATTCTCTCATTTTCTAATCCCAGCATATAAAAATATCTTTAAGAACCTCAGAGCTCTATCGAATGCTTAGAATGAATTTTGGTAAGCTATTTTGGCTTCAATTCATAAATAACAATATCAAGAAAATAACAAAAATCATTGAAAACCATAGCTTGAAAGGGAAGTGACATCTGCTGATATCTTTCTATTCTTGTTCTTTGTCCTGTTCATATTTATTATTGTTGTCAAGTTTTTCCTCAAATTTTTGCTCACTTGGTGTGAGGCCAGTAAATGCTCTGCTGTTTTATCCCTTTACAAAAATCTTATTGACAATAGGTCCATTGCTTTCGGATATTGCAACTTCCATACTGTGCTCCCCTCCACTTCCTTGCTAAATTCACATTCCAAAAATTAGACCTAAACAATTTCTCAGTTTCAATTCCACAAGTCCTTCTTCCAGTTTCATGCATTTTCAAGGAATGACTTGCCTACTTGACGATCCCGTGAATAAACCAAAGAATGTAGGCAAGGCCTACTATTCAGGCCATGTTGTTGCCCTCCTGATAAACAGAGTGTCAACTTTTCGGCCTCATTACTTGACATGAGATGGCAATTTTCTAATTAATCGATTCGAACATTCTGCAAATCATATTTCGATTACGATGAATGTTCCAGATGACAGGAAATTGCTCCCGCGATTAGCTCATTTATGGTGTGATTGTGATGATCATTGAAATTTAAAGCAAATTATCCTGACAAATAATTCTAACAGTGGATAACATTGAATTGGAAGAAAACATGATCGCCATATTTCTGTTGTGCAAAATTTACCATGAACCGCTGTCTGAACTAAGATTGTAAATCTTGGACATCATTTGATACAGGCCTATTTGATTCCATGTTAACTTGTTCTTTTGAGATAAGCGCTTTATTCGATACATAAAATTGTTGAAAGAACTTCTGACCGTATATACCGCATTGCATTATCGATCGTTTTTGAGTCAAATATACCAAATGCGTCAAATTGTTCGGACGCGTCAGGAAGTTTTCAGAATTTATTTCATGATTTTGAGTCAAATATACGAACTGCGTCAAAAAGTCTGACTTCAATTTTCATTTACTTCAGCTTGAGTCAAATATACTTATTGCGTCTAATATACCATTTGCGTCATAAAGACCGACTTGCGTCACGTCACGTATCTGAAGTGACGAATTCAGTTGGTAAAAATGGTTTTCTGCGTCAAATTGTCCGACTTGCGTCATTGAAAATCTCCTGTAGCTCTACACTGTAAATCGCTCTATACCAATCACATACGAAGGATGCATATCAAGATATTTTTTTAGAATATTTTTGTATATATTTGTTTGCTTTATGATTAATGCCTTTTGTCAATAAAGATCACACTTATGTTGCATGGCATTTACTACTGTTTCGTAAGTAGTGAGATAATGACATTCAAGAGTCAAACTTACAATATTGACTTCGAATATTATACTAGCAAGTCTAAGGCATTTCATAAATAATCAATAAGTATTCAACCATCAACGATTATGCATTATGTAATTTTGGAATTAAGCACATTATCAATCCGAAATGAAAACACATTGTAATTCATGAACGCAAAAATAGTTATGTCTGAGATACATAAGTCAACATGGTTTCACATAAGATATCGTTGTATTGAAATGATGTTTATCAACTTAGTTTATTAAGTAGAGCTAACCAAGCACTCTGTTCATGTTACTAGGCAAGTAGCAACGACGACCTCCAGCATAAATTTCACAATAAATCTTATTTAGTTAAACTATCAAAAAGAAATATTCACGAGTAGTATTACTGAAAAAAGTTATTCGACAGTAGTATATATAAGAAATGCAACTTTTTTCCTATGTGACTTAAAGCTCTACCTACAAGAGACATACGAATGAGGACGAATTTGCATCGTGTCTCGTATATAAGACATAAAAACAACTCGTAGTTGATCGCAATGCAGTCAATCACAGATAGAATAGTTTGTATCGCTACATGCCAATTATATACGAAAGTAAGTGAGAAAGTGAAAAACATACCAGATCTCTGTAATCATAAGAGAATCTCGTATCAAATGTTAGTTTCAAATTGTATGTGAATTTGGTATATGTTTGCATGTAATTTTCGTATCCAGCGATTTACAGTGCAGACATATATTTCAAGCATTACACAGCTAATTTCCTTGGTGAATTGAATAAGTTTGGTTGGAAATAAAGCTCCGTTTTGAAACCTATGGTCTTATAATGGGAATAAAGTATGCTTCAAAACATAAACATGGATTTTTGAGGGTGACATTGCAAAGACATTTGAGAGCACGTAAGTGCCTGAAAATGTCCTAAATTGCTGCCCGAAAAATCTTTTAATAATATTGTACGTAATTGACATGGACTAGGCATCAGTGTAGGAAAAAATCGGGCAGCAATGCCATGATAACACATGCAGATATATTCTAACTGATATTTCTAAACACTTTTCACATGCATTGATGCAGATATCATCATCACGGGAATCATTGTTGCATAGAGTAGGGATATGTAGGTAGAGTGACGACTCAGACAAGTGTCTGCATACAATAAAAATTTTTATATGACAAGATTCAGTTTCTTGCGGAGATCACGTTCCTGTGGTCCAAAAATTATTTGAGCAGTTCTAAAAAATGTCAAAATTTTGACAATTGATATGCTACCAAGATGACTCCTTTATGTAAGTAGTATGTAACAAGTTGGATATCAAAAGGAATGAATATTTGCTAACTAAGCGGAAATTAAGCTGATTATCAAGGGAATTTCATGATCCGTATTATAATGGAAGTCTTCATGAAAAAGTCGACATCTTTAGGTGCTTTCTTGGCTGAAATTTCATATTTCTAATTCATGAAAGCAATGGCAGGTCATCGGGTTGCCAATTTAATAAATATTACCTCTCCAAGGCTGTCATGACACAGATAATCTGTAAAATAATATCATTTCCTTCTGCTCTGCTATAATGATCAGTCAATTCCGTTGTAATTTCTTCAAAACTGCATAAATGTGTATATCTCATATGCCCTCAACAATCCGTGGCAATGTTATATTGTAGTGAATGTGTGCCATGATTCGGTTCTGTGACGGCATCAATGAAATAATGCCGCATAGCATTCTCTACAATAGGTGTACACAGTGTGCGCTATCAAACTGATGAAATGCTTGCTACCATGCTTTATTTCTTTTCATTTGGTAGCGTTTTTCTGTCTGGTTGCAGCTGCCAGACCTGTATGGTGCCTACCAGATGCTTCTCTTACTTCAGTCACTTAAGTACAGTCCGTTTCCTAAATCGTTGTACAACCCGAAAAGCTCCTTTATCGCTTGCTTATTCTCATCAAATTTAATCGTAAGCTGCTTAACGTCACGTAATTCATTACTGAACTTATTCACTTGGTCAGCCGAGACACTTGCTTGGTTTGGGAAACAGTGTGGTATGCCTAATTAAATGAAGTAATTGGTGATTAGAAAAATTATTCGTGATCATATCACAGCTGATCATGTCATTGATGTCATGTCATAACTGCCCATCATTGAATGAGCTGCTAAAAGTTTTGTCGATTCACTTATCGGGCGCAGCAACTACGACGAGAAGAGATTCCGATTGTTTGTGAACAGGTGGAAAGTCTCAGTCTGATGGCAAGCCTTTGTGTGCGCGCAGATCAAGGATTCGAAATCCTGACCTCCACAATGGGAAATGATGACTCATCAGTGTTTCCCAGTGAACGGATGGGCAGATCGTGAGATCGAAAGTGCCAGCGTTAATGCAGCAAAAGTTATTAAGTTGTGTGCAGTTGACCGCTAAAAACATTTTTATCGCAAAAGATAGCGAAAATAACGTGTTAATGGAGTAAAAATGTACCAAACGTTGTCGAAATTCGAAAAAAATTATATTATCTGAAAGCTTAACACAAGCCTGATTGAACAGTGATAATCTTAATTTTCTGATTTGCGTAGTTTAGTCAGTAGGCATCGGTGAATGAACTGACCAAAAATTCATACTTTTATGTCTGCTGACCACAACTGACCAGACACAACCCAATCGCTCTACCAAATCGAAGTACTAAATACATCCTTTCACATGACATAAAGATTATTGAGACTGAGCACCTTCATCAATGAAAAAATTATGTCAGACTTTTTTAGCAGCATTTTCTCGGTAAAACTTATTTGTACTATATTTTTTTGTACATTCAACGAATCTTAAAATCTTTACATCATGATGAAGCTGAGTGATAGCTCACACTGTCTGTCAGTCTTCATTAAAAAATGCTGTAGTCTTCATGTTAAAATCTTGCATCAAAGAAAACGCTCAATTTTCTTTCAGGAGGCCTACTGATCACAACTGACAACTTCAGAAAATGAAATGTATCCCAAAATAATTTGTGGAACATGAGGTTTCATATGGTATATATCTTATTAAAATTGATCAAGGACTTCATCACAAAAATTACATTTGAAAATAGGTTAACTTTTTTGTGCAATTATTTATGAAACGGTCTATATGTTGATAAACCATTCTTAACTGTAGATCAAATAATTTTCATAATATTGTATCACGAATGATACCAAACTTCTACAGTAAGGAGTTAAACTCCATGCTATCGTTAACCGTTTATCTGATTGTCATCTGAATTCTCCATGATTGATTTCAATTTAGTCTCATTTCAAGTTTTCCTTTGTTGATGCCATGTGGTTCATAATGCGCTTGAGTTCAGGCTCTGTGGTAAATTCCCCCCTACCCGACCGCATAAGCCATAAATTATAGACAGATTTCAAAATGAAAAGATCACGCTTAATTGTTTGATTGAGGGGTACTGGTCAAAACTGACACATCTTAAGAAGGTGACATAGATGCCAATTTAATATAAGAAAATCAGATCTCTCATGGTATTATGGTCATAAAAATTGAATTACAATTCCAACTCGAATTTTGCAATTTTGGTGACTTGAAGTATTTTTTTCAATACAGTGCTCTTATGTGGCATGATACTCATTACTGTGTTATAAGTAGTAAGCTATTGACATTTAAGTGTCAAACTTACAATATTGAATTCGATTATACAGGGTGACACAGCTAAAAAAGCTTCAATTTTTCTTCTCCTCCTGTTCATGAAAAAATAGCAATATGAAGTTGCTGTTGCCTTTTCTGTGATCATTGGAATAAACAGTTTGTAAATTATAACTTATATTATCGTCGGTGCCCTGTATCTATGATTTTGCTTCATAGTTTTGGAACCATCAATTGATATTTTTTCCTTTAATTTCTTTATTTCTTAGAATGTTACTCTTGTCTTGTCAAGCAAACAACTTAAATGCAATGAATAAGTGATTATTTTAAATTTTCAAATTGAAATTTGTCAATTTCCACGTTCAAGTGTTCAAATTTTATTCATTGCCATTAATTGACGTTGATAAAAAATCCAATCATCAGTCCCTTATGCCTCCCATTAAACTACGAGCTTAATGCGTGGCTAGGTATGACTGCATTGGGAGTGTTGCTCTTGTGCTACATTGTAAATCGGTCAATAACAATCACATACGAAGTATGCATACCAAAATATTTTTTGGTATATTTCTGTATTCTCTCGGTATATATTTGTATGCTTTTCGTATGTTATTTCAAATGTAGTATGCTTTACATACTAAAGCCATGCTAGCACAATGTTAAAGGAAAGCATCAATGATCTCTAATATATGTTGATTTAAGGCCTTTTGTCAATAAAGATCACACCAATGTTACTACTGTTTTGTAAGTAATAAGATAATGACAATCAAGAGTCAAACTTTCAATACTGAATTCGAATTTGATACACGTAAGTCTAAGTAAGGCATTTCATGAATAATCAATAAGATTTCAGCCATCAACAATTATACATTATGTAATTTTGAAATTAAGCATATTATCAATCCGAAATAAATACACATTATAATTCATGAACACAAAAATAGTTATGTTTGAGATACATAAGTCAACAAGATTTCACTAAAGATATCATTTAAATGGAATGATGTTTATCAACTTGGTCATGAAGTAGAGTTAAGTAAACGTCCTGTTACTGTTGCTAGACAAGTAGCATCGACGACAATCTCGTGGAGCATAAAATTCACAATAAATCTAATGTCACTCAAATATCAAATATCACTCTATCAAACAAAAAATAATCACCACTGGTATTACCGAAAAAAGTTATTCGACAGTAGTATGTAATATATATATATATATATATATATATATATATATATATATATATATATATATATATATATATATATATATATATATATAAGTGAAATAAAAATCAGCCAGATTCTCAAATAACGATTTATGCCGATCGATTTCTCAGTTTTACTGATTGTCAAGGCATCTAACAAAAAAGTGAGAATAGGATACATGCCAAATGGTTGGTGCCAAATGGGGTTTGGAATGGCATTTGGCACCAAACATTTCGAAATAAATCAGAACCTTACCTGTACGTCGTCCAATGTTATTTATAGATTGCAATGTCGAAAATGCCATGAATATTATATTGGCCAAACCGGGGACAGTTTTAGAAAACGAATTACCGTCCACCGACAACAAATTTACAATGCTCAGTACTCGTTCCTGAAAGTGAGCAAACATATAGCTATTTGTGGTGAAGACTTCTATGGCACCCCTTTCTTTCAGCTATCTCCTAATGCTTCCAAGATAGAAAGGGAAAGAAAGGAGGCTATGTTCATAAAAAGATTTCTACCTACCTTGAATGCCTAGAGTATTTTATAGATATGCATGTATCCTCTTCTCACTTTTTTGTTAAATGCCTTGACAATCAGTGAAACTGAGAAATCGATCGGCATAAATCATTATTTGAGAATCTGGATGATTTTTATTCCACGTATTTGGCGCCGTTTGCGTTTCCTGCTTATTCTCTTCAACTATATATATATATATATATATATATATATATAAAATAGGAAAATGGATAGTAAAATGCAAATGACTAAATTTATATATAAAAGATAGAATGACCACTACATTTCAAATAAATGTAGTATATTCTGCCGATCGATTTCTGCCAAGTATCTTGGCTTTTCAAGGCAAACTGAATACAAATAATGTAGATATACAACGAAATTAATTAAAAATCAAACATCATTTAAAGATGGTTTTAACAGAGAAATGAACATAGCCTCCTTCGAAATCCCATCCAGCCGAGTGGCGGTAGGAGGAAGCTGGTAGAAAGGAGCCGCGAGAAATCCATGGCCGTACATAGTAATTTGTTTGCTCACATTTAATATAGCATAATGTTGATTATTTATGTGCTGTCTATTGACAGTAATACGATTTCTAAGAAAGTCACACAATTGTCCGATGTAGTATTTGCGGCAGCCAACGCACTCTAACTTATAAATGATGTTACAGGAGACACATGTCAGATTTCTATTCACTGTAAAAGATTTCATCGTGGGAGAATTAGGAAACTTAATGGTTCTACCCGTAATGAGTATATCGCAACATTTACAGCGCTTCTCATTACAAAGTTGTATGCCCGTAATACATGTAGACCTGCGGTTATTTTTGGATAGAATGGATAACAGAGATTTGGGTTGTCGGTAAGTAGCACGGAATTTGCAATTATGGAAAGAACTCAGCAAAGGTAAGGTATTGGTAATTGGTTGGATAACTTCCCCATATACATTCGGATTGTTCCTGTTGTACTTGAGAATGAAGGAGATATAATTTTCAGATGACTTGATCTCTTGAATTGCAGGACTTTCATTTTCAGCTCTGTTAATTGCGTCGTTCACCAAATTCCAAGGGTATTTTAACTTTACTAAGCGACTTCTCAACTCAGAATATCGGATTTTCCGGTTATTCGTTTCAGAAACAATACGTCTGATGTGCATAGCTATACTATATGGAATGTTTTTCACGATGTGTCGGGGATGGGCCGAGTAATATGGAACAAAATTCATGCTGTCCGTTTGCTTTCTGTAAATGTCTGTTTGAATTTGTCTTGAAGCTGGTTCTACATATACTTAAGCATCCAGAAAGTTCAATTCTGAAGAATTTGTCTACTTTGTAAAATTGATAGAAGGATGGAGGTTATCAAGAATAACAAATAATGCCTCATAGCTACCATATTCCTTATTCCATGTTACCCAACAGTCGTCCAGGTAGCGTATCCACAAGCTTTCAATAGTGTGGCCATCACTAGGAACTACTTCCTTGATTTTCATGTACATGGCGTTCTTCTAAATGACCCATTACCAAAGAGGCGTAGGTGGGCGCCACTTTTGTCCCCATGGCGGTACCACTTATCTGCAGGTATGTTTCATCTTCGAAGGAAAAGAAATTTCTTTCTAGTATAAGTCTTAAGCCACGTAGAATAAATGCTTTATCAAATTTTCTGTTGATGTTTTCTCTGTCCTTTTCAATCCAATATTCAATAGCACGGTACCCGAGATTATGAGGGATATTAGTGTATAAGGAAATCACATCGATACTAATATAAAGTGTATCATCATCAGTATGCGTGGGTAAACGTTCAAGGAAATGGAATGTGTCCTTACAATAGCTCTTCATCCTTGGTAGAATAGGCTTTAAAAGATGATCCAAAAATGTACTTAAGCGACTGGTTGGAGAATACCGGCTAGAAATAATAGGTCGGAATGTCAAATCACTTCGAGGAGGCACAGATAGGCAACCAAATTGATCAGGCTCAATTTCCCTAAAGTAATTCACGTTCTTGTGTAACTTCGGTAGACCGTACATGTGCGGTAAGATGGGATAAAATTTGGTCAGGAATTCAAATTCTTTCTTGGTGAAACACTTCTGATAATTATTACAAAGCTGAGTTACTTCATTGATTGTAGCTTGACAATGGTAACCGTCAGTCGCACATCTTTATTTAATTCAAAATAGTTGTTTTTTAGCAAGCTGATATCGTAGTAAAGAGTAATTTCAGTTAAAGCAGCTTCATGGGGTCCATGCAGAGTAATTGGATTAGCGAATACAGCAGAGTATTGAGATGGTCTATTGCCTTGGAATGTCTTGGGGGTTGCTATTCCATGGAAGAATGATACTGAAGTTTGTAGACAACATGTTGAACTCATGTATGGAAGAAGTCACATGTTATATTAGCTTACAAGTTGCGAGTGTCTCCCACCTCCACATTTTGTAGATCATGGTGCGCTATCCAGCTATTGAATGAATCAGGATAAACTTTCCAGCTAACTAGATGTTTCCTTTGATTGCCATGACCTTTCTTCCTAATTACTTAATCAATCATCATAAGACCTCTTTACTTCTGTCTACTACCTGCATTTCACATAAGCAAAATTTTTCTGCAATTAGATTACCATGGATATCGAGTAATTTGTACATAATGGGTCTAAATTTTCTATTTCCTTCATCTTCAAGAAACTCTTCTTTAGTCCACTTACGTAAATATCCCTTCTCAAATGTAAATTTTACCCTCGAAATCCGAACTCTATCATCAACATGCATTTTCTTTTCATTGGAATTGTTTTTCGCTTTCTCATCCTACAATCGAAGCCATACATCCATCGCATTATCTGGTGTAACATCAATTCGCCGCATCTTAATAGCACGATGGTAGCTGTTATTGTAATTCTTAACAAATGTCTGCAACTCACCTACCCCAACATGTGTTTCTTGCAGCGAAATAGCGCCATATTCGTCTTCATCATTTGTTGTGCGATTAAACCTCTCAACCATGGCAGCTTTGTAACTACTTTTGACACTAAACAATTCCACATTCTGACTATTAAGAAGATTTTGAACATGAGAATTTTCCAATTCCTTTCGTTGATCTGTCTGTATTCTTTGAGGAACACGCCTCTCATCGAAAGCACTCTGAAAAGCCGCTTCAACTTCTGGTCCTCGTCTAGATTTCAACGCACGTGCCAAGGCATAACGAGATAGAATATCTATTACGGTTAAGATGTATTTATGGCCGTCATTGTACTGTGATGTCTGTTGCATGTCAACAAAGTCTGCTTGCCCCTGACTATTTATATCATAAACAACATATTTTCTCGTTGGGAACCGCTTTTTCACATTTGTGTGAAGAGTGTAAGTCGGTTGATTCCTTAACCACTTCTTGACTTTCTCTATTCCCACATCTGCTGCACGAGTTAGAACCTCGGGACAACTTTCTCAGCCTCACCGCTGTAGTCATAGTCTTGGTTCTGATATGAACGCGTATTACTCGCACAGCAACTGCTAGCACAATTGACATCAACCTCTATGCCCTCTTCTCCTCTACCTTCCAGCGCAGATTTCAAGTAGCAGCAAAAGTTTTGTAGCGACATGATATGAGAGTAGCAAAGCTTACCTTATATTTGATTAATATTTACTATATAGTCCTTCCCAACACGCATTGAGCCTCTAGTGGCTCTTTTTCGTTTCAGATCATCGGGGTCATGAAGCTCTCGCTTGACTACCATCGTAGATCTTTTACTTATTGATCCATCTTGCAAATAGCGCTTGTCCAGTTCACTCACAGTGGGTCATCCAATTATATTGTGAGGTACATTTTGATCAGATAAAATTTTCTCAACTGCACCTAGTCTTCGCCTTACATCTATGACAGCATATTGTAGAAAGTCATCTATGTGACTGTTTCTAATAACATCACCATCTCTTTTATCTATTATTTCCTCTCTCTCTCATTGAACATCACATGTAGATCAGTGAAATCAAATAATCGCTCAGTGCGCACACGATATTGTAGAGGTGTTGAAGAAGTTATAAATCGTCGCAATTTACCATGAATCTGTCGCCTCTCATCAATGTTTTCAGCTGTTAACTGCATTCGCCGATATGGATCCTCAATCTTCTGAATTTTCATATCCTTTTCTGCTAGTTTCTTAGGTTAATTTAAGATTCCCATCTTTAGATCCCCCTAGTTCTTTGCTTTCTTTCCCATCATTTGAAGCAATCTTGTCAATGTTGATTGAACATTTGTCAGTTGGCAGTGTTTCATTGAGTAGTTCAAGAACCTTCATTTGTTAAGATACTACTTTACCGGTTGAACCATGAGAGCCGATATAAAATCCCGTAACGAGCACTAACCCCATATTGCGTCCCCGTTCTAGATCATCACATTCCATTGCGTTTGAAAGGAGATCGAATGTTTGAAAATGATCTGACAATTTCAAAAACAGTGTATCGAAATTCGGCAATTCCTTATAACCATTCCCTTCCTCCAATGCTTTTCTTCAATGAATGGAGCACCTTCGGACAGCTCAATGCATTCTTTCGCGAAAGAGTCAATAATTTTGAGTATCCACCTTATGCCACTTTGGAAGTGTCACTCGCATTTATCTCATATTGCTGTACTTTGATGTAAACATGCAGTTACTGTGAAAAAATGGAACTTGAAGATAGAAGCCATCATCACCATAGCTCAAGGTTTGAAAGCAAGATGCATTTCGAATTCCTTGCTCATTTCGTGGACGGAGCTTCAAGAGATCTTGCTCAAAAGCGTCACCCTATTCTCTAATTGTGTAAATTTTCTGAGTCATTTTTCAACAATGTACTGATTCGGAGCTATTCAACCAGTACTGATGAATGGTGACTTGAAAGTGATTAATGAGCATAAAAACGTCTTCCTTATATACACCTTTATATGATTCGTCGATTAAAAGGGTGACGTGTCAGTCTACGGTTCGTTAACGTTACAGCAGCATGGCAGCAGTTGCTGCAATCTTTACAAGAGGATTATTGACTACACTATTAAAAGCGACCTGTAACTTGGCATCGTTTTTATTAATTATTTGGACGCTTTTTAAGGTTTCATGCTCCTTTTCCTTTATGAAAGGAAGGACCAATAAATAATGAATTGTTCGTTCAATTTGATGGAATACCTACGGGCTCTTCCCTTGCTCCTACTCTTGCTTCCTTTGCTATGAGCTTAGTCGAAAATAAGAGCGATAAATTTCCGTTGTATTATCGCCGTTATGTTGATGACATATTTGCCATCTTCAAAACTGAATCAGAGGCTGATGCTTTTTTGAATTTGATAAAGTCTATACACGACAGCATAAACTTCAATAGTGAAAAGGAAAAAAATCACTGGGCTCATCCAGTTACTATATTACTATTATTATTATTATTATATTTAAAACTAATTTATGTACATTCAATTGATAAATAGAACTTTTCGGAAGTTAAGACAGGACCGCATGTCCGCAGCCCGCACGTGGCGGACCGCCCCGATGCGCGGCACACCCTAGACTGTCTGGATCAGTTGATATTAAGCAACATCAGCCGTTTGAGTTAGTGATATCAATTTTGATTATCAACAGATAGAAGCACTATGTAACAGTGAATGCCAAAGAATTGACGGTTATCTATGGAATCAATCCATATTATTTGAACAATTCCGTACTGCAAATTATCAGATTAGAGATTTACATAGAACACTTCGCCAGGACGTTCATAATAGAGGTTTGATAATAGCAGGCGTGAGAAATTTAGTTCACTTCATCTCTTCGTTAGGGTTTATCAATCAACTGTTACAGCGAAGTGTGACGGAACAAAGAACTCGATGTGTATGTCACGCACGCCACTGGCTGCTGTCTGAGGCTTACTGCTTATTCAGTGACGATTTATTGTTTGACCGTCGATCGTGTGTGGTGTGTCCCATTTCATTATTGCATACGAGATACGTGTATGACTCTACCCTACAGAATTAGACAGGTCGTCTCTTCCTCTGTTTGACTAGAAGACTAGAAAGGAAACATTGGAACATGCAGCGTTAATGAAGTAGCACAATCTGCTGACAAAAGACCATAGAAATCGAACAATAAACAGCCAGTTCAACATTAAACACGCCAAATTGTACGAAGTTTCAGTGACTGTTATCAACCGGATCACACAGCAAAGAGACACAGTCGATGTCAAGTTCTACAAAGAAGTCTGTGAACGATTTTTCGTGCGCCTGCTAACTTTTTCAATGTTAATCGGAGGGCCGAACATTATCGAGAAAACTTTTGCGCAATGATCATAATTCTTCGAATCTGAAGGAATCGTGGCGATCGGAGCATTTTGAAGGAATTCACAGCATTCCGCAAGCGACGCACGACTGTTTTTCCTATCTCTGCCAAAGTAAGTATATAAGAGAAGTATGCAATCATGATTTGTGGGGACATCTATGATATTACTTTTTCGCCAGCTCTTATAGGCAGTTTTATTTGATATCTCAATTGATAGCAGAATAGTATTGAAAAAATTAAATGGAAGGGACTGAATAGCTATGTCAAAACTATGAATCAGCGAAAAGTTACATAGTTATCCGTAGACGTTTGGAAGATAAAAATATAGATGATCCATTTCTATGATTAGAATGTCAGAGTTGATTTGGCATTGAATTTAATTGATTGTTAAGGTACTTAAAAGACAACTGTAAACCACTCATTCATCTACACATTGATGTGGACGTTATATGATTGTTTTCCTATATTGATGCATTTGGCAACTTTTGCCTCCCGAACACATTGTGATATTTGTCTGGAATCTACAAACACTTCATCTTCTTGTTGATAACCAGTTGTGCATACATTCATTGATCAGTTTTAGATTTCAATTCACTAAAATGATCACTAAAATATCGATATATCACTTAAATGATTGATTGTTAGTTAGTGACCGGTCTGATGCAAATAAGGAAAAATGATGAATGATGATCCTGCCTTAAGCTGCAGATACTTTGTATTAATTGCATTTGAAGATATTGAGCAATTAACACAATAGTTCCTCGGCTTCCGGCAAATCACTGAAAAATAAAAATATATTCACAACAGAAAAATGGAAATCAACAAGAAACATTCAGATGCAAATGAAAACATTTGGGACAACGGACACTTAATTAAGCAAACGTAGATTTGATTTTATCGGTTGGAATATTATAGGCTGTCTCAATTCACAAAAGGTCTTCAAACGAAATTTATATCATAAAGCTATTTAAAATAAATCAACGTTTCGCCTTTGGTTTGATCACTTGTGTTAATTAAAATTCGAGTGCTGTACATTCGAATTCATATCTGGACGTTGCGAACAAATATCAGTTAGTTCCACCGCACATGTGCGTCTGACATCGGCATTAACTCTTAAATAATGCGGCGGCGCAATAAGTTCCAATCCTACGTTCAACATTGCCTAATTTTATTCTAAACATACAGGTTTTGGAATTCAAGAAGGACTGCCTAGAAATCATCAGTGACAATCTGATTTCAATAGAGACATAATGCGTTGGTTATCGACAATCTGATTTCATGAGTGACAAAAGGCTTTCAACTCGGACATTGTGATGTTTTGTAGAAATGAAGCATGTTCATGAGTGGCGTTAGGATTTCAATAGAAATATAAGCCAGATGAATGCATTGTTATCGAATGCTGAGCTACCACAATGTCAAGAAGTCGAATTGCAGAACAAGACAAGCGTCGGATAATTGAGGCCTTCACAAATGGTGATGACTATGTTCAAACAGCTATACTTCTTTGTATCGGCAGAACAACAGCCTGGGGAACCACCTATATTCCATCTATGCTGCAACTTCAAGATGTAACAACTCATCAGTAAAAGTGCATGTAAGCCTATAAGAAATAATATAGGGCCTATAGACATGTGGATAGCAAGGTGTTCTTTTATTGCGCTGCATTTTAATTAGGAAGGTTCATCAATTCTGAAATACATGAATTGTTGGGATATCAGCTGGGGATGCTGTATGCAATGCAAAGGCGCTTTCTTGTGGCTACCTTTCAAGCAAAAAAATAGACTTCATTCAAAATAGATCGTATGTTCAATTCTGTATGTTTTAATTGAGTGGTAGGATTCCTAATTGCCATTTGCTACAAATTTGCATTTGAATGTCAATTAACCAATTCAAATGTTGCTGTTATTACTGTTTTCGCAAGATCTTTGATGAATTACCAGATGTCACTCTTGATGTGACCCATTTCTCAATGAAAATAACTATGTCATCAATTGAATTCTCGATGACTTCATTTGAAGTCCCTGTGTCACTAATGAAATCCACTGTCACTATTGAAATCACTAGTTCACGTTAGTTGTTTTACATGTCACTGATGAAGTCCAAAACCTGTATTGTTTTTCCTAGCTAGTGCTACCTACAATCACTTTACTTCAGTTGACTGACTAGTTGCGGTCTCATTCCCATCTGACCTGAAATTGTCACTTGCATTCTTCATTCAACGAGCGCCAGGATTAGAAATAAATACTTCGATCTTTCCTCCAAATAATCGGCTTAATTGATTATTTTCTATCTAACGGAAGCCAAAATCTTGATACTGCGGTAAAAATATCTATATAGGCGAGACCTTTCGACCGGCCCAGTTAGTGATCGTCAGGCGAAAGATACTCATGTCACAAATGCAGAACACAAATTAAAAAAACGGTGCTTATGGGTTATCTCCCCCCACGTTTTCAAATTTGTCTAAAAGCTGTAGAAATGAATCAATCGTCACAAAACACACGTAAGTGAGGATATTTTCTAGACACATACCAAATTTCAGGCAAATCGAATAAATACTATTTTATGAATTAGGAGCGGTAACTTGAAGTGCAGCGATGCCGGCAGCTTGTCTGACTTGTCAGTGACCTCATCGTCTGAGCAGAAAGTACTTGAGGTCAACAAAGTCATTTCTCGATAACTCGTGAAGCGATGATGGCCGGGCCACATCCCTCACATTAATATGCTTCTTAAAAAGGTGTGGCAAGGTAGTGGCCATGGGAAGATTTCAGGTGGCAGTGGATGAGACGAAGAGGGAGAGAGAACAATGCACAAACGAGTAGCAATGATGCATCGAACAGATGAAGTCAGATCAAGCCGTTGACGTCGCTACACTTTGCGTTATCGTCTCTAATGCAAGAAGTATTTGTCTGATCTGCATAAAATTTTGTATGTGGGTAGAAAATATGCTTAAGTACGTGTATGCTTATGACGATTGATTCATTTTTGCAGATTTAAGACAAATTTGAAAACCTGGGGAGATAACCCACATAAGTAAAATGAAAACTTATATATTGCATTACATTTTGATGATTTGTAGGCATTCATAATGAAGAATTCTATGAAATAGTATTTTAAAGCTTCATATTTTTCAGTGGCCATCTTTCTTCTTCTTTAATGAGATTTTTGTTTCATCCTACACTGTAAATCGCTCAATACCAATTACATACGAAGGATGCATACCAAAATACTATTTGGTATATTTCTGTATTCTCTTGGTATATATTTGTATGCTTTTCGTATGTTATTTCAAATGTGGTATGCTTTACATACTAAAGCCATACCAGGACAATGTTGAAAGAAAGCAAAAATCATGTCCCAAGTATGTTGATTAAAGGCCTTTTGTCAATAAAGATCACACTAATGTCACTGCTGTTCTGTAAGTAGTGTGATAATGACATTCAAGAGTCATACTTTCAATACTGAATTCGATTTTAATACACGTAAGTCTAAAGCATCTCATGAATAATCAATAAGATTTCAACCATCAACAATTATGCATTATGTAATTTTGAAATTAAGCATATTATCAATCCGAAATAAAAACACATTATAATTCATGAACGCAAAAAATAGTTATGTTTGAGATATATAACTCAACAAGATTTCACTAAAGGTATCTTTTAAATGAAAATTCGTGGAGCATAAAATTCACAATAAATCTAATGTACTTAAATATCACTCTATCAAACAAACAATATTCACGACTGGTATTACCGAAAAGAATTATTTGACAGTAGTATGTAATACATATATTTTTTGCTATGTGACTTTAAGCTTTATGTGAATTATTTTTTATGTGAATTAAGCTTTACGAAACACATACCAGAGACATACGAATAAGGATGAACTTGCATCGGGTCTCGTATATAAAACATACCAACAATTCGTATTTCAGTGTAAAACAGCCAATCACAGATAGAATAGTTTGTATCGCTACATACCAATCACATACTAAAGTAAGTGAGATTTGGTATGAAAAACATACCAGATCTCTGTAGACATACCAGAATCTCGTATCAGATGTTAGTTTCAAATTGTATGTGATTTTGGTATATGTTTGTATGTAATTTTGGTATCCAGCGATTTACAGTGTAGCACACACTCATGCTATATTGTATAAATGTACGTATACTCCACACAAAACAAAATGTAAGGCGGTTATTTTGTATACACTGTTAAATCAGATCGGCCGTATGTAAGGTCCAAGAAGGTTCGGTTGTGAAGGGTCCGCATGTACATTTACATTTTTACTTTGAAATGGCATTTACCGGCCACCAACCTATCATCAACAATTAAAGAAACCCTAAACCGGCAATATTATTTATACTTATGATATGTAGTTGTCTCAAAATTAAGTGTTAACACTAGAAAGACGGAGCGGTCAAAAATGACCGCTTTTGATTTTTGAAGTTCAATAGAATGAGAACGATTTGCAGTAATAAACTGAAATTTTCTGACTTTTATTTATTTCTAGTGTTTAACAACACTATCACAAAATAAAAGTGTTACTGCAGCCCACTTTCTTTGAATTGACATACCTACCTATAAAGACGAAGCGGTCAAAATTGACCGCTGAACAAATCAGTACAAAGTTATCTTCTCTCTTGTCCTTTGCATACCTGTCTATCTATACACACACACACACACACCACAGTCGATTATTATTCATTATATAGTGCTACCATACACACGCTCACACCATTCATTCGTTCGTTATTTATTGACTGCTGCTGGCTGCCTTCTTATTTAGATCGATACACACACGCTCACCACATTCATTTGTTATTCGGCTGCTGCCATAAACACACGCTCACCCAGTTATTCGTTATTTGACTGCTGCTATTTCATATTGACTGGTGACTGTTATCTTTTCTCGACTGCATAACAATGGCCCACACCGACACTTCACAACGTCGATATACTGCTCAAGAAGCACTGCGCCGCTTTCAAGAAATATTTTCTGATGAGTCTGGCAGCGATTCAGATGAAAATGATCCTGTAGAACTTATTGATGAATAATCAGATGAAGAATTTAGTGATGATGAACCTACTCTTGATGTATCATCGGCGCATGATGACGCAGTACAGGCTCACATCCCGGATCAACAACTGACGGCACCTTCAGGCACTGTATGAACAAACATTACAGGACAACGCGGAGCAGGTCGGCTTCCTATGGCGAATGTTTTCCGAGCTCGAGCAGGACCCACACGCTATGCACTACGTTCTGCAACGACACCTATTGCTGCATTCAAACTGTTGATTGATCAACCGATGCTCCAAACAATACGACATCACACTGAAAATCATGGAAAATTAGATGACCCATCGTTTACCATTTCTATCAATGAACTGGACTCCTTCATTGGTCTGCAGCTTGATCGTGGAGTGCTTGTTGCCAAAAACACTTCTGTTTCAGATTTGTGGAATAAAATGTGGGGACCGCCTATATTTAAAAAAACTATGTCTCGAGACAGATTCAAGTCAATTATGAAACATGTACGCTTTGACTCAAGGGCAACACGACGCCAACGTGTACAACATGACAAATTTTGCCTCATTTCAGAAACATGGGATGCATTCATCAGCAACTGTCAACGATGCTACGTTCCACACTGTTTTTTTGACTATTGATGAACAACTCTATCCATGCAAAAACCGTTGTCCGTTTCTTCAATATATGGCATCTAAGCCGGACAAGTTCGGGATAAAATTCTGGATATTGACAGACTCAGCTAGCAAATATATGTTCAGTGCGATTCCTTATCTGGGGAAGGACCCCACCCGACCTCCTCATGTTGATGTGCCACATGACGTATGCATGAGGCTCCTAAGGCCTCTCTACAATCAAGGATACCATGTAACCACAGACAACTATTTCACTAGTGAAAAATTGGCCATCAGTCTCAAAAGCAAGGAAATTATCTTACTTGGTAGATAATTGGTTGGTAGCAGCGAAGAGAGATTCCAAAACAAAGTGAAATTCTACTGAGAGAAAAACCATTATTTACATCCTTGGTATTTCGATCGGAGGACAATATTACATTGACTGCATATAAAGTGAAGAGATCTAAAGTGGTCTATTTACTTAGCACTCTACACAACACAGTGTCAGTCAACCACCAGCACAGAAAATTATTGCCCGAAAGTGTTGAATGCTACAGCAGTACAAAAAGTGGTGTAGACACATTAGACCAAATGGTGAGATACCATTCTGCAAACTCAGGAACTTGACGCTGGCCAATGGCTGTTTTTTTAATTGTCTGGATATTTAGCTCCACTAAATGCATGGGTGCTTTTCAAAGAGGTGACAGGATCAAATATATCTCGACGCAATTTTCTCCTGAAACTTATTTGTTCACTATGCAGATATGATGAAGAAAGTGTACACATTCAGGAGCAGATTCAAGGTCAGCCTGCTCTTCCAAAACGGCGTCTGTCAAATTGGAATAAATCGTTGCGAAAATAAATCGTCTGCAATCTGCTCTCAATGCAATAAAGTCTGTTGTGGAAAGCACATAGGCCTACATCAAAAACTGACTTGCAATATTTGTACATCCTGCAATGAATAGTTAACAATATATATACTTTTGTATAATTTTCGTTGGTTAACTTGCATTGTAATTCATTGTATATATAATGTAATACTAGCTTCATAAAAGTTTATTAATTACGTCTGCAATGCTTACTAAACTTCAATAACGTCGCTGGTGTTCAGGCGTAAATTAATGCTATAAATGCAAAATAATTGCTAAGCGGTCATTTTTGACCGCTCTGTCTTTAATGGTAATTTGATTTTTCAGTCTTTCTAGTGTTAAGAACAAGGGTACACATGCAAAGAGGTACACAGGTCCATGTGCATCAGAGTTAGGGTCCATGTGCAGAGTTTGCTGATGTTAAGGTCCAAATGCGAAGGCCGATGTCAGAGTCCAAGTGTTCATAGCGTAGGAATGTATCAGACTTTTAGAATCATTGGTGCATTAATTATGGTAACAGAACAGTAGTTATTTTAATGCACGATGTTCTCAAAGATGTTATGCTAGCGTAGATATTGTTTGTTCTACAGAAAGACAATAAAGTTTAACAAAGCAATTGTCACTTTTGTTCGATATTTTATTGTCTTGGCCATTTTCTAGCATAAACTTTTAGTCTGAATCTCTTCAAATAAAGATAATAGATAAATAGAGTGAATAACTGCCACGATAAACAAAATGGTTATCGGTGGTTCAGAGACCAGTTGTTTTTACGAACACTTTTGGAATCATGAAAAATTACAGATACAGATTGTTTTAAGATGCGATTTAGACAAATGATGACACATAAAAAATTATACATCAGTCGGCCATATCGAAATTCTTAAGTTTAGTTATTATCTTCTTTGAAATATAGCTATTCAATGTACACCTAAAGCATTTCAGTTAAAATATTTTTTATTACGTCATGAAACTTTGACTCTATAAAAATAATGCAGCTCGTTTGGAATTTTGGAAAAGAAAACTGCAATGACGGAAAAGGATTTCTCTATCTCATTACGGCAGAATATGATGTTTAAGATGAATTAGAAGTGAATTATTGATAACCGTACTACAGTTTAGTTTTTTCAGCTGTTAGTTCTCAAATTAGAATTTATCAATATTATATGAATAAAATAATATTTAGTGGTTTCAAGCAACAGTGTACAAAATATTTACTCTATGCAAAATGCTTTGCTTGGCGAACATATCATATTATAGGCCTAATGATAAGGTCACCATAATAAATGCACGACTTTGATCATATCAGATAAATGAAACAATATCTTTCATTGACGAATTAGACGAATTTTTTGGTACTATCATAGATTAGACTTTGATTCTCTTTAGTTAGTTCCATTTAATTTTAGAAGCCATAGAGTAGTGGAAACCCTGGGAGAAACCTCTTGACTATGCTCTTGACATTGTACACTAGTAATTGCTCGAGGTAAATGTCTGAGCATTAAATTTTTCAACATGGTTGTAATAACCAACATAATCATAAATACGCTTTAATCATGATTTCATGACCTCAGCATTTCCAAATAGTTCTCTATTCTATCAAGTTTTATGGTCTACTCTATGCGTTACATACATGTAGTTTAAAATTTACTTGGAAAACTCAAATACCATTGGGCAAACAATAGAAAGCGTCATGGAATTATAAATATAATTCCAGAATTTACATTAAAAATATTTGGTCCCAAAGGCATAGGGTCTTGTTTACTTACTTGTCAATTTAATATGTCAAAGTTCCCCAGATCCATTTAGAGCAAGGCCCAGATCATAGGCAGAATGTACATGGACAGATCCATAGAAAACAGATCCTAAATTTTACTATGCCATTGTTTTGCATTTTCAGTCCATTTAATGATGAATATCATGTGTCACATTTTTAAAATAAAACAATGACAAATAAGAAAATCACCCAAAGAGTGAACACTCTATTAACTGCTTATTCTATGCTATGGACAGATGTTATTGAATTACTAATTCTCTTGTTTAAATATTTGGTTATTCAAATAGGCAATTGCTTTTAAGTCTGATGGAAAAAGGACCTTGCCGTTGTCCGATAGATCGCTGCCATTTCATTAGCAGTAAAGGGCTACGCTTGATGAATCATCTCAGATTACATACAAACCATCGGCAAGTATTTTGGTTATATGTGCGTGACATCTAAGTAATATACAGCCGTGGCCACTGGATTAGCATCAAATAACATAATTGCCATATACATTGAGTTTTACGTAATAGAAGAACTTAGATTTCTGAATTGCTTCAACTTTATTGTTGGGAACAGATAACAAGAATTTCAAAGAGGCGGAAGACACATTTAAAATGATTTACTGGTCAATAACGTGTATGTCCTCCATTTGCTGCCAGCACTGCTGCTATCCTGGACGGCATTGAGTCAATCAAGCGACGGCAATAATCTGGCGTGATTTCTTGAACCCATATCAATTTCAACTTCTCAATAAGATCTTGGCTACCTGTTGGCTGTCGCTCTGCCACACGCCTCTTTAGAGTCGTCTAGCAACCCGAGTGATCATTTTCTAGAGATTTTACGATTTTCTACTGCCTTTCAAAATCGCTACAGATATTTGTTTGGCAGTAAACTTTTTATGGTTTTTAGAGACATTTGTATGAGCTAATAATGCCTACTGCAATTCTAGAGAATTCTTACTGGCATTCATGGCATCCATAGAATGTTTAGCAGGCAAATATATCTGTAAATGTTTGCTGGAGACACGTGTCTCTAAACATTTATCGAAGACAGACATAACCTCTACAAGAACGTTGAACTCAAACATTTTTGTATAATACAGCAATTCTTTTGCTGTAATATACAAAAGAAAGATATTTGTATATAAATCTCGTATTATTACCATCTAATGTATTCATAGGAATATATACATGTAATACAATTTTATACGCAATTACAAAATTCTATCTTATCAAATATATTGTTATGTTTATATATTTGATATATTGATATTATGTCTACATCACATTTAATACTTATTATATTAAGTATCACATGAATAAATGAATGTGATATGTAAATGTGCATGTATTATATTCATTTATTACTTGCTTTACACCTGTAAAAAGAACATTTGGTTTTATACATGCGTCCCTTCTCTTGCTACTTTGTCTCCTCTAAATGATTCGCTTTTGATGGAGTGTCACAATGCACGAGGCACATAACTAAGTCCTTCTAGTCTCTTCTTATCTCTCTTTCTCTCTCCGGAAACTCCGGAGTCTCCTCGAACTGTTTGTTTTTGATCGGGGCCATAGTGCGCGAAGCACAGGGGAACAAGCTTCCTCTTTATTTTTCTCTCTCTCTCTCACACGCACACACACACTGTCTCTCTCTCTCTCTCTCTCCTTATCTCCATCTCTCCATTCAACTTCTTTTATTTTCTTTTCTCCATTTGAAAGCTGATTTTCTGATTTTGAATGTATCTCAGCTAAAATATTCAAGGTCACAATGCGGATCAGTTGTTCACCTATTTGCAAGACTATGATGACTGAAGGACGTAATGTATATACCGGTATCCGTCACAATTTTCCTTTACACACATCTCTCTCCCTACTGTGGAATGAACAACTCGTCGATCGCCTGCCTGTTAATGACTAATGAATGCCCTCATAACGACCTTCGGTCCATAAGTCACACGACAAAGAGGATGCGAGCGGACAGACTGTGTATGCTATATCAACCAGGCGTCATCAATTGCGGATTCATTCCTCTCAGTGCATCGTGCATGTTTCAGTCATCCCAGCAGCGTCAATGCATGTCGTTCTACTGCCTTATACTTGTGGATTTACAAACTTTTAACTACGCCTCAAGTCAGTCATTTGTGCTTTGGACATTCAGAGGATTCTGTCGTAATTCGACTTTCACAACCAATTTAAGGATTACGCCGACGCATTTTTTCACTATGGAAATCTTTTCACTATCGATCTTCTCTTTTCCTGGCATTGTACTAAAACCAAGCGGGTCACTCCTTTGTATTTGCCTTTGAAGTTATGCACAAGATAGAAAATCAATAAGGTAAAACCACAGCGCTTCGTGTCACAGACACATCAAGGGGTGGAACCTTGCAGTGCGAATGTTTACTGCACGGTCCCACCTTACACTAGAAGCGCTGTGGTGTTACCTTGCTGGATTTCTATCTTGCACATAATCTCAGATAAAAGGCAAATACAAACGAGAGACCAGCTTGTTTTTAGCACAATGCCAGGAAAATTGAACTACCTTCTGTTCCTAACCTTCAACATCATCTTCATCTACACGTTTTGATTCGCATCATTCTGACTCAACTACCTAATATCTTTTCACTTTCGCTGAAAACCATTAAACAAGTGATTGATTACATTGCTGAAAAGTCATTTGAAGTGAAATTATATTGTAATCAAATATTCGATCCACACGCAGCTACAGTCGAACAAATACAAGTTGAATAATACAAGTTGAATCTCTGAAGGAGGATTGGAGAAAATGGAAAATATAATGTGAGTTTTATTATTATTTTTAGGTACTGTTCAATACCTCAAATTCGGTAGTTTTGAATCCTGGTGGATGATTTAATGTATCCACGGGACTTAAAATTACGCTTGCTTGAGGTTCGATCGGCATTTATATTATTCCTAATTAATCGCAAAATATCGTGAAAATTGTTGCTTGTCTGAATGTGTTTATAAATTGATGTCTGTATGCCTTTTTGGCAGTAGAAAATTAGTGCTTTTTGCAGTAGACAATGCGCGATAATTCTACTGCGAAATTTTATGGGATTTCCATAGAAAATGATCACTAGGGAATGTTCATTCGGGTTGATATCTGGTGAATTGCCAGGCCAACCCTCAAGCAACGAAAAGTCCTCTTTATGGAACCACCTGGTCACCACGCGTGCAGTGTGGCATGGCGCGCCATCTTGTTGGAAGATCGTGCAATTCCGTAAGGGCATCATTACTGGAAGTTTCTCCTGAAGGATTGTCAGATATTTGGCGGCATTTATGGTGGTTTTCGGCGGTGCTATCCACAAACTGCCTCTTCCGTTCGCCGTGATAGAGGCCCATATCATGACTTTTGCTGGAAATTTAACTGTGCAACCTGTGTACTTCTCATCGTATCTTTTACCAGGAGGACGACGAACGCGTTTTTGATAATTACAAAACTGGCTTACCGTTGTCTCATCAGAAAACATTACCTTGTGCCAGTCTTCAGGGGACCAATGACCGTATCGCCGACAAAACTCTATCCGATCACCTTTGTTTTTCACTGTCAGCTTCGGCTTGAGAGCTGGTTTATACGATTTTAGGCCCATTTCAGTTGATAAACGGCGGCGAATAGTTCTTGAACTCACAAGGATGCTCGTGGACAATTCATGACGAATAGCAGAAGATGTTAAGTGAGGATCGGCAACCACACGTCGACGAATCCAGCGGTCAGTGGCTGCTGTGGTTCTCCGCTTTCGAGGAGGACTCTTCTTGGCACCGAATGACTTCGTTTCTTGGTAGCGCTTGAGACAACGTTGAACCGTGGACTGATTTTTAATATTCAATCTGGTCATAATCTGCCGCTGTGTGAGTCCTTCATCATGAAGTGCTACCATTTGCGCAACTTTAGTCGCCGGGATATCCTTGGATTTATTTAGACGTAAAAGTTCAGGATGCAGACACGCACGCTTTGTCACTTGTGAATCAAATTAAATGAATGCAGTATCGAATCACGCCTTTTTTCATTGGTTCAGGAATTTCAGATCGTTGAGCCAATCAGAATTGGGCTGTTACAATCAATCAGAGCAATCTAAACTAAGAAATACATGTAAAAACTAAATCTACTATAATTTTATAGCTTGATGTTCATTCAGTGGCCACGGCTGTACATTCATATAAAAATATAGTTAGACGTAGTGATGAATTTCAAAATTTACAGGAAACCCATAAACATCAAATGACACGTGGGTGCGGTGATACTATACCTTTAACTGTCCAAGAATGCATATATATATATATATGAATTGTGAGGATGTTAATAAAAGTTAGTTATAACATCCTCCAGTTTATATCTGAGCCACGTGCTGTTTAACCATCAGAGACCTGAGGGGGGATCCAGTGGACCCCGGAGCCACATTTTTCTATTTCATTTTTTACGCTGACGATATATCAACCATTCAAGCCCATACAAAATCATCATTTCTGACAGTGAATCTGCATGTATTGTTTCATTTCAATTGAATCAGTAGAAGTATGCCAGATAGGCCAAGGGGGTCCACTAGACCCCCCTCAGGTCTCAGAGGGTGTAGAAATTCCATTACAAAATTTTTGTAATAAGATGAAAAATGATTTCGAACATGTCCACGATGGTGTATAAAGAGTGAAAGTCATTTATTCATTGTTTGCATCATGCTCGTAGATGTGCAATGTGTTGGAAGATCGCAAAATGTGAATATTTTGCTTTCGCACATGATCTCGCGTGACTGGTTGGCCTATATGAACAACTCGACATAAATCGATGTCCGAAATGAAAGCTATCATTATATTCATAGTTGAGCACCAAAAACTGATTGATGACAAACTTTTCACAGCAGTAATGATAAGTTTGACACAATATTCACCATTCTCTTAACTAACTGTTACAATAACAGAAAATAAACCATGGCTGCGAAACCATTCATCTGGAATCATCTTGGAATGCTACTAAGAATGTCAGTCGAAGGACAACTAATTACCGTAAAGTCGGGTGAGTTCGGACACTGGCTAATACGACGAATCAAATGGTTGTTCAGCTACAATTTTTTTTGTCAATAAACATGGATATATTCCCAATAAAACTGATACAAACGGTTGGCAATTCAGCTTGTTGCATGAGTAGCACGGTGCATTTTGTATATACATCCAAAATACCGGTATATGTTTTGCCGATGTGGTCAAACTTCTATCTCATCCAGACAACGTCCATCACTTGAATAGTGATAGCTGCATGATATACGTTTACCAAGTATTCCCTGACATAGTGGCATAAAAACATTTTTAATGCTGCATGTACTTACTGAAAAAAATTGGAAAACGTAATAGGCGGGTGAGTTCGGACACCCATAACAAATAAAGGGTCGGATTCTTATATATGCCTTTCTTGCTCTTTTCTGTAAAATGACATCATTTTACTTTGTTCATGCATGATGACTATCATTATCATGTATATTCATGATTAATGAACATGCTTACTTGCTCACATCTTTAATATATTCAGTAAAACGTTAACGGTCAGTTTCATGGAACATACTACTGCGCAACAAAACCGTTTTAGGTGGCTAGATAAACCGGACTGTCAAGTTGTTGAAAGAGAGGACATTCTCGTACGTCTGGAACCTGAGACACTCGTGTCTGCAAGTTCGACTAGTACGCGGGCATATTTTCAATTTCAGTCGTCAGACTTCAATAGCATTACTCGGTTGTATGACAAACTTTTTTAGCTGACTTGTTCCAATGCAAAATATGACTCTGTTTAGCTGTTTGTGTAACAGTGCTTAATTCCACATGTACGCCCATTACAAGTTTTATAGCATTTTTAATTGACTTCTTCGAGTGTAAGAAGTGTGTAATACATATTAATCAACAATTATTTTTCATTGAAAATTGTTTTTTAAAAAAGTCCGATTTTTATCACATTCTAATATAGGGCCTAAGTCAATATGTCCCTAAATTCACAAATAATTTCATTACAATGAAGAAGAACTTCACTATTTTGGTTTTAGTTGCAGTATTGAATATATATCTACGCTTCTACACTGTAAACTGTCACCTCCTAAAATCGAAGAAATCTGCATCCTAAAGCGCGACACACTAGAATTTTAGGAGGTTGCGTGAAATAGAATGCTGACATACTAAAGAGAACAATAAGCCTAGTGCGCTAGCCTCCTAAAACGCTTTGCTTTAGGATTTTTTTATTAGTTACGAATAGTGTCTCGCTTCAGTGTGTGATTTAGGAGGTGCTGGTTTAGAGTGTAGTCTGCTATTTTAGTAATTTTCTTCCAAATTGGTTCCTCATCCTTCGGTTATCCATGGTGTCCGAACTCGCCCGGCTGGTGGGGTGAGTTCGGACACCAACTTCTTTTTGAAAAACTACAGCGAATAAGTAACGCAAATACTCATCAGATACCCAATAATAGGGCATATTCCTTCCCTTACTATCGTTGCAATACCCTTAAAAGTTATTTTCAAAAGCGATTATGCTTTTCTACAGACGTCTTTGAACCTAAAAAGTGTCCGAACTCACCCGACTTTACGGTACTGTGATGGTGTCTTGAAATGGTCTTTTCAGGACTGTAGCAATACTACCTCTGGCAAAGCCTCAAAATGAAATTTGAATAGCAGGAACGTTCTCAGCAACATCTAAAACCTGTCCCTGCCTATATTTTAGCTGGAAAGTCAATTGTCTCTGCAGTTTCAATGTAAGCTGATTTAATTATAGTCATGGTGAAAAATTCACTTTCTCTCCTTGCACGAGTTTGTTGACCAAAAGTTAAAATAATTATTTGCAGTAAAATAAAACCAACGCTTCGTGCCACTGACCCTTCGATGGGTTGACTACTGTAAACTTGTTCACAGAAGATATTTTGCTGAGTACGTGCCTGCCGTTCCTGCTATTCAAATTTCATTTTAAGGCATTTCCTAGAAACGTATGATTGATCATGCCTTTCAGAACCATTTTTAAGGAAGACCATTTTAACTGGCAACCACTGTGATGACATTACATCGACTTCATCTGGGCGTAGGTTATATCCTTTCTTTTATAAAGGTATCTGAATATATCAGTAGACATCAGGAGACTCATTTCTATTCATATATTTGCCATTACTTTCATGTAATCATTGTACAATGTAAAAGTCATCCCTTACCTAATAATTGTTTTCGTAACTTGAGATATGATGGGCTAAACAATATGACTGATCGTCACGGTACTGGAGCATTTTTATCAGTCATGAATGCTCGTGTTTTTTTTATAGATCTATCATGAAGCAATAATGATGCTCAAGGCTCACTCACTTATCCCAAAAAGTCCCTACTCACTCTTTTCGGGTCATTTGAAGATGTCGAAATAGCCTTTCACTCTAAACCAGCACCTCCTAAATCACACACTGAATCGAGACACTATTCGTAACTAATAAAAAAATCCTAAAGCAAAGAGTTTTAGGAGGCTAGCGCACTAGTGTTATTGTTCTCTTTAATATGTCAGCATTCGATTTCACGTAACCTCCTAAAATTCTAGTGTGTCGCGCTTTAGGATGCAGATTGCTTCGATTTTAGGAGGTGACAGTTTACAGTGTTCAGAAGGCTCTTCTGGGTCTGTACGAGTTGCGTACAACGATAAAGAGATACAAGGCCTTTAGGGATCATATGGACTCCGACGAATCCGAGATAATTTCAGAAAGTAAGATATTTTTATCAATGATGCAACTTTATGAATTAATGTCCAGCAATTGCTAATACATGTATATTATGATATTTCCAAATACAGTGGAGTATCATACAGTTTGTACGCCGTGGCGATATATGTCTAGGCTTCATAGCAACTGAAGATTCCAAATCTTAGTATATGATCGTTAAACTATGTACAGGGTGATTCATTTCATATAAGACCAAAGGATTTATGAAATGAGTGTTTGTATATAATTGTGTTTGGTAGGTTTTGTACTTTTTGTATTCATTAACTAAAATATTTTTTTTCGTAAATCCTTTGATTTTATATGAATCACCCTGTAGATTAAATGTGTAGATGTTATACATAGATAATGTATAGATAGTCTAAATAGATATTGCGAATCATAACCTGTTCATATTTTACGTTGAAAATATGTATGCGTAATAAATGTCATGCTTGAACCCATGTGCAGTGCCTGGTGCCTACAACTATGAATTTTTGATTAAAAAAAACATATATATTTTCAAGTCACCTTGATGATAAACACGTTATGTTTGAATACAACATACGATAGAGTAAACAAACCTGCAGATCAAATACAGTGTTCAGTTTAAAGGTGAAGTCTGGTCGGGTACAAAGATTTGTGAAACCCTAGTCGAGTAAAGATCAACCCTAACCCGATGTCCGGTCTGATACGGATATCTAACCCAAATCCGACAAAAAACACCAGAACTCGACCCGATCCGATTATTCAAAAACCTTTCAATATGCATGCATTCTCTTCGTATATCAAATGTCTAATGTGTTATCGTAGTACAACTTCTTCTGATGATCTTTGTTTAATTAATTGATACTTTCTCCACGTGGTTACAGAGCGTTTTCTGTCGTTCGTTTTTCTCAATGTGGAGACATTTTTTCTGGTGTATTTTTTCACAACTCAATGCATACATTATGTCTAGCGGTTTTTATGCTCTTCTCTATAGGAAAACTTCCAGTGCGGTGATGCGATGTGACTAAAGCTAGTTGACGTAATGCACGTCAATGCACTTGAGCTCTGGCTCACATCACAATTCAATTACAGTAGAAATCGGATAATTCGTCACCAGCGAGAGTAAGGCATCGTGGTGAATTATCCGGTGTGTCCCTAATATGAATATAACTAAGCTTCCTAGCATTCTATCTATGATCTGACTTTAATAACGATATTTTCACAAAGGAATTAATTGCAAGAATGTACTAATAGGTCTATGCACAGTTGATATGTTTATTTTCTATTTAATCATAAAGGCCTATTAGGGTGTGTCAAAAAAGTGAAGTTTGGAAACGTCAAGGTGCTCAGCGCTCAAACGGTGAGGCCAGGCATGAAACTGATAAATATCAAATTTTAGCCCGATCTGATAACGTTTAGGGGGTGCGCACTGGGGTCAAATGGGGGTCATGTTGGTCATTTTGAGCTAAAAATAGCACATCACGTCATCCAGTGATCTCCCATGACTTTTTTTGACCTCATGAATCAATAGGCTATACCCGGTTTCCTATTTGCCTGTTATATTTAATGTTGCTCTAATATACATTTGATTTCAATTTCTATTTATTAACTTCCAATATTTATTGAATGATGTTGCTTTCAAAGCTTTGACCAGCACAATCCTTTCTTTTTCAGAGACGAAAATGAAGCGTGGGCTACATTACGCGGCCATAAAACTGGGAGTACCAGCAGATTCATACTTCAGGTAAACGGAAGGAATAAGACTGACAGAGGACTTCTCTACAGTAACTGTCAATTGCTGCAAAATACCAGTTGACGGCATTGTTCAAGCAATATCCGTCATGTTTTTATCATTTCTCGCTTTTTACTTAACTTACGCAGTGGCATATAAAAAAAACGCAGTGGCGAAAAAAATGAAGTGCGAGTGCTGAGGTTAACTCTATTCTGTGTTAATATATTATAATATATTATGAGCTGTGCTAAAAATCTAGCATCTAAGTTTGAAGCTGCTCCTCTATTCCAAATGTCACCTGTAAGCACTAAGATTGACAGGAATCTATGGAGCGCCGCATCATAGCTTTACTGAAGCCAACCCTCAATGACTATTGATTTTGAATTTCAGTTTGATATCTTATTCTTATTTGTGTATATAGATGATTTTGAATATAATAAATTCATTCCCTTGACAAGCTTCCCAAGTTAGGGAGCGAAACCGGTTGGGAATATGAGAGATTTTTGAGTTTTCTTTGGGTCGATTTTGGTATATATATATATATATATATATATATTTCGGTAGAAGGAAGACCTTTTCTAAATTGATAAGAATTTGATTATTAAGTTTTGGCTATAGGCTTGAATAAAAAATAAAATAAATAATAGCGAACGACGTCATTACAAGTAGGTGTTAGATTCGCATGATAGGTGGACGATTAACTTGACGGTTGATATAGTACAATAAATTGTGATGAAGTGAACTAGATCTGTAAGTTTGTAATTTTTTGTGTGTTGTGGAACTTCACGTTGTCTATGTATAGGCCTACATTAATAATCATTGACATAAATCATCATGTCATAGTGTCCATCATTGAGCAAATGAATAGATTTTGCACCATCGGTGTCTGATTCCTGTTTGTCCTATTTTACCTGATGTAAAAAAGCATCATCCGAACTACGGAGGCAAAGTAATCAATGCCCGTTTGAAATTTTTTAATAGGACTACTCACAGAGATTATATAAGGTCTTCAATTTGTACCTTCTGATGTGAATAAGTAAGTAAGTAATTAAGTAATGCGTTTATTGTAAGAAAATGACAATCATGAATAGATCATGGGTAACTTGTTCAACAGATATCCACTTCTAAGAAGTAGGTGCTCAATTCTAACGATCATTGCTAAAAAAAGTGTGCAGAATATTTGGCAGTGATCATGATGTCATACAAAAATTTAACCGTTCAGCAAAATAACTGCTATTTCGACGAATTATCTCGTCTAAATAACCTCACTGCATAGTTTCGGCTGTTGGTACACACTGTCACGGAGGAATAACTGGCCTTCAGTTATTCGGTTATTTACACGCAACGTTGCGTGTGAATAATGCGTCATTTAGTGTCTGATCAGTCATCATCAAACCAGGTCATGAGTTGGTAATAAAAAATCAACTTTATATTAGCTGATTGAATTAGGCTGCAGAACCGCTTATTTTCTTAAAATAAAAGAACTAACTCATATAATGCACCACCTTTCGTCCGCTGCCATTCCTTTTTCTTAAATAGGCCTACTGAAACTTTCTTAAAGGACGCTCACTATTCAACGCCGCAACTTGGAAGAAGGTATTCTTATGACATTCATGTGGTAAACTGGGTTGAATCGGATCCTTTTTGTGAAATTTATGGTTGCTCATGTATAATTCACATGGTGCAAATTAACGTACCGTACGCATTGATGTTGGTTGCTTTCTTTCATTGTATGCCAAAAATTTGACCGACTTACTGATCCTGTCTAATGTGTTACAATTTTTTTATACTACATCAACCACTAGATGAATGGGATGTAAGTCAACAATGAACTTGTCATAAATGAGGTTTGGTGGACTATGTAGTTGTACATCAACGAGTTGGCACGAAAAGGTTATATTCTTGCTAACTGAGATGCAGAAACGTGTTCATGGGACATCAACTGTATGATATTTCATGACTCTTGACTAGGTGTTGCGCAAATTTGACGATTTAAGTTGAATAAACCTACTATCATTAACAGTAACTTACCAGACGCCATTTTACGCGCAGGTCAGAATGATTCTTCCACAGCAAAATTTATAACACCATGCGCCTTTCAGCCTGTCGTTCACAAAGTCTTATTGAGTCATTGTCTGCTTTACTCCTTAATAACAGCAGGCAGACAACGATTCAGTGTGACGTCACAACAGTGTAAACGTCGAGTTATTTGCGTGGGATCATCTCGTTCAATGATGACGGTGGAATTTCCAACAGCTGATGTAATCTGGGCACATTGACTTGAGACATCGCTAAAATTTAGTTGTTGCTAGAAATTTTAGCCACAGTAACTTTTGAAATTGGTAAACATGAATTTCTGAAAATCATCTTGATGAAATAAGATGGCGGACATGTCGCCAAAAAATACATTAGAGCAATGAGTTGATTGTACACTTAATATATTTAAACACTCTGCAAGGCATTAAAATTTTATTTTTGCCATTTAGTAAGTTCCTGCAGGTGCCACTGTTTTGAATCAAAGTGACACAATTAAACAATCTAATTCTGTGACTCTACCCTTCTAGGAAACAATGACGAGGGAAAGAGCAGTCTAATTCTGTGCTGTCTGCTATTGACCATCAAAGGTTATCGCCGACTGATTCATATGCGAATTTAGTCCCTATCATTGAAAACAGCGGTTCATTTCTTGATAAAATCACTTTATTTGGAAATGATAACAATTGAAATCCTTAATAAGTCTTTGATCTAATTAACCAAGTTTATGAAAAAAATTTTTAGCCTTATTTATGACCGTATTTTTTAGTAACTTGGCTGCTAATTCAAGGACCTGCATTCCAGATAAGTTTTCACATTGGCTTGGTACAGTCCAATCAGTGGAGTTGGAAGCTTCATCCACCGCTCGTTTCCAGACTTGATGGAAATCGTGCAGTTCCTGGAAGGGGAGAAAAACGAATAGCTTATCGCTGTGAAACCAACTCACAAAACAACTAACAACTCTTTCCAAATGAAGATGGCTTGTTTTTTTGGCTACCAGACCGTGTGTATGGCAGCGGTCGCCTGAATGAAACCGACGGTTTGGTAGGTAATTTTTAGATCATCTGATAGTAATGGTATTAAATTGTGCTGAAGCCTTTCATATTAAGTTTATATTGATAGCTGATTTATTACAAATTTTTAAGTGGAAGTCACATTTTATACATATTTATAATTATGTACACAGTAAACTCTAGGGCACGAAATTTCGCTTGAATTAGGCACGAAATTTACGCATCAATTCTAACTAACACAAGGCACGAGTAGTCGCGAAGCTCATAGTACCGAGTTCGTGCCTTGTCTTGGTTTTTCCTTCGATTTCATTGGATAAACAAATATTTGGCTTGGTGCCTATTAGTGCCTATTGGTGCCTTGAGGCACTAGAAAGGCACTAACTAGGCGCTAACTGGCACGAAATCTTGGTTTCGTGCCTGCGTTAGTGCCCTACAGTTTACAGTGTAGGGTGAATGCTATTTTTGAAGTCCTGTGAAATACATGTATGTCTCTTCTTATCACTTCCTTTTATACAGACCTGTAAATTGTCAACTCTACTTACTGAATTGACTTAAATCATTTAGATTGATCGATAACTTCAATGCAACCACATTCGTTTACATATCTCAGACACAATTATTTGATCAATATTGCAAATGTATTATAATGTCGGATCAAATATTAGCTTAATTTCAAAATCACGAAATGCATTTTGTTCACAGTTGTATACTTATTGATCATTTACATCATCTGTCAGTGTACCTTGTAATATAATCAAATTCAATATTATAAGTTTGACTTTTAAATGTCAATATCTTGCTACTTACATGTATAACACAGTAAAATGTAGCATGCAACTGTTTGCAGATTTGTGCGATTAGAGGAAAATGGAGCATCCTGTAGAAACTATACAAGCTTGGCAGTTTTGAAAAACAGTAAAAACGCCACTAGATGAAAGGAAATGCAACATTGGTAAAGTATTTCATCGGTTTGGTGGCGTACGGTTTACAGTGACTGCGAAGCTGAAATAATCGATTCGGTAAAATGATGAAAAATGAGAATGAACTAAAAACAATGAATGTCGCTCATTGAGTAGGTAAATTAGGTAGAGTAGCAACTCCGCATTTATTAAATCCTCAATGTGTATACACTATAGAGTAAGTATGTAGGTAGAGTGTCGACTCAAACAAGTATCTGTATACAATGAAAATTTTTATATGAAAAGATTCAATTTTTTGCGGAGATTACGCTCCCGTGGTCCTAAAAATTATTTTAGCAGTTTTTAAAAAGTCAATATTTCGCCAACCTATATACTACCGAGATGACTCTCCTTTACAAGTAGTATAAAACAAGTTGGATATCAAAAGGAATGAATATTTGCTAATAAGCATCCTAACTAAACGGAAATTAAGCTGATTATCAAGGAAATCTGATGAACGGCATTATAATGAAAGTCTTCATGAAAACGTCGAGATATTATTCGTGTTTTCTTGGCTGAAATTTAAGTTTTTTACTTCAATTTTCACCGGCATGATTTCATGATTCACTAAATTCATGTTTCATTTCTTGAATCTGCATAATGATGTGGACCCATTTACATCTTTCAAAGTTAATTGAAGTCATTGTCCTTGATTCTGTAGTTTTGCTCAACCAATGGCGTTGCCTATGATCACGCTTAAGAAGATTCTCTTGAGGTTCAGCATGAAAGTAATAGGAACCCATCGAATTGCTAATTTAACAAACATTTCCTCCAAGGCTGTTATGACACGGACGGTCTATAAAATGATATTATTTCCTTCTGCTTTATGTTATCATGATCAGTCAATTCCGTTGTAATTTTCAAAACTGCATTAACGTGCACATCTCACATCTGGAAACATTTCCGACTGTATCTCCTTTGAGTTCATTTAATAAATTCGAGAGTGTATACACATTGGGGATTTAATAAATTCTGAGTTACCACTCTACTTAATATATTTACTCTATGATATACACTTTCGATTTTATTAAATCAACTCGAGGGGGATATAGTTGGTGATTGTTACCAAATGTGAGATATGCAAATTTTTGCTGTTTTTCAGAAATTACAACGGAATTACTGATCATGATAGCATAAAGCAGAAGGAAATGATTCATTTCACAGATCGTCCGTGTCATGACAGCCTTGGAGAGGTAATGTTTGTTAAATTTGCAACTTGATGAACTGCTTTGCTTTCATGCTCAACCTTAAGAGTATTTTCTTAAGCGTGATTATATCAAAGGCTGCCACTGGCAGAGCAAAATCACACAAGCAAAGACAATGATTTCAATTAACTTTGAAAGATGTAAACGGTTCCCCATCACTATTCAGATTTAAGAAATGGAACATATATTTAGTGAATCATAAAATCATGCCCTGAAAAATTTTGACTTCTTTAAAACTGCTCAAATAATTTTTTGAACCACGGGAACGTAATCTCCGTAAAACACTGAATCTTTCGATATAAAAATGTTCACTTGTTTGAGTCGACACTCTACCTATATATTCCCTACTCTATGGTCTGTTCTGATTATTTTCCAGCTATTGTCTGTCTTAGCAGCCACTTTTGGCTGGCAATTGCATGACATTGTCAGTGGCAATTGGCTGTGTGCAATTTAAAGTGCTGTCGATCGATAAATGTTTACTCACCAATAGTTGATCAATATGAGCCATATCATCGCCATTCATCTCTGTCGATTGAGCAACATCATATAAGGATACCAAAACGGTGGCTGAAATGTAGGATTACTGAATACAATATGGAGAATTCAACAAGAAGTCGGGTGCTTTGACCTTAAGTAATTAGGACGGGAGCTACTGACACAGTCATCCTAAATTCGCACACGAAGGGCTTATAATGGCATGGATTTGTAGATCATGAAACGTTGAATACAAAAATCAAATTCTCAAGTGTCACAACCAGTCGCTTCGGTTATAGGCAAGGTGAAAGGATTCCCATCGGCATCCAATGGTAAAATTCAAGAAATATCTATGGATTGTGAAACACTTGACAATTTTTGTACATTTTCTTTAGCAGAAAAGAAAATTTTTATCAGAATGCCACAATATTTGAAACATGATATGAGCTCAGAACATCAACTTCCATATAATAGTTAAAGTGAGTCACATGATTCAGTATTTGATGTTTGAAAGCCTCTACAAAATGAGTAAAAATCGCCAAAAATAAAGGCAAATCATGAAATTTACTCATTTTGTAGAGGCTCTCAGACATCAAATACTGAATCATGTGACTCACTTCAGCTTTTACATGTATATCGAAGATGATGTTCTGAACTCAATCATGGGTCAAATTTCATGGCATTCTTATAAATTGTTTCTTTTCTGCAAAAGAAAATGTACGAAAATTGCCAAGTGTTTTTCACAATCCATAGATAGCAATAGACATCATAGATAGATCCATAGATACAGTGTAGCAATATAGATAGCAAATCATGATAGCAATAGAGAGATGAATAATAGTATTCAACAAAATCCTCCGTGTCATGGCAACCATTAAGAGGTGATGTTGGTTAAATTGTCAATTCGATGGAATACTATACTACAGTAGGCGACAGCAAGTTGGAAACTTAGCATAAAATCTACGGACACGTACATTTTCCAACACCTAAAAATTGTTTACTATTAGGAAACATCGGCAAATTTATAATCATCTGAAAGAGAATTTTCGGATCTATCATTTGAATGTTGTTGAATTAATTGTTTTTGAAATTGTTGGTTCCTAGAGGCCCATAAACCCGAAAGCCCCAAATTTTCTTTGACTTGTTTTGACAAACACATAAATCATTTGAAACATTCTCCTTGTGATATTCAAAGCCGTCACAAAATAGGATCTCAGAAAATATATAGTTTGAAAGTGTTTTCTCGAAGTTTATAGGCAATATTTTGAAAGTAGTATGGATAGAAAATGTGGCGATTTTTTCATTTCAGAATATTTATTAAAGTACCCTAAATTTACCCAACAAAAGCAGAAAACACTAGTTTTGAGGTAAATAAATTGCCACCAGTTAGTTTGCAGCTTTATTTCTGCTATTATCGCAACACATTCTGAAAATGAAAAAATCGCCACAATTTCTATCTATACTACTTTCAAAATATTGCCTATAAACTTCGAGAAAACACTGTCAAACTATATATTTTCTGAAAGCCAATCTTGTGACGGTTTTGAATATCACAAGGAGAATGTTTCAAATTGATTTATGCGCTTGTCAAAACAAGTCAAAGAAAATTTGGGGCTTTCGGGTTTATGGGCCTCTAGGAACCACCAATTTCAAAAACAATTAATTCAACAACATTCAAGTGATAGATCCGAAAATTCTCTTTCAGATGATTATAAATTTGTCGATATTTCTGAATTCCAAAAAAAATTTAGAAGGTCTTGAAAAATGTACGTGTCCGTAGATTTTATGCCAAGTTTAAAATTTGCTGTCGCGTACTGTACTTTAATGCTCAGCCTTATTCATAAGAGTATGTTCTTATACTCGTATGTGATCATGATGATAATAGGCGCTTATTGATTAAAGAAAAAGAAATCAAAATTAATCAGAGGATAATTTCACAACAGGATATGGATTTAGATGCAATGATGCTGGCATTGCTGGCATCATAATTAGCTTTAAAAGATGTAGATGGGAACACATTAATATTTAGATTCAAGAAATGTAACATACATGTAAGTTGAGTGAATCATAAAGTCATGCCAATGAAATCTGAATTAGAAACGTGAATTTCAGCAAAGGAGACCCATAAGATCTCAACTTTTCAAATTTTGAAAGTGATCAAATTTTTTAGATTGCAGGAACGTAATCTCCGCAAAAGAGTGAATCTTTTGATAGAAAACTTTTCACTGTGTGCTGTCATTTTCTTGAGTCGACACCAGCGGCGCTTATTGTCTTCCCATTCCCAGGCAAACTAAACACCACACACCTAAACCTATTAAACTTAGAATCATTAGGCGAACGACAAGGTTCGCTTTTTATCGTATAGTCTTTTATCGCCTTTAATGTTGAATCTTGTTTCACCATGTAGATTTCACTGCCATATGATGTGTTACTAATAACTTCAAATACAGTAGAACAAATGTTAATAATTACCTATAATAAGAATTAAATTTCTAAAATTTACTTCGGAACGAATTGCTCTGTCAGTAAGAATGAAACGGTAAAAGTTGGTTTAACATGATAATTTGACAATAAACACTGTTTACCTTCATTACCCTGAGAAATCGCCACTGGTCGACACTCTACCTGAAACATGCAACATGCATCTCGAATATACATGTGAAAATTTGGTAGGCCTAGATGTCAAGCGACTACAATTTCACCGATGGAAGTTTTTCTGTCATGTGTCAATTGAAAATGAAATGATTTTATCGAAAAATACCCTCAAAGGCAAGTTATATTAGTTAAATCCCGGACATACCTCCTAATTTTCAAATATGAAGAATAGCGTGATTTTTTCAATTTTTCAACTGGAGGATAAAAACTGAAGTTTAATCATTAAAATTGCACCATTCACGTTATAATATTCCTCTTCATTATTTGTACTGTATAATTTACAAGGTTCATTTTTTAGACATTTATTTCTCTTGTACGTGTGATTGTCTTGTAAATAGGGCTTAGCCGATATCCGGATTGATAACAGAAAGGATAGTATATCATAGAGTTGTTACTCAATTACATTTATTAGAATTATCATTTTATCGTGTGGACTGACTTCTCTCCTCTGTATAATATGTGGTTTGTTATTTTCGCGAATCCTTTTCAACCAACGTTTTTCAATCCAATTGATCTAAAGGTTAGGAATGATAGAATGCTCCATTTTTGGAAGTGCAATTTACATTGAAATATTGATATATTTGCGTCCTCAGTTTCAAAGTAGGAACAGTCCCGCATATTGCCATTTCATCAAATTTTAAGAAAACGGCATCTGTTCACCTTATGTTCCATATTTCAACTGCCGATGCGACTCAACATTACTTATTCTTAATCGAAAGTGGGAAAATAAAGTAATTGTGTTTTTTAATTTTTGAAGCCATTTATTTAACAAACCAATATATTTCTACACAAAGCGTCGTCATCATCAGGGCACATAGTATTAAAAAGAAACTATTCAACAACATGAGCTCAAAATTTGAAAAGTTGAACGTGGAAAAATAGATATTTGTGGCTTGCACAGTTTATGCGATTATGCGGAAATGGCAGGCAAGTGTTTCCATAAAGTAGGGGTAGAGTGTCGACTCAAACAAGTATCTGTATACAGTGAAAATTTTTATATCAAAAGATTCAGTTTCTTGCGGAGATTACGTTCCGTGGTCCAAAAAATTAACTTGAGCAGTTTGAGAAAAAGTCAAAATTTTGCCAATTTAAATACTACCGAGATGACTCCCCGTTGTAAGTCGCATATAGCAAGTTGGATATAGAAAGGAAATAATGCTAATAATCATCCCAACAAACGGAAATCAAGCTGATTATCAAGGAATTTCATGAATTGTATTATAATGGAAGTCTTCATGAAAATGTCGAGATATTATTTTATTCGTGCTTTCTTGGCTGGAATTTCAAGTTTTTACTTCAATTTTCACCGGCTTGATTTTATGATTCACTAAATTCATGTTTCATTTCTTGAATCTGAATAGTGATGTGAACCCATTTACATCTTTCAAAGTTAATTGAAATCATTGTCTACAGCCTCAGTCTACAGCTTTGTCATCAAAGCTTGTTGATGACAAGTGGCATTTCTGATCACATCTATCTGTACTGGCCACGACTGTATAAAAGGCATAAAACATTTATATAACCTTTAGATCACGACATAATCAGAAGAGTAATAAAAACGTAAAGTACATGTAAATGAATGGGCTTTAGGTCGATCAAGAAGCATCCATATTCCTCACATTCTTGCTTATTACTGATGTCAGGATTATTGGCGCTGAATCATTGTTGCCTCTTTAAGTCGCAGGCTAGCTTTCGCCTGTTGCACTGGCAATTATTGGGATGTTGAAGTCGCGCTTACATGTGATTTTGTGTTTGAATACAGAAGAATTTTTATTTTCAAAATGCTCTTTATTTCAATATGCAAAGTTCTCATAGTGCTGCCGATGTAGAGATGCGGACATCGGTCAATCCGATCCTATATCTTTTTATCTTTATTTTTAGAAGCTCTTACATGCTATTGCCGTATAATCGCTTAACCCAGTTCTACAAATCTCAATTTTTGCATCTTCACTTTTCAAATTTTGATCTCACGTTGTTGAATAGTTTCTTTTTATAATATGTGCTCTGATGATGACGACGCTTAGTCGTAGAAATATATTGGCTTATAAATAAATTAGCTTCAAAAATAACAACAACATTACTTCAATTTCCTACTTTAGATTATAAATTCGAATGGAAGGCCCTTTGCTACTTTGCTCATTAGCTACTCTATTTGCGATGTATAGTTCAGAGCAACCACAGTACCGGTTGGTTAATTGTGTTAGCAACATGATATTTTATGTCGTCTCCATGATATTAGCACCGAATTATTGCAATATCTCCCCACAGAATTAGACAGGTCGTCTCTTCTTTCTGTTTCAACCAGAAAGGAATCATTGGAACATGTAACGGCAAGGAAATGGCACAGTCTGATGACATAATACCATAGCAATCGAACACATGAAAGTTCATCAAATACATCTATGAATCATAGATATAGGCTACCATCTAAATATCACATCTATGATCTCAAGTCATACAAGAATAATGTAGAATCTTAATTCAACGCAAAATTTATGCATTCAATTTTTAATAACAATTATGCTAACTGAGTTTTTGGTGATCCTTATCGAAAGTTGAATGCTGGTATATTAACTCCAGTGTACAGACAGAGCATAATTCTTGCAAGATCTATGCTAATGATGACTGATCTTGTCCTGTTTTAGTTTACATTGATTAGGCTATTGCACAGAATTAGACAGGTCGTCTCTTCTTCTGTTTGACTAGAAGGGAAGCATTGGAACAAGCAGTGTTAATGAAATGGCACAATCTCCTGACTACATACCATAGCAATCGAACAATGAACAGCCAGTTCAACATTAAACACGCCAAATTGTGCAATGTTTTCAGTGACTGCTATCAACCGGATTATACAGCAATGAGACACAGTCGATGTAAAGTTCTAAAGAGAAGTTTGTGAACGTTTTTTCGTGCGCCTGCTATCTTCTTAAAAATGATCAGAGGGTCCAAACATTATCGAGAAAACTTTTGCGCAATGATCTGAATTCTTTCGAATCTGAAGGAATCGTGGCGATCGGAGCATTTTGAAGGAAATCACAGCAACCTGCAAGCGGCGCACGACTATTTTTCCAATCTCTAGCAAGTTCCTGCAATGTGCCATTGTTTTGAATCAGTTTGCACTTCTAGCAAGGTGACACGCTTAAACAATCTAATTCAGTGATTTTCCAGTGTCGTCTCGAGTGTCAGTGATAAAAACACTATATCCATTTGATTTAAGTTTTTGCATTGATAATTGATTGTTTTGTTCTTGAGATGATTCAATGCGAAAGAGACAACTCATGCGCAACCTAGGAACTTCCAACTGATAAAAGGCTTATTCCAAGTAAGAGCTCGTAGAGTTACTTTTTTCGATTTTATGATAATAATTCATCATGAAAATGCAAATAATAATAAAAGTGGAATTAAAATGACAGACAAAAAGGACTGCATTACAGATTTAACTCACCCGTCGCGAGGAAGATGATGACTTTCATTTTAGGAGATTTCTATGAACGTTGATAATGCTACCGATGAGAATAATTTTATATTTTTCGACATGAACATGTACCGTGAAAGTAATTGTTCTATCAAATGAAGAAAAATCTATTGAAAACTGCGTAATTCTTTTGTAATCTTATTCAATTGACGTGAAGAAGTGAATGATCTCCATTTATTGTATTTTCAATCTATTGTGTGATTGTTCACGCACACTGAGCTCTAGAAGGTTTGCCCAGAAAGGAGCAAAATCGAAAAAACAGCAGAAATCAATGCCAGTTAAATCTATGTTTTTCAGTCTTTTTCCAAAACCATGACATGCGATCTCAACTAATGTTTGTGTTTTTATCGGGAATCAAATCTATTTTTATTAATAATTTGATGAATTTATTAATTTATCAATAATTTTATGAATGATATTAATGTATTAATAATAATAATAATAATATATTAATATAGTATTAATAATAATAATATAATAATATATTAATTTATCAATAATTTAATCAATTTTATCAAAGCAGTCAATTAATATTAATTGCAATTGGAGGGCAATCAATTATTTGCTATCTTTTGAATAGACCTTCGCATTATTGCTTGTTATTAACCATCAGCATAGAAATTATCAATACCATAGAAAGTCCTAGAATGGAAATTGCATGAAAATTATGGCACCGCCGGGGAACTTAGTTGGGGCAAAATGCAACTTGTGCGAGCTGGTTTCCAAGTTGTCTGATTGGCATTTATATTTATCAAGCCAATTTGTGATTTGGATTGTTGCCCCTTTGTCCAAAGATCATGTGCATAAAAGCAATAATGAATTTATGAAATACTGCGGCGACAGGATGACAAAGAAGGTAAATCCTTTAAAAACGTTCTGTACGTTCATCATTTTGAAATATCGATCCTATAATCTATAAGAGTATAATCAGACACATATGCAACTTGTGATGTCGATTTACAAAACATGCATTACTCCAGCTTGAAATCAGAGGCCAATAAATCTTCAGATATTCATTTTTACTTTAAAGGGCTCCCGCGTTCATTATATTTGAACAATTTTCAAAATCTCTACATGCATTTGAATATCAGCTGCCAAAATATCATCAAACTATATCACATAAGTCATTCAATGATTAATTGAAGAGTGCAAGCGACATTCTTATTTATCTGAGAAATGATTGTAAGTAAAGAAGTCTGATTCAGTGTGTTTATTCCAGAAAAGCACTAGGTTTCTAACCGCTTGACGGCGAGAATCACTTCCAATAATTAGAAATTTTATCTGTGAATTCTTGCGATGTTCTTTCGCAACCAGTTACAGCGAACCACTTTCAATATCGACTCTGGGAACCAAATTGTAATTCGTAATTTCCAGTGTTGAAAATTGTATAATAGTTGTGAATGACTGGCACAAATAGAAACAGTATATTAATTCCATGGAATTAGTAGGCCATTTCACATGATACAATGCCGCCATCTCACTAAAATTCTCTTTCATGAAAATCCTATAATTTGCTGTCAACAACTGTCCACAACCAACTTGGCAAAAAAATAAGTTTGACTATGATATTTTAATGTTTTAGATCGAATCTGATCTACAAACCATAGCATTTACCATGTGCCATCATTGTATATAGGCAAGATATCAAATCTTCCAATTTCTACACTGTAAAACTGTAATCAGCCAAATAACAGACAAGTCATCAGCCATAATGATCAGACAATTGCAATTCACAACCATGAGACAATGAACATCAAAAGGTGGCTGTTCAGAGCAGACATAAGATGAGACAATTATTCGCCAAAATATCAGCCAATTGCTGTTCACTTTTCCAAAAGTATTGTCTCTCAAACTCAAAGTGTTTAATCTGTATCAAACTATGTACAATATGTTATTCTATACTATTATTTTTTTTCTCTATACTAAAACTAATCTATTTATTCTTTAACTAACTTATTTATAACTTATACTATTAAACTATTTTATTTTTGTATATAAATAACTAACTATAATTCTTATGTTCTATTTTTTTAATAATTTTAATCCAATATTATTACAATGTTTCATAAACAACTAATCATGGTATTTTATTAGTTATGCTATTTTTGTTTTTTTACAACTCATATTAACTAATTTTACAAATTTTTTGTCATTAAAAAAAAAAATTTTATATTCAAACATATTCATCATTTAGATAACACAATTATTTATTAACTATTTAATTTTATAATTTTACTATTGTATTTATTTTTTATTCTATTTGAACTAATAACTATATTAAACTATTTTATTCCAATTTGTATTTTTAAAACTGTTACTATTCATCATACCAATATTTTTAACTAATTATTATTTTCATATTTTTCTATCAATAATATGATCAAAACGCTTCTAACACAACAAATATAATTTCTTTATTTTTAACATTCAACATCAGGGTTAAATGGTAACTAGTCACTCCTAATCACACAGGTTTTAACTCTGCTCCACTCAATCTCACTCTCGCAGTCTTATTAGACACTGTATGCACATTATGAACAACTCTGATACCTTACAAGTCGATCTGTCAATGGTCCAAACTTAAAAGCTGCAAAAAACATTGTAAATACGGAATTAGAAGATGGCATCAATACGTCAAATATCCATACCTATAATTGCCATGCTCTCAAGGTGTATACAAAGAACCCTACTTATTTACAACATTGTATATTCCTATAATTGAAAATTATCCGGATACCATCCAGAATTTCAGCAAAAGTGTAATATACTTAGTCATAAGTAGTATGATAGGCAGTAAAACGCAGTAATGTAAATTAGTTCGTGCGATGAGACTAAAATTGTCTGATAAGCAGGAAATGTTCCTGATAATACGCAGTAAGTGCCAAAATACTGATGTGGCTCACAAAATTGCCCGAATAAAATTAGCTGTTTACAGTTTACCGTGTAGACCACGTAAGGACTGAAAGCACGTCCACAATGTCGCAGAGGAGTAACAAATACCAATCCTTGATGCACGGTCATCAACATGAGTTCGCGGCCTCGTCATAATAATAATAATAAGTTAATATCGTTGCATTTCAGAACTGACCCCCTAGTGTGACTGAGAATCGTGGGGGAAATTTACATATTCACAATTATAAAAACAAGAAGCAGAAAGTAAAGTTGTTGCCCAAGTTAAGTCTTCAGATTAGGACAAAAAACATGAAATAATCAATTGATAAATTAAAATCCGCTGTTCAATAACTTTCGACATATGGATATCTTCCCTACAATTTCATTATCTCTAATGTTCATATCTCTATGTTTCATGGTTCATATCTCTTTTACGTGTACTTTAGGATAAAAAAGCTTCAATAGGTTAATCGCGTTTCAATGGTTTTTGTCAATTTCTTCGAGTAATTGATGGATCTGAACAAAATCGAGATGATTTATTTCAATGACCATCAAAGAACTGAAGGGGGTCCAATGGACCTCCGGATGCGGGAATATTTCGCTTCTATTTTACTTTTTTGCGGTCGAGGATATATCAACCGCTCATGCCCATGTAAAAATCATCCATTGTTGAGCCAGTGAATCTGCATGTGTTTATTTCAGTTCAATTGGAATCAGTAGATAGGCCGATAGGGGGTCCACTGGAAGATGAAGAAATATCCCATAACAGAATTTCTTACTATCAGATGAAAAATGATTTTTGTGCATGTCCACGACTGGTTGCATAATGTTGTGGAATTCATTTATTCAAATGTTTGCATCATGGCGTCAACGATGACATTAAGAGAGTATATTAGAAGATCGCAAAAATTGTGATATACTTTGTTTCCGCATCAAGATCGTGCTATGACTGGTTGGCTCTGCGCATGAACAATATATATCAGCATAAATCAATGTTCGCAAGAATGAAAGCTATCATTTTGTTATTCATACTTCCAACACTAAAAGCAGACTGTTGGCAAAGTTTCGACAGCAGCAAGTTTGATGAGTTTGAGATCTCCAAGCTGATTTGAGAAGGTGTTAAAATGCTAGCAATTATGGGATCGCTTTCGGTCGAAATTTCAGCGATTCGTATGGACAAATCTGTAAAATAGATGCCAAAAAGTTGCTGTTATGCACCATGGAATAAGATATCAGAATTTCCTTTCGCAATGTCAATGGCGTCAAGCAAGACATCGTCTAAACCGACTCCTTAGTACAAGACTGATTACAGTGCTAAATATCGTTGAATTTACAAATAAACATGCCAACATTTTCACACATGTGTTTTACTGATACGGATCTGAACCGACACTCAAAGTGGGTACCATGTATAGTTTGCTACGCGCTAAACATCATTGTTTTTAACCTTGAAATCACAACTTTTGTAATGATTTGTGTAAATTATCATAAATAAATTAACTGAGTAAAAATAAAATAAATAGCGGTTATATTTGATTTGAGATGCCCTCAAATGGAAATCGAGGAGAGGCTGTTACAGAACAAGCAACAAACACATACCAATTGTGAACACAATGTCTTAACAAATGGAAAATAGGGAGAGTCACCACAAAAGTACACACGGAAAGCACCAGATCGAACGCGGAAATGTCACAGAAAATTATGTCGAAAGATAAATTACTATTTGATAACTTTGCCATTGTCACGATGAAGGCAGTTCTAGCGCAACATGTTCTACAGATGGTGAATTTTCGAACTTCTTGAGGTTGGCAATAAAGCGATGTGCGAGATGGTTAATGGATGGGACACGTCATTAACAAGAGGGACTCAACATCTTGAAACCATGAATTATGCGTCCTATACTCTAAGGGCACAAAAGCTGCACACTCACATCCTGAAGTTCGACAAATTACTTTGTGGCATCGAGATTGAATCCGCCTCAATTTGATTGGCGATCAAATTGATGATGTCGATTCAAGCAGACAAACCAGGGGACAATAAAGAAAGATGAGAGAGAGAGAGAGAATGATTAATAAATGATACATTGCAAGTTGATGAACGCAAGCAGATTTCTGACAAAAAATATTTTTTTGATGTCAATAGTTAATGGATAAGAATGACGAAAAAATTGATAAGTCTTCCTGATCATATGACAGGGACGTTAATGAGGCGGATATTATATGTCTATCGCAGAAACTTATGTATGTCAGGATAAAGATCTATCAATTATCCCCTGTTATCATGATATCATGTGCTTTCGCAGAAAGGAAAGTTATTAACCTCGGAAGAAATATCAAGGGAGTATCGTTATTTAGCAAATTCTTGCAAAATGATTTAAATAATTAAAAATACAATAAACGAAAATGGTAATCTACTAATTATGTGAAGCTGATGAATAAAAAGTGAAATGTAGGTATGATTAAGAATTTTCGCCGTGTATCGCATGTTACAAAAGATAACCGTGAATCAATAATACAGAGGAAAGCAACTATTTTGAAAAAAAATCGATACTTACATTAGTCAAAATTCAAAATGCAAAATATCACCCCCTGTAATGATAGGAGACCTAAATGGTCGAATCGGAAACATAAATGATGACGAAAATTTAAATCTTGAAACTACGAAAACTCGTGTGATATTGTAGTCAATGCACAGGTAAGAAGAAATAACGAATTTTGTGAGGAACATCATTGATAGATTGCCAACGGTCGGAGATAGAACCAGGCAAGCTACTTATGCCACCATTGCATGATGAAAAAGGTTGCGACGATCTTGTAATAGAATTACCTCTTGTTATCAAAATCCCAACGCTTCATTGTGTTGTTAAGAAGTTTGAAAAAATAGAGCCTACATTATATACCGACCTATTCCTTTCCTTACAAGATAGAAACTTGAATTAGAACTGAAAAATAACATGGAATATAAAACGCGCAAATTTAATAAAGAGTTGATCTGGAGCATGGTTTCGAAATAGAAAATGGTTAAAGAAACCATATAAATGGAACCAATAAAAATGAGAGGGAATTCAATAAAGATTTGTATCGCTGGACTAAGTGTCAAGATCTCTTGCATAGAAAACAACAACACGGAGCCTTTCAAGTAATAGAAATGAGCGTATGATAAAAATCATATCAAATAACAATAATGCAGCATCAACCAAATTGCAACAAAATCTCAGTGAAAATATATGCTATTCAGATGTAACGCAGAGAATGCAGACCGAGCAAATACAAGATATAGCAATTAATGAATCTAAAAGATGTGTGATACTCGCAAATAAATTTAGATAAACTTCTCAATGCCAAACGAAACCTTGAACAGAAAATTAGAAAAAGAAAAAAAGAAAAATGAGACCTGGGCTAAATTGGGAAAGAAAGAGAAATGCCATACCATAATGGAATATTGATCATAAAGAAGTAATTGGCAACTTATTAACGAGAAAAGGAAAAAAGTTAGAGAAATCTAAAAAAATCCACTCTAACAGCAGCAAATGATTTCAAACGCCAAAAATTAACTGAAAAATAATTCCAAAACATTACATTTCCAAGCGCCTAATGGACAGAGACGTTCATACCTTCCATCTCAAAAACACAACTACAAATCAATCGTTAATACTAGATGAAGACATAGCAAAAATTAGAGATTGAAACTGTCTCAAAGATATCCACAATTCAAAATGCAGCGGTTCCTGATGGTGAGTATATGAAACCCTCAAGAATAATAAGGAGGAATCAATAAGTATTTATTTTACACCTCTTCAACAAGAATTTCTGGATGGTGACATTATTTCCTTGGGATTTACAGCTGGATAACTCCCATATTATAACCCTTACTTACCAAGAAAAAAAAAGTAACATGGTTTACCATGGGGTGCGATCCACCCAACTTCACAATCGGGTTGTTGTAAATGCTTTTAATCAATCTTAGCAATATTTTCATACTAAAAATTTTCGAACACTGTTAACACTAGAAGCGCCGATGAGTCAATTTGTGACTCATTTTGACTTTCACACTTCAACTTTTTTTTTATTAAAGGCACCGACTTCTATGGCTTTATTCTTTTTGACTTTTCTTTATTTTTTGCTATATTTTGAAAAACCATTGAAATATTCTCATGTGCAAGCATAAATTCATGGCAAATGAAATATTTACTCAAGAAAGTCCGAATGAAGTCAAAATTGACTCATTGTAAAATCACGTACACTACATGTTGTCCTTCAAATTCTAAACTATCTTTAGAATGCTATGTTATAATAACGTCATCGAAGCAGAGACAGTGTTTCTATGTTGCTGCAGCGGATATCTATTGCCTGATATTGACTGCTGCTAGACTTAGTTGTTCTGTGAGTCATGTGAAAAGCAGTTGCAATGATAATCATCTTAGCTATCTGCAGTTTCGATTTTTACACCGTCGCCGTTGAGGCTCTGTCAGTTTGACAATATTGTTCACGATGTCAAGACGAAGGTATGCAGCAGAGGAAGCGCTAAAGAGAATGATGGACATCGATTCACTGATTCTGGAAGCGACAACGATAATGACTCCGACGAAAGTGACCACCCTGATGGAGATGTATTATTCGAACGTTGTCGACCATATTGATGAGATGGATTCAGTGAATATCAGTGTATCATCTGATTTACCAACAAGCTCTGTGACAGTAGAAAGTGGAGCATCGGGGGACAGCTTGAAGTCTCGAAGTGGTGTTCTGTGGCATCTAACCTCGCAAGGATCATCAACATCTGGTCGATTTAGTCATCAAAATATTCTTCGTAGACAACCGGGTGTAAAAAAAACTTTTGTTCGTGCTCGCGTCTCTACTGTTTCTGATGCCTGGGAAGAAATGATCGACTCATCAATTATGGAGAAAGTTGTGACCTACACTAATGCCAATCGGTCTGGTCGGACACCAGAAATAACGTCAGACGATTTGAAGAAGTTCATTGCTTTGCAATACGCTCGAGGTTTGTATGGTCGTCATATTCCAAGGGACTTTTTGTGGAGTAAGCAGTACGGTATTCAAATTTTCAAGGACACTATGCCACGTTCAAAATTTCGGTTTTTATCAAAAGTACTTCGCTTCGATCAAAAGTCAAGTAGGTCGCAGCGTTCTTCTGATCGTTTTTACGCATATTCGTGAAATTTACGAACGCTTTACTTCCAATTGTGCTACTAAATACACACCTGAAAGCAGTCTAACAGTAGACGAACAGCTTCTACCACTAAAAAGTAGATGTAAATGGATCACGTTTATGCCACAAAAACCAGACAAATACGGTGTGAAGTTCTGGACACTAGTCGAAGTCAGCTCAAAGTATATCGTAGCTCAAATTCCTTATCTCGGCAAAGATCCATCGGTAGCGTTACCAGAGATCTTGCGACTAAGGTCGTCTTGGAACTCGTTGAAAAATCAGCATTGGACAAGGCTACAACATAACTGGTGATAACTTTTTCACTTCTGTGAACCTAGCACAGAAATTATACTCTAAAGGGATAAGTTATGTCGGCACATTGAGGAGTAACAGAGTTGGAGATTGTGATAGAATGAGAAAAAAGAAAAATTTGTATCAATCAGAATTTTTCTTTTGTACGAATCCTAAAGTATTGGTAGTATCATACCAATGCAAGAAAGACAAAAATGTTCTGGTAATGTCATCCATGCATAACCAACCTGTCACTGGTACTGATGATAAGCAAAAGCCAGAAATCATATCGTATTATAATGCAAATAAATTGTGGGGTTGAATGTAGTTGATCAGATGACTCGACTCTATTCCACCAAAACACCTTGTCGCCGTTGGCCAATGGCTATTTGGTGTAATATGCTGGACATGGCGGGCATCAATAGCTGGGTTGTTTATAAAAAGGTGACTGGTTCTGCTATTAGTCGGCGGGCATTCTTATTTGAACTCATATCGGAGCTGATTGGAGTAACGTCTCACGGTGATGAAACATACTCTTCCGAAGATCATTTGGCTATGGCGAGACCATCTGTAGTAGGCCTACCAACACCAGTTTTGAGTAAGAGAAAACATTGCTCATCTGATGATTGCAAAAATATGACTTCAACTATTTGTTCAATCTGTCAAAAGTTAATTTGTGGTTCATGCACTGCTTCGTCAACCAAGTACGTACTTGCATTATGTAATCGTCATTAATCCCTTTTTGCTGTTTTTTTTATCCTTCTTAGCTACAAGAGTGTTCTAACTATGAAACTACACACTATTAACGTGTTATGATAAAAACTTATTCATGATTCTATAGTTTTTTCCTTTGTACTCCTCGAAGATGAACATTAGACTGAATCTATTTTCGAGAGCTTCTATAGTAATCAAGGTGGCAGAGAATATTCAAATTCTTAAAATTGGCCTTCATCATGAAAATTAAATACTTAATTAAAATTAATATTAAACAGATAAAGAAAAATATCTCTCTTGTGTATAGCGCATAAGAATAATGATATTACGCAGTAAAAATAATCCAAAATATCAAAGGAGTCAAATTTGACTCAATCGGCGTTTCACGGGGTTTCCATAAATCGGCGCTTCTAGTGTTAAATAGTGCTAGAAGCACGAATAATGCAGTCAGTTTTCGCAAGTTTTTGTTTTAATTGAATTAAATTTAATCACCGTTTCGGAAAATCCTTCACCTGCTGACTGGCATTATATCACCTGCATACGTTCTCTTTCTAAAACGATTTGTGAAAAATTTGTCTGTATATAGCGGTGGATATGTCAAGAAAAAGTGAGTATGAATGTATTGGATTCTGGCAATAATGGTATTTACTGCACGAAGTATCAGGAAACACTAATTTATCTTGAAAAACTAAGTGACTATATGTAGGATAATCGACTGATGTAACGACAGATCTTTCTAATCCTGAAATTTTAATCTATCGGAGGGTAAACAGACGCATCCTAACTATACACATACCTGACTCTTACATTTGTAATTGAGAAAATATATGATTTTAGATTAGAAATAATATAAGGGAAAAAGGTAGGTCGACTCAGAACTCGACCCTGTGTCATGCTACTTCATGGTCTGTAGCTCTAACCATTATACCATGGAATCTTATCATAGAGTCGTAGCAATTTATTGTCTATATTCGAAATCAAAGTGGTCCTACTAAGGATGCTCAAAGACACTGTGGTTCATCACCTTAGGAAGCCTTCAAATTATTCATTTCTCCCAGTCTTGTTCAAAAGATAGCTGAATGCACCAATAAGGAAGCTAGCGAGCATACACATACTTGGAAAGAAACAAATGTAGAAGAACTATATACTTTTTCGGTCTGTTGCTTCTTGCTGGCGCTTTGCATGAGAACAAAACACGACTGGCTGACGTTCGGCCGAAGGAAGGCCAATATTCAATGATTCCATGGCCAGAAATCGATTCACTCAACTTCTACGTTATCTTCGATTTGATTGCCGGAGTGAAAGAAATTCTGAAGACAAATTTGCACCTTTGCGCCGTATTTTCGAAGAAATTGTGACTAAATTTCGAGCTAGCTATTCACCTGGATCTGAATTGACTGTAGACAAACAGCTTGTCAGTTTCCGAGGGCGCTGTCCTTTTAAAATGTTCATCCCTTCAAAGCCAGGCCGCTATGGAATAAAGTTATGGGCTTTATGTGATTCAAAACCTATTATTGTCTCAATTTACAGCCTTACCTAGGAAGAGTTGGTGATGTTCCGGAAAGAGGTCAAGGTCAGCGTGTTGTACTTCAATTGACCGATTTCTACACAGGATCTGGCCGTCACATCTATATGGACAATTTTTTTACAAGCTTGCAGCTTGCAAGAAATCTTCTGGGACGTCAAATGACTATGACGGGCACCATTCGTCGTAGTAAAACCGATTTACCTTCGAAAATGATGCCTGATTCAACTAGGCAACAATTTACCAGTGTATTCGGATTTCAAGACAAAGCAACCATTGTATCCTATGTCCCGAAGAAAAATAAAGCAGCCATTCTTCTGTCGACCAACCATCACGACATCGACATTTCAAGTGATGAGTCGACAAGAAAACCTCAATTCTTGATAAAATAAAGGAAAGTGCGGTGTGGACACACTACACCAACTGGTGCGAAATTATAATTGCATTCGAAAAAGCAATCGTTGGCCTCTGACTTTATTCAGGAATTTGCTGAACATCTGCTCGACAACGCACTGGTTTTATTCCTCTACATGCATCCAGAATATGAACAAAGAAGTGGACAAGTTCGAAAACGCTTTCTAACTTCAATTGTCAAAGTCTCTTACTGGTTGCAGAGAGGGCAACGCACTTGAGCCGGCAAGGTTGCCAATGAGGTCTATCATCCAACCGGTACCGAAACAAAGGCGATGTGATCATTGTCCAAGAGAACGTGACAGAAAATCTAAAAAAAGATGTGTTTTTTGTCTGATGTGTGCTGAACACGCTATCATAAAATGTCCACTTTGTTGACTGTAGAAAATTGAATACACCAATTGTTTTTTAGGATCATTCAGAACACAATCATAAACCTCCATTGTTGTTCGTTACCAAAAATATATTTGGGGTGTGATACACCCCATGGTAAAGAACGCTACATTTTTTCAAAAACATTTTCACCACGAAGTGACTTCATACTTCAAAAAGTTTATTACTGTAACTTTTTAGTGATATTCACCTCAGGGATAAACTGGGAGGGCATCATCGGACTTTATCCAGTTAAAGAAATACACACAAAATGCGACGTCTTGGGGTGTCCCCATGGTAAAGTAAGGGTTAAAAGTGGTAATGTCAATGAAGCAATTTCTTATAGATGTATTAATTTAGCGTCTGCCTTAGAAAAACTCTTAACAAAAATAATCAATGAAAGACTGAATGTATGGTTAGAGGCAAACAATGTAATTCATTACTCGCAGATCGGATTTCGGAAAGGGCACTCAACTCTTGACAACATTCTCATCTTTCGAGAAATAAATAAAGTATACAATAATATGAAGAGTCCCTTGTATTTGTGTTTTATTGATTTATCAAAGGCATTCGATTCTATTCCAAAACACAAGCTTGTAGAAAGGCTAAATGAAATGCTACCAAACAGCAGAATATTAAAACTAATCAAACACTTGATAAACGACAAAAGCTATAAAATATTATATGATGGGCAAGAGAGTGAACTATTTACACTAAATAATGGAATCCCACAAGGAGATAGTTTATCTCCCACGTTATTTTGTTTACACATGAATAGAATGTATCAAATATTGGATGACAACCTTGATTCTTTACATCCTATTATCATTGGATCTAATAAATTATGTGCAATAGGCTATGCAGATGACATATTGCTATACAGCGAATCACAACAAGGTCTATTGAAGCAGATTCAAATAGTTCATGAATTTTGTAACGCAAGTGGTCTGCATATCAATTATTCTAAAACAAAAATTATGACAAGAAATACAAAAAATATAGTCACGTTAACATGAAAATAAACGATACAATGATTAAGATCGAAGTGGTGCAAGAGTATAAATACCTTGGCCTACTGATTGCAAAAAATGACAGTAGACACATTGAATACTTACAAAAGAAAGGAAAAAATCATCATTTGTTACCTCTAAAGCTCTAAAAGAATTTGGAAAAATTAATGGAAAAATGCTAAAAGATACATTTGAAATACTTACGCTATCGCAAATGAAATATGATGGAGAATTTATGTTTAATAATAAATTAAATGAACTGAATAAAGTCCAATTACAATTCTATAAGAAATTCTATTACTTGAAACCGTCCACAGCTAACTATTGTATATATGGCGAATTCGGAGTAAAATCATTTGAATACCATTTCTACAAAGCTGCAATACGTTTTTGGATTAGAATAATTAGCAGCAAGAGACAAAACTTAACTTGGAAATTCTATGAGCATATCATGAGCAATTTACACGATCTACATGACATCTCCATCAAAACATTTGATGCGATAAAGATGCGTTGCCATCTGCCGCTAGAGCCACAGAATTACGAGATGTTTAACCGCATCATTTTGCTAGAAGTGCAAACTGATTCAAAACAATGGCACATGCAGGAACTTATTAAGTGGGCAAAAAAGAAATTTTCAATACCTTGTATAGATAAGAAAAATAGTCGTGCGTCGCTTGCGGATTGCTCTGAAATCCTTCAAACTGCTCCGATCTCCATGACTCCTTCAGATTCGTAAAATTCAAATCATTGTGCAAAAGTGTTCTCGATAATGTTCGGCCCTCCAATCACTTTAAAAAAAGGTTAGCAGGCGCACGAGAAAACGTTCACAATCTTCTCTGTAGAACTTCACATCGACTGTGCCTCTTTGCTGTGTGATCCGGTTGATAACAGTCACTGAAACATTGCACAATTTGGCGTGTATAACGCTGAACTGGCAGCTCATTGTTCGATTGCTATGGTATAAAGTCAGCAGATTGCGCCATTTCATTAACGTTACATGTTCCAATGTTTCCTTTCTAGTCAAGCAGAAGAAGAGACGATCTGTCTAATTCTGTGGCTAGAGCATTTGCCAGCATTATGTGCGTGTGGAGAGTGTTTTGACCTTCAGCATGCTCTTTCATGCCATAAAAAGTGGGCTAATCATCAACAGGCATAATTATATGACAGATGAGAAAAATGCACGAGCTGATGCATCGGCAAGAGGATTCTGGGTCAAAGGGCAGGTCACTTTCGCTGATGTAGGGGTTTACAACCCATTAGCAAAATGTCACTTGCTTCAGAGTCTGAAGGCCACGCACAATGAGAAGAAGAGTTAATATGTCGACAAAATTATACAGATTAAGAAAAGAACATTTACCCCTCTCATGTTCTCCTGCTATGGAGGCTGAGAGACACCGTTCATTTTCCCACGCAGCTGAACATATCGAAGAAAATAGAAAAGAGAGACTCTCGAATGTCATGGGTTGGATCAGGGCAAGACTCAATTTTACCTTGATCAGGTCATGCAGTTCGTGTCTCCGTGTAACTAAGGTTTCATATAAATTTGATTCGATGGAGCATATAGACATTGGCACAGTAAGTGAATCGTCCAAAATTGATAGTAATTGATTGTCTTTTGATTTTGGCACATGCATAGAGTAAGTATATTAGGTAGAGTGGTAACTCCGCATTTTTTAAATCCCCAATGTGTATACACTTCCGATTTTATTGAATGAACTCATCGGAGATACACGAGGCTGCACGAGGTATTGTCACCAAATATGAGATATGCAAATTTCTGCAGTTTTGAGAAAAATGCCACGGAATTGAGTGATCATGATTGTAATGCAGAAGGAAGATGGTATTTTACAGATTCTCATGACCGCCTTGGAGATTTAATGTTTTTGTTAAATCAGCAAATCAATGGGTTGCTATTGGTTTCATGCTCACCCTCAAGAGTATTTCACAGACAGCCTGCCACTGGCAGACAAAAATCACATAATCAAAGACAATTATTTCAATTAACCTTGAAAGATGCAAATGGTTCCACATCACTACTCAGATTCAAGAAATGAAACATGAATTTAGTGAATCATGAAATCATGTCGGTGAAAATTGAATTAAAAACTTGAAATTTCAGCCAAGAAAGCACGAATGATACCGTGACTTTTTCATGAAGACTTTCATTATAATACAATTCATCAAATTCCCTTCATAATCAGCTTGATTTCCGCTTAGTTAAGATGCTTATTATCAAATATTCATACCTTTTGATATCCTACTTTTTTCATACTACTTCTTTAGGAGAGTCATCTCGGTAGTACATAAATTTGCAAAATTTTGACTATTTCAAGAAAGACTGAAATAATTTTTTGGACCACGTGAACGCAATCTCCGCCAAAAACTGAATCTGTTGATATAAAAATTTTCACTGTACATTATACAGATATTTTTGAGTCGACACTCTACCTATATGGAATGTTGATCAAAGGTTGATAGTTGATTTGACATAGAAATTAACTGACCCTGGTTAAAAAAGATGGCGGATTTGTCGCCGCCAGAGACACATTTCAATGAACCATTAGAATCGCACCAGATGGCCATATTATCTTCCTCTTCAGATATTATTGATTCGAAGACCGATTTGTTAGACTGGTCTGTGGGAATGATGAGCAGGCCATCGTCAGCGGGCTTTATCATTGTACTCCGGGAGCTACTGACACTTTCTTCCTAAATTCGCGCACAAAGGGCTTGATAGCATGGATTTGTAGATCTTGAACCACTGAATACAAAAATCAAATTCTTGAGTGTCAACAACAGTCGCTTTCGGTTATAGGCAAGGTGAAAGGATTCCCATTGGAATCCAATTCTAAAATTCAAGAAATATCTTTGGATTGTGAAACACTTGGCAATTTTCGTACATTTTCTTTTGCAGAAAAGAAACTATTTATCAGAATGTCATGAAATCTGAACCATGATTGAGCTCAGAACATCAACTTCCATATAAAAGTTGAAGTGAGTCACATTATTCAGTATTTGATGTTTGAGAGCCTCTACAAAATGAGTAAATGTCATGTTTTGACTTCAGTTTGGCGATTTTACTCATTTTGTAGAGGCTACAAAATACATAGAACATAGAAATTTACATTAGAACACTTCCCAAGAAGTTGATAGTATGACAAATAAATACTGTTTCATAGAAAAAAGTCTATGGTCAGTAGAACGTTGATAAAAGGTTATTATTTGATTTTAAATTACGTCTTGAATTTCACTAGTCCAGCAGTTTACGATTTACAGAATCGCCTTAAAGAATAATAGATCAAAAGCGATCACGTTCATGGCATATTAAGATCCCAGCTTGATGTTTCGATTCTGATGGTTTCTTTGTTTTCACTTTTTACACGATAGACGAGGTAAGCCCAATTTTAAAGTTCATTTAATCTTTTCACTTGACGATAAATCCAAAATGTTTCAATCTTGTTTCTACTTCGAAACCGATGTTCACCATACCCTGTCAGCCTTGCTGTCACTGCATACAATGTCGACTTTCTTTTTAGAAACAAATCCATTGTTGCCTTCATTTGCTATTTTCTTAAAATTTTCGTAAAATTTTCATTCTTTCCAGGAAACAATGAAATTTGCAACAATGGCCAAATTCATTCTTTTCAGAAGCTCGGTGAATTGACTCCACCCTTTATTGAATAAGATCAAGTGAGTTGGTAGAAATGAAAAATGATATAAACGTTCAATAACTCCATATGGATCATCGATCAGCACATATCACCGAAAATGAAGGTCGTCTTTATCATCGTCAGTGGTGAGTTGAGAGTCTTAGAGCTTACATGCCAGATATTGTATTCATTTTTCCATTTTAGTTTGCATCGCTGCTGCCGTGTTCACACAAACGCAAGCAGAAAATGAAGTAGACTTACTGGTGAGATAAATTCCTGATCTTGATTTCTGCAACAAATTAATGATTTAAAAAGGCTCATCCACAGAATTAGATTGTTTAATCGTATCACTTTGCTAGAAGTGCAATCTGATTCAAAACGATGGCACATACAGGAACTTACTATATGGGCAAAAAGAAATGGTTTATGCCTTACAGATATTAGAAAAATAGTCGTGCGTCGCTTGTGGATTGCTCTGAATTCCAGCAAAATGCTTCGATTGCCACGATTCCTTGAGATTCGAAGAATTCAGATCATTGCGCAAAAGTTTTCTCGATAATGTTGGTCCTTCCGGTCATCATTAAAAATGTTAGTAGGCGCATGAGAAAACGTTCACAAACTTCTCTGTAGAACTTCACATCGACTGTGCCTCTTTGCTGTGTGATCCGGTTGATAGCAGTCACTGAAACATTGCACAATTTGGCGTGTTTCATGTTGAATTGGCTGCTCATTGTTCGATTGCTATGGTATTTAGTCAGGAGATTGTGCCATTTCATTAACGTTACATGTTCCAATGTTTCCTTTCTAGTCAAACGGAAGAAGAGACGACCTGTCTACAGTGTTCTAGGATAAACCCTCACGACATTTCATGAGTTTCTCATAAAAATTTCAATAAATTGACGGTTGGTCTTTCATACTTCTGAATTTATTTTCGTAGCACTTAGATATTGAAGCTTTATTAGCCTCATCACGTTGGTCTGAGCATTCCGACGCCATGTCGATACTGTTGAGTATCTGTACTTTTATAAAAAATGTCTGTCACGATTTTGTCATTCTCTTTCACAATCAATGCATTTCAACTTACATTTTCACTCCAATCATCCCAGGCATATCAAAAGAGCCATCCCATAGAATCTTGCCCGAAGAATCTGCACAATAATAAATGATGAATCTCGAAGAGAATCCCGACTATCAGAAATAAAAATATTCCTTAAAAATCGATCTTAGCCTGACGAGCTTATTTCAGATGGTATTAAACGAGCGAAAGAATTAAATAGAGCTGAACTTTTAAAAGCTAGCCTGACGAGCTTATTTCAGATGGTATTAAACGAGCGAAAGAATTAAATAGAGCTGAACTTTTAAAAGCAAATTCAAAAAGTGATAATGCACTTACCATGCCTTTTATATCTACCCATAAACCTCAAAACACTAACATAACTTCAATGATTAATTCGGTTAACAAAACTCTGACAATTGACCAACAAACCAAAAACATTTATGAAATGAGAGATTTATCAATAGCAAACGGCAATCATTTTACTTAAAACGCATATTATGTAAATCGAACTTTCTTTCAAATAATGAATTCATGGTGACAAAATGTAATACAAGATGTGGAGCTTGTGATTATCTAAAAGAAGGCAACAATTATAACTTCAACGGGAAAGAATTTCAAATTAAAAGTAGTAGTATGAATTGTTCAACTCAAAATGTTATTTACGTCATCACTTGTGTTGGTTGCAATGAATTTTATATTGGTGATACAGGAAATACCTTAAGAGAACGCTGTCGAATTCACAAAGAACAGATCAACATTCCGGCATATCGAAAAATAAGTGTGAGCAAACATTTAGATGAATGCAGTCGTGGACGCTTTACTGTCTTCCCTTTTTATAAAATGTATAATACCACTGATTTTTCGTAAAACTAAAGAGAGATATTTCATTGACTTATTCCATCCTAAATTGAATGCCAAATAGCAGACTTCTAAATTTCTATGAAAACTTTGTACATCAATATTTTTTGAATATCTTATGTCACTTGATTTGTAAAGCACCTGAAGATTAAGTATATGAAAGCGCTAGTGCAACAAGTTATACAATTTTTTCAATATTTTCTATCGCTGGTTTTTTTGATTCAATAAGTTTTTATATATATTTCCAAATACCGAGTTAGTTATTGTTCTACATATATATATTTAATCAAAAAGTAGACCCACCGAGAATCTAAAACAATCAATTTGACTTAAATGCCAAACGATTTCTGTCGTCTACGACAGCTTCTCAAGGCAAACTGAATTATTAGGGCAGAATACAAAAAAATTGAAATCATTGATATCAAAATTAGTGAAGACGCACACATATACAATAGTGAAGAAATTAAAGTTACATAGCATTTCAAGAAGGATTAAACTTGATTCTGTTCGGTACGACACAATGGGACCGATAAATGTGAAGATGACTTCAATACAGTGGGTGACAAATCGTATGAAATATGATCTTGGCTCAAAGTTTTTCTGAAGAGCTTTATAGCTTGTTGTTCTCGTCGGGTTTTGAGATTTGGTAGACAATAATTTTCACACTCCATACCACATATCACTTTGTGACAGCGCTTGTTAAATTGCTCGAGAAACTTTGAGTTTTTTGAATTCAGTCCGACGAACAAAGGTGCATTATACTCAAGGCTGTTCAGGACGTAGCATCTGCATACACGGAGAAGTTCGCGTTTAGAAACACATTTGAATTTGCACAGTTGCTTAAGAGCATAAAGTTTCTGAGCAGCTTTCTTCATAACGATTTCAACATGTTTGTCCCATCGCAAGGATTCGTGGAAGGTGATGCCAAGTATGGTGATCTCTTCGACTTGTGGGATTACAGTTCTTAGAATGGGAGTGCTATTTTTCTTGAAAATCAGAAGCTTAGTTTTACCAGAATTTAGTTTCAAACCAACCTTGTCACACCAACCGGAGATGGAATCGGTCTCTTTCACAATCATGTCATTCACTTCGTTCGGACAATTAAAGGGGGGAGATGATGAGAAAGTCGTCTGCGTACTTAAACACTTTAGAGTTCTCTAAAGTTGGATTGAAGGATCCGACATATGCCCCAAACAAATATGGACCCAGGATTGCACCTTGAGGAACACCTGACGTTGTATACATCTCCGCACTAATAGTACCATTTAAACGTATCCGTTGTTTTCGATTCGTGAAATAGTCACAACACCAATTAACAAAGTTCGATGGAAATCCATTCTGAATTAAGAATAATATGAGCAAGTGGTGCGGAAGGTAATCAAATGCGCGAGACAGGTCAAATGACAAAAGTAAAACACCTTGAACTGATGAATCGTCCAAGCATCGGGTGATGTAGTCATGCATTGAGATGGTAGCTGTTAAAGTTGAAGAGCCAGGTCGAAATCCATATTGACCCACACCGTATAATGACAGAAGTCGAGATTTTTTTTATTCTAAAACTAAGCTCTCAAATATCTTGAATATCGATGGAAATAAAGATATGGGGCGCAGATCACTCACTGACTTCACAGTTCTCTTCGGAATTGGGATAATCATGGATGATTTCCAACAATGCGGGATTCTTCAATCGATAGTGAATATAGGTGAGCTAGCGGGTAAGCAATTATGTGAGAGCTTCGTCTCAGGAGGACTGGAGGAAGATCATCGTTTCCTGTAGCCTTCTTTGGACTGAGCCTGTGAAGGCAGTTCATGATATAGTATGGATCAATGACCGTAGTGTGATCAATTAATGTTATATATAAGTATATATACAGTAACGTTAAATATTAATTAAAAAAAATTATTAAAAATTAATAAGTTATATACAGTAAAGTAAAAGGATGGAGTAGGTCAAAATATAAGTAAAATAAAAAATAAAAAATGAAAACTGAAAAGACGTCTTTTGGCGTTACCGGTTTCAGTGGCTTTATTATTCAGTTACCACTTCATCATAAGCCTCATCTAAATAGATTGAATATCAATTTTTGACGATTTGTAGGCATTCACAATTATGAATATCAGCGGCAATATTTGTCTCTCTTTCCCAGGCAGGTAAATACTTAAACATATTAAACATAAAATCAACAGGTAAACGGCAGGTTACCTGTGGCAGGTGGCCAACTATGATGTAATTGTTCGCCTTTTATCCTATCGTTTTAAAATGCATGCGAATATGTACAGCATCCGTACACTTGTACAGCACTTTCTGTCTGACCAACACACTCATCGAACACGAAATTTGCAATTCAGCAGGAAATTTGTTTGGCAAAACATGCATCAATAGTACAAAACAAATCATCAGGAGGAGATAAGACAGATATAGCATTCCCGTAACACTGGGTAATGCGTGAGAGGAATCTTTACCCTGCTGTCTGCCAAATCGAGATATCAACATTGATAACGTTTATCAACAAACGATGTTTCCATGTCAATACATAATCACATCATACGTGTGTTTATCTTCTTAATATCAAATCTTCTTTCTTCAAGTAGATTTGCCACTTTGTGATGTGTCACTAATAGGCTTCAAATATAGTAGGACAAATTCATAATTACCTATAATAAGAATTAAAGTTCTAAAAATTTCTTTAAGGCCTAATTGCTCTATCATCATATACACTGTAAATGAAACGGTAAAGTTGGTTTACCATGATAATCTGACAATAAAAACAGCTTACCTTAATTACCCTGAGAAACCGCCACTGATGAATATATAACAGATATCAATTGGGATAAAAACCCCACCGCACTAATAACGTTATTATTTTCACCTCACTACACTGTAAATCACTGGATACGAAAATTACCAAATTCACATACAACTTGAAACCAACATTTGATACGAGATTCTCGTATGTTTACAGAGATCTGGCATGTTTTTCATACGAAGACTCACTTACTTTCGTGTGTGATTGCTATGTAGCGATACGAACTATTCTATCTGTTATTTGGCTGTTTTACGATGAAATACGAGTTGTTGGTATGTTTTATATACGAGACCCGTTGCAAATTGGTCCTCATTCGTATGTGTTTCGTATAAAGAGCCATATATTACTGTCAAATAACTTTTTTCGCTAATACCAGTTGTGAATACTTCTTTTTGATAGTGTGGTATTTTAGTAAATTAGATTTATCGTGAATTTTATGCTCTGCAAGTATGTCGTCTTTGCTATTACCCTAGTAACATTAACAATACGCTTGGTTACCTCTACTTAATGGACCAAGATGATTACACATCAATGCATTCACACGATATCTTTCGTGCAACCATGTTGACTTATATATCTCAAACATAACTATTTTTGCGTTCATGAATTAGAATGTTTTTATTTCGGATTGATCATGTGCTTAATTCCAAAATTGCATGATGCATAATTGCTGATGGTTGATTACTTAATGATTATTTATGAAATGCCTTTGACTTACATGCATTAAAATCGAAGTCAGTATTGTAAGTTTGACTCTTGAATGTCATTATCTGACTACTTACAAAACAGTAGTAAGTAGCATGTAACATAAGTGTGACCTTTAGTGACAAAAGGCCTTAAATCAACATACGTACTAATTGCATGCTTTTCGTAACATGCGAAGAGCATACAGATAGATACAGAAATAATCCAAAAAAATATTTTGTTGTGCATCTTTAGTATGTGATTGGTATTGAGCGATTTACAGTGTAGTTAAGGGTTATCTCAATGTTTGAAGTTTGCACTGATCTCAAGGATTACCGCTTTACATTATTCAGGACAATAAAGAATTTCCTACTAACTTTGCAACAATCCTCATTTCAGGACAAACACGAGGAGGCTTTGCTCAACTTGATAAAGAGAGGTGGAGGCAGTAGCTCACCAGAAGCGCCCGCTGAAATTCCAAAGATCTGCAAGAAACTCAGCGCGAAACAATTGTTACATCTTGCAGTAAATATAGGAAGGAAAAGTTTAGTCGATACGATCAAAAATTTGTTGTCAAAAACAAATTCAACACGATAGCTAGATTCCATGTTTGATCGTGACATTCCCACATTGCTGATGTATGCTTCATTGAACTTGTGATATGAATATACATGCAGATTATCTAGTATAATTTCTGTTTTCAATCATCGTGCAGAGCAAAGTAAGCATGCTGTCATTCAGACAGGATACATTATACAGTAAAAACTAGGAATTTCTGCCTTCTGTAAAGTAGTTAGGTTTGCGGACGCGTTGGATGTGGAATGGAACGTGGGATGGGAACATGTTCCAAGCATCTGAATAGGAACCGCGCTCCGATTGCAAACCGAATTGAGTTCATATTTTATTATTCGGTACACTTTTTTGTGTGTTAGAATCCGAACGTCTTGTTCCGAAATTGAATTTGAGTATGTGAATTAGAACAGGGATACGAACAATCATTTCGGAATCTGAACGAATATATTTGACGCGGTACTTTAATAATATTTAAATTGATAGTGGTTAGATTTTAGACGGCTAGCTCAAATGCAACAATTGTAACCATTGTGACTATAATGTCAATCTTTATTGAATTTCATAAGAAAAAAAGTCAAGTTACGAATACGTGGTAGGTGTTTCATGATTTAAATATTGATGGCTAGCTTCTCAATTTGATTGATTGTTGCAAGAGACTTTGGTTATTCGTTAAAAGCTATTGAGATTGTTGCAAATCTAAATGAAAATATCAAACTGGTGATTTAGTTGAACGACCAATGGATCAGGATGAGCATGCTATGAATCATAATTTGGATCGTAGTTGGATAGAGTATTTCTCAATGCTACATTGAAAAGACAGTGATTTTATTAGGGTGAAATTGGAACGATCTGGAATGAAGAAGACAGTGACATTTGCGAGTGATTTATCGAAATTTTCTGCCAATAAACGTGACAACTTCAGAAGAAAATTAGAAGAAGAGACATTTAAATCATTATGTGAACGGAACTGTGTTAAGTGTTTTAATCGGGAACGGTCCCCTCTCATTTTACTAAATTCCCGCTCTGTCATGTGTTCCACATGTCACTTACCCTTGGAAACTATATCTTGTCTCATCTGTGATCACGAAATAATTTCAATAGTCAATGTATATCGTTGATGATGAGTCATCGGACTCATCCGTAATTGGTCACTATTGTGCTATTGTGTGGCTCCTCAGTATAAGGATGTTGCACTTTTATTTCAATCATGATTTGAGGATCATAAATGACAGTCAACATGGCGTTCACTACTTATATTCCACTTTCAATTATTTACCGAGGCATGCTTTTACCGGCAACATGTATTATTCTGCGGCAGATGTATTTGGATACAAAGCCGATCCGGTGGATTTGATGGAGGATATTGTTAAATATTGTCAATGTGAAGAGGACGTTCAACAGCAGCAATTGTTCATGAAGACTGTTACTAGCGCTCTGACACCAGTTGGGAAATTTTGGCTCTACGAAGTTTACCAACCTTAATGTCTGACAGAAATGACAGTGAATTTACAAAATACTGCGGCGACAGGATGACAATGAAGGAAATCCTTTAAAACATCCTGTACGTTCATCATTTTGAAATATCGGTCCTATAATCTATCAAGAGTATAATCAGACACATATGCAACTTGCAATGTCGATTTACAGAACATACGTTACTCCATTTTGAAATCAGAGGTCAGTAAATCTTCGAGTATTCATTTTACTTTAAAGGGGCTCCCCTGTTATTTATATTTGAACAATTTTCGAAATCTCTGCATGCATTCGAATATCAGCTGCCAAAATATCATCATACTATATCACATAAGTTCTTCAATGATTAATTGATGATTTCTAGCGACATTGTATCTATCTGAGAAATGATTGGAGGTAAAGAAGCTTTCAATGTGTTTATTCCAGAAAAGTGTAAGGTTTCTTAACCGCTTGACGGAGAAATTATCCAATAATTAGAAATTTTATCTGTGAATTCTTGACATCTACTTACAACCAGTACACCGACCATTTTCAATTATGACTGTGAACCAAATTTCAATTTGTATTCCAGTATTGAAAAATTGTATAACAGCTGTCATTGACTGTTACAAATAGATAAAATATATTAAACCATGGAATAGTAGGCTATTTCACATGAAACAATGCAGCCATCTCACTAAAATTCTCTTCATGAATATCCTGTTATCTGCTGTCAACAACTTCCACAACCAACTTGGCAAATACTTTGACTATGATACAATGTTTGAGATCGAATTTGATCTGCAGACCATAGATTTTTCCATGTGCCATCATTGTACATGAGCAAGATATCAAACTTCCATAGTGTAATATTATCTACGTCTATGTTTTGATGTATCAAAATTTACGCCGATCATACTGCCCATAGTGTCGGATTGCTAGATATCTGCGTTAACTAGAGTGTACATGAAATAGATCCAACATAGATATGTATGTCTTCAAAAAAGCCCATGAATATTTAATTTAAATATTTAGAGAAAGGGCCAAAATGTTGTCATTAGTTTAATATTTTCCCGATATATTTCGCTGGCCAACGGACAGCATGATCACGGATGTAGAAAAGTAAGGTTTAATTTTTCAAAGTTGTCTAGTCCTCGATGTTGAAACTATGTCACTTGTTTATCAAGATATCCTAGATCACATCATCCCACGCATTGCTTAAAATGAACTTCACCTTGTTTCCACTTCTATGATGTCTGCTCCATATTGCCTCCTTTACCACTCTCCTTTTATATTTACTTTCTTTGTCAATGATTTTCTTAGAACTCCAATTGAACTGATGGTCTTCGTTTACAATGTGATTGGATATTTCTGAATGCGTGTCAAATTTTCTTACATTTCTCTTGTGTTCTTCAATCAACTCTTTCTTCCACAGATCTACTTGATTCTCCAACATATTTCCAGTTACATTCGCCACATTCAATCTTGTAAACTACCCCATGTTGCTTAGCTTCCTCTGGTCTTTTCTTCATGAGCTCTTGCTTTAATGTCCGAATAGGTTTATAGCCCGTTGTTAAGTTGAATTTTGTTAAAATGTCTTTGATTGATTCGTATAACTTTGGCACATATGGTAGTATGCAATCAGGTTTTGGTTTGTCTTTCGTTCTTGTGTTGTTTCTATGTTCTTCAATTGTAAAAACTCTGTTTGCTTCAGCTTCTGGGAAGTTATTGTAGATGAAGATGTCGTGAAGGTCTTGTAGTTCGTTGTCAAGGTTGTCCTTGGAGCAAATACTTCTGGCTCTTTTGCTTAAAGTTGTTACAATACCGTTAAAAGTCGGCTTTGGGTGACACGAATTTCTGTTCAGATACACGTTTGTGTGAGCATCTTTTCGATGAATACTGAAGTTCACATTGTTTGCTTCTCTGTTTATTTTGATGTCGAGGAAAGCAAGAGATCCATTCATTTCACGCTCCTGTGTGAATTTGATGCATGGTCTTAAAGAATTCAGAGAGTTGATAAAATTCTGTAACTCTTCTTCACTTCAACATAACGTAGATACACCGCTGGCCAATTTATTGATCTTGCTTCCATTCTTTCTTTCGCTTTCTTTTCAAAATAAAACATATAAATGTTGGCAACGGAACAACTTAAACTGCTCCCCATTGCCACTCCGTCTTGTTGTCGATATATGTCTTTGCCATATTGGAAATAGCAGCATGTTAAACAGAATTCCAGTAATGTATTAATTTCGACACGGTTGAATGTTGTCCGTTCAGATACTGAGTTGTCTTCTTGGAGACACATTTGAATTGCAGTTATCGACTCATCAAGAGCAAGATTTTTGTGAAAAGTGTAACAACATCCAAGCTAAGTATAATACCCTCATGAAGATCGTTCACTTCTGAAAGCTTTGATGCTGCGTCAACTGAATTCTTAATGTATGAAGATCCATTTGTTGCGTAGGGCTTGATAATGCTACTTAGATATTTTGATAAATTTGTGTGAAAAGCATCAATCATGCTAACAATAGGTCGAAGTGGTACTGATGCTTTATGGATTTTCGGAAGTCCATAAAAATGAGGCGTTTGGTAATGTGTTGGGCATAAATGTAACAGCTCAGATCTGGTAAGTCTACCGTCATTTACTGCTGTCATGAATATCTCATGCATTTCACTTCGAAGTCGTTTACCAGGATCCGAACGAAGCTTTTCATATCGTCCTTCTTGAATTAAACTAGATAATAGAACTGACTCTAGATAACTCTAGACAACTTTGAAAAATTAAACCTTCCTTTCCTACATTCGTGATCATGCTGTCCGTTGGCCAGCGAAATATATCGGGAAAATAATAAACTAATGACAACATTTTGGCACTTTCTCTAGATATTTATAAAAAAAATAGATATGTATATGTGTCATTCAATATTGTATTGTTTGCAAGTCTGTTTGAGGACTCATTAGAAGAAGACCTTCAATACTTTATATTTTCTTCGGGTGAACATCCTCATCAACCATATGTAACGACGCTCTCACTGACGTTATAACATCGCATCAATTAATAATGGGCGATTAGTCATGAAAAGTCTAAGTAACCCTGTGGGAACGCATCTTGCTAATATCAACAGATTATCTGGCGAGGTAGCGATTTTGTAGATATTTTTTTAAAGGTTCATTTTTGTGTAAAAACTGTCTCCGCATGTGAAAATGGTCATCATCTATCCAAAAACATGTGTAAAATTAAAAAACGACAGTTGGCGAAAAAGTTGCTATAATTAGTTGGTAGATATTTGTTTGTTAATGCGAGTTGATTTTTCGCCAACCGGCGAAATCGTGGATATTGTAGCAACTAATTAGTGGTAAGTAGTAATGTTCGCATATTACCTTTACATGAAAATATATTGTATACTCAGTCTGATCTGATAAAAAGGGATCTTTTTTAATTGACAAAGGCTTAAACTAAAAAAGTATTTATCTTCCATAAATGTCGCAGTAAATACTATTATATTATTCAAATATTTGTCATTGTTGAAAAATTATTGAATGTCAAGAGATGTTATGAAACTTGATATAAGCGGATTCTCTATATTCTTATCATTATCAAAGAATGATAGTCTGCACTTATTTCTTAGATAGATTAGCCATATGTGGGTGATGGTGAGGAGGTGAGGGAGAAAATAGAGCCTCTGCTGTAGAGGCGGATTACTAAAGAAAATAAGAGAGAAAGTCAAAAGTAAAAGTTGGCATACAGAGCGCGAATTCTCGAATTGTCGCCGGCGAACTTCGCCAGCGAATATGCTAAAAATTATTACTGAACTATTGCATGATAATATGTAGCTGATTTATCTGCCAGCTTTTCGCCAGATTCGTTCCCACAGGGTAGATAGTATCTCCCAAGTAGATCTTCTTCGACGTGAAAAATTAGGTATGCATAAATCATGTCCAAAGTATGCATGTTGATTTAAGGCCTTTTGTCAATAAAGATCACACTAATGTTACTACTGTTTTGTAAGTAGTGAGATAATGACATTCAAGAGTCAAGCTTTCAATACTGAATTCGATTCTAATACACGTAAATCTAAGGCATTTCATAAATTATCTATAAGTATTCAACCATCAACAATTAGGGGAGAGAGGGGGAATGGCGAAACTTTTTGCATTTTTGATTATATATATCTCTCGAACTATAAGGTTCCATGGTCTGTTATTTGACCCCAGCCAACGTTGGAACCCACAGATTAATTCCTAGTATTATCAATGTCCAACTCATTGTCCAAGAGAAGTTATTTACTATTCAATAAAAATTCAATTATGACACCATTACCCCGTGGTGTGGGGAATCGCGACAACCAAGTGGGTAATGGCGACACTAGTGGGGGAATGGCGACAAATTTTTCTTTTTATTTATTTCGTGTAGTTAATCCATATCTATGATGATATTAGTCTACTGGTTAGTCAAATATTGTATTTTATGTCTTAGTTTATTATGATATATGCAGGAGTGTAATCATAATTTCCCTATCTAAAGTAAAAGAGAACACTTACATTTCAAAATAATAGTCCTTCTTTCTCGATTATTTATTTCAGTCTTAGATATATTTTGAACAATGATGTAAACATACAGTGTACATCCTATTATAAAATATACTTAATTTATAATAACTAATAAGATACTACATGCAAATATGCCTATTATAAACTATTCAGTTTAAGAGACTAATTTTTCGTCCACTGAGAAATTTAAAAGTCGAATAGTGAATTAAAAATTGAACAAATTTATTGCTGTACAAGATCTTATAGAATAAACAAAATAGCCGTAATTATCAGACTAACACAAGCCAAATAGGCTAGGCTAGATATCAAATTACAAATCAACAAAAATCAAACATTGTGATCGTCAACTGACGGGATAGCCTAATCTACTGCCTACAGAAGTCACAGTAAAAAATATCATGATACAGTTCTGTATCCGCACATGCCTCGTGGTACCAAGGTTGGCACTTAACACACTTGATCCAATCTTCCGAAAGAGGTTCTTTATACTCTTCTGCACAAAAGATGCAGAATAATCCGGTTTTGTCTTTTGTCTTTCTATATTTCTCTAATAAATCATCGTATTTATCTTGTTTTGTCAGAATCTCCGAGTGCTTTCTTTTGAAAGCACGTTTTTTAATGTTACTGTTAGATGCACGATTTTGTGGTAATTGCAATATGTCAGCAAACTTCGTCTTGCAACCACGAGGAGGAGGTCCACCAGTCCTAGAAGATGTTCCTTGAAAATGGGTGGGAGACGATGATCCGCCGGAAGGTCCGCCAGCTACAGACGATGCTCCAAGAAGATGGGCGGGAGACGATGATCCACCGGAAGGTCCGCCAGCTACAGACGATGCTCCAAGAAGATGGGTGGGAGACGATGATCCGCCGGAAGGTCCGCAAGCTACAGACAATGCTCCAAGAAGATGGGCGGGAGACGATGATCCGCCGGAAGGTCCGCCAGCTACAGAAGTTGCAGGTATGAGTTCTATTATTTCAATCTCTGGTAGGACCTTATGTGATCGCAAACATTCAGCAGCAGCAAAGTCCTCATCTTGGAAGATGTTGCTATTGAAGGGGTAGATTCCTGTGGTGCGGAAACCTGATTCTGCTTTGGCGATGTTAGCACACTTCAAATAGGCACCACTGAATAATTCTGCCATTTCATATTGAGTCACACGTTTACAAGGGTGCATGACCATGAAAGATTGAGCTTCTATTTCGAATGCTAAAATGAAAAAAATACATGCTCATAAAACAAAATTGAATTATTACATAAGGTCACCTAAGTTGTTACATACCTGTTGACAAAGGTTTGTAAAACGTGACATCCAAGGGTTGCATGCGATGTGAACAGTGCGGTGGGATCGATAGTAAATCAACAAAATTGCTGCGACAAAATGTATGAACTTCAATAGAAAGATGGGACTCGTGATTGTCAAGAATCAATAGAACATGACTATCACTTGTGGGTCTGACAATTTTAACAAAATGTTTCAGCCATCCCAAGAATAGATCTCTATTTATCCAGCCAGATTTTGAAGCTCCTCCAATGGAACCCGCCAGCGATCCTTTCATCAATCTTAGATTCAAATGTACACGAGGAAATATTATCATCGGAGGAATGTAGGTTCCAGAAGCACTAAAACAACACACAAATGTGACATTTTGGCCTCGCTCAGCTGAGACAGCAATACCAACTTGTTTTTGACCTCTTTCCGCAAGGATTTTTGGACTTGGTGAAACTGTTGTAAACCCCGTTTCATCGACATTATATATTTGACTTGGAGTATAATTATGATTCGAATAGAGTTCACGAACATGTCAACTTCAAATCTGTTCATGCCTATTATACGGTTCAAACTTGTTGGCTCCGGTTTTCTCAGTGACACAGTAGGATTTTGGTTTAAAAATCCATCAAGCCAATCCCTTCCTGCCATTTTGTTATCTGGGTTGAAATTATGTGGAATTTTATTTTTTTCTGCATATTCAAATGCAGCTCGTTTCAACTGTAACGGAGTTATTCCATAGAAAAGACGTGAGAGAATAAGTATGTGCTTAGTTAATTCCGTTTCTTGTTCTTCACTGAATGTGCTATATCTCCCTAGTTTCGGCTTGTCAGAATTGCCTCTCTTTATTCTTGATATTAGAGTTGTGCGAGGAATATTATATATCGCTGCCGCCCTTTTCGCAGTCTCACCCTCTTTTACAGATTTCATCGCAGCGGCTAGCTCACGTTTCGTCCATTTCGAAATTCCCGTCCTTCTCTTGTAAGTGCGCGGCATTCGGCTACCTAAAACCAAATAAGAGATATTTCAGTAGGTCCCATTGTTACTCCACCAAATGTTTTAAACAATGAAATTACTGAAGACCCCATATGGATGTAATATGGTCTAAGATTTTAGTGGTCTAAGGTTTTACATGACATGCTCGCATAGTTACATTTGGTGAATATGACTTCGTAATGACTAGACCGCAATCAACTATGCTAGAAAAAGCTATGTTATTCATGATATGATTCAAAATATCTGATAGTCCATGGGTTGATATAGCTCGAAATCTTAATCATTATGTTATAGGCCCATATCGGCTGGTCTAACAATAACTCAAGCTTCTAAATCAAATTACTGAATGAAAATACTACATGTTTGTAATGAGGGGTAATGGCGACACTTTTAACGCCATTACCGCAACCTAATAGATTTCATAAAACTTTAAATTTATTCTATAAGACGTTAACATTTGAGTTTGTTCTACTTATGGCTACCATCCTAATTAACTCTAGAATCGTATTGCGGTAATCTAAGAACCATTAACACACACTTTCCCATTACAAATTCACTCACCCGGGTCATCAAAAGAAATATTAAAATGTCTTCTAATTTTCGTCTGCAGCTCACGTATGATTGAACGAGAGATATTCGAATCTGATTGGTTCTGAGTCAGCCATATCAATGTAAGTTTCGTAAGGAATTCAGAACATATGTCAACGCTGGCTGTGGAACTGAAGATCACTAGTGTCGCCATTACCCCGGTGTCGCCATTCCCTCATGTTCCCCTACGCATTATGTAATTTTGAAATTAACCATATTATCAATCCGAAATAAAAGCACATTATAATTCATGAACGCAAAAATAGTTTTGTTTGAGATATATAAGTCAACATGATTTCACGAAAGATATCGTTTGAATGAATTGATGTTAAAGAACATGATTCATAAAGAAGAACTAACGAAACGTCCTGTTACAGTTGCTAGACAAGTAGCAACGACGACAACCTCGTGGAGAATAAAATTCACGATAAATCTAATTTAGTTAAATATCACTCTATCAAACAAAAAATATTCACGACAGGTATCATCGAAAAAAAAGTAATTTGACAGTAGCATATATTGCATATAATTTTTGCTATGTGATTTAAAGCTGTACATACGAAATGCACACGAGAGGCATACGAATGAGGAGCAATTTGCATCGGGTCTCGTATATAAAACATACCAACAGCTCGTATTTCAGTGTAAAACTGCCAATCACAGATAGAATAGTTCGTATCGCTACATACCAATCACACACGAAAGTAAGTGAGATTTCGCATGAAAAACATACCAGATCTCTGTAAACATACGAGAACCTCGCATCAGATGTTAGTTTCAAATTGTATGAGATTTTGGTATATGTTTGTGTGTTATTTTGGTATCCAGCGATTTACAATGTAGAGCCACTGTCAGAATGCAAACTGGTGTCATCCTAGTGCTCTCTAGACTTTTGCAATAACATAGATCTAATCTCCATGGAACTGTCTAATTTCTCAGTCTAAACATTGTAGGCTACCGTGGCGCGCATCACAGCTACAACGACCCGTTGCTTTTTAGGAAATCCTCTCAAAATGCAATGCTCACAAAAAAGGCACTCTAGTGGCTAAAAAATATGCCGCTCAATTTGTTGGAACATAAGGCCTTCCGTCGGGGCGGGTTTTAGAGTGGGAGCCGCGGGGCGGGCTTCGAGACGGGGCTCACCCTAGCAGATAGTGATGTCAATTTATGTCGCATAGCTTGTCTGTGCTCTTAATGTAGCTCCGATAAGTGACATTTATTGCGATGTATGACCTAAGAAAATCTATGATGTCGTTATGATATCGTTGTCTCAAGATGGACAAATGCATGTAAAAATATGTCTATGTAGGCTATGCAATATTATACTGTTATACCATAGTCTAGCGGGGTATATTAATATTTTGACACCGAAGTAAATTCATAACCCCCGAAGCCGTAGGCTGAGGGGGTTATGGATTTCGCTGAGGTGTCACAATATTAATATACCCCGCTAGACTATGGTATAACAGTATTGTACCAGGCTCCAGCCACAATAGATCCTTTAAACACTTTGCCGTAGAAAATTTATTTATTAATTTGCCACAAATTTTGAATTTTAATTATAACTTTAATAGTACTACTAGCTTAGTGAAATAATTGAAATAATATCATCCCATTACTCCTACTAACTTCTCCGCTAAGATCAGGAAAAAGTGAAATTTATCAACAATACAATAATATTAATTTCTCAACAGTAGATGGTGCAATACAAGGAAGGCATGAAGTCATTTGTGGAACACGTTCACAATAACTTTGCAATTTTTGAAAATTAAACGGCCTTGCTGTTCATGATCAAGTTCGGACTCTTTTAGATGCAGGTCGCAAGCTTCGTTGCAAATTTGATCATCTAGACAGTCACTAGAAGAAGAAGTAGCGATATCAAAGCAACCAATTTTGTTGCTTATATGATCACTCATTTCACTTTTCCTTTTGTTGGTTATTCTCTTGTATATCCCAAGAGCACTATTGGTTTTATGTCCCGATACGGAGCGGATTTCGTTCTCGGAAAAAGTTTCACCAAGGATGGTACATGATGTCACTCGCACAGAATGGTTGGTGTATCTTCTCGACAAACCAGTAATTTTGCTGATATGTGGTATGAAAGAACCAAGTGTATTTTTCCCCACTGGTCGGGCTTCATACCAATATTCATCGGAACATAGGAACGAATTTTTTGGTTTTTGCCACAGAAACTCACAAGAGTGATTCAGCTTTTTCAAGTATGACTGAAATATTTTCACAGGACACTTGTCTTTGTTTGTTGCATATATTCGGCCACCAATGCTGTGTTCAACATCATTTTCACGGTGATTCTTCTGCATTTCGTCTTTGCTTTTTATTAGATATTGGCGCCCTGTGTCATCAGTTAGGATCTCAAAGTCAGAGACTTTCATATCTCTTATGTTCTCTCCACCGCGACGACAAAAATATAGCTGAATGTATAACCACGATAAATACTGCAGTTTGAATGGTGTCGTATCATCGAGAGATGAAATAATTCTTTTAACATAATTCTCGGATATAGCAGGAAAATGTGAAGTGAAAGCTAAGCCATCGGACTTCAGCTTCTTAATCAAACATTGATATGTTTCCTTACTTTTTGAGAAAGTTGGATCATTCACAATGTCGATACCGGCATTTTCCTGAAAATATCTTTTCAGCCCATATCTGAGTGCATCAAAGGTGGATTTCTTGACATTTCTGATCGACAAATAAAATCTACTCATCACTTCATCGACAACTGTGGATTCCACAGGTGCTTTCAGTTGATCAATGATGACGCTCAATCTCATGTCAATTTTTTCTAGAAATTCCTCAAACATATGAACGGCATATTGTGTTTGCTTGCTGGTGTTTTTGCAGTATTTGCTATTATTTACTGCCTCTACATACTCATCAGATGGTAACACTATCTGCAACTTTCTCTCCATTGCTTGCTGCTACTTCCTGCCATGATATATTAAAAGTGGTATATTATTTCATAACCCACTTTTAATATATCACGGTAACACATAGTTTTCTCAAAGCAAATCAAGAAGTCTATGATAAAATGTCAATGCTTCTATGAACAAACCATTGATATCCATAGCAAAAAGCAGGGAACTATGAAGATTTATACACCAAAAAGATTACATTGACGAGATAGACAGAGCATGGTACAATACTTTTTGTACATCTTCCTTTTCATTCTTAGAATGTGGATCATCTACGTCCTCTATGAGTGTAACTCCATTTCTATGACTAGAAGACAGTGATTGTTAAAACACGGATATCCATTGTCAAATTATCAATTCGAAAGTCATTATAATCATTTGGTTGATGCACATGTACGTAAGTGTGATATCTGCTGTTTTCTATCATAACTTGAATTACGATCATTGTAGGAATCATAGCATGGTATAATATGCAGATATTTTGTAGCGGCCAAAAAATATCTGCATAATTATATGCCATGAGCAGCTTTGGCATGAGCAGCTGCCATAGCCTATTGCAGCTTTGGTGATTTTCAATTTGGATCAAGACCTTCTGGATCAACTTCGTGTGCCATCATAACTCTAATTTTCCATCCCTTCAAGCTCTTGAATCTGAACGTGTTTCAGGTGTGAAGATAGTTACATACGACTTGACTAAGGCTTTTGATACACTATCGCATAAACTCATCACTAAGAGACTTCGTGAGTGTAAATTTCTTGTGGCTTTTCTTTTGTGGATTGAAAGGTACTTACATGTACAAGAACGTTTTCAGGCGACCCGGATCGGCTGCAACTTAAGCAGCTTTACGAGGGTTTTGTCCGGTGTTCCATAGGGCTCTGTACTTGGATCGTATATTTCATGTGCTTTGGTCGGTAATCTGAAGCTCTCCAATCATGATTAATATGCGGTTCAATATGTTGATGAGACGACAATTTGTGTTCCACTATACAAGAATAGCAGCAACTCAAACGTCACAGAAGAACATCTAAACATTCTCCAGTGGTCATCTGGTAATGGAATCAAAGTGAACTCTTCAAAATGCAAGTCGATTACATGCATGAAAAACCAAGAGACAAATGATGTACATCTAGATGGAATTACCTCTGTCAATGAAATGAAGTTGCTTGGGATGTTTCTGAACAGCAAGCTGACTTGGAATTTGGATGTCAATTACATCTGTAAGATTGCTTCACGACGATTCTACGCTCTGAGAATTTTGAGACCTACATTGACGACAGGCTAACTTGTCGCAGTTTATAGCGGATTTGTTCGCTCAATCCTTGAGTATGCTTCCCCAGTCTTCGTCAAACTTCCTAAGGCCCTCGAACTTGAGATTGAAAGATCTCAACGACGTTGTCATCGGCTCATTTGTGGCTTCTCTCGGTTCGAGCAGTGCTCATGTGATCTTTTTGTGAACTTGTCCTCCTGAAGAGAGGCTGCTGCGAGACGTATTTTTTTAGCTTCAGCAAATAATTGTGAACACACTCTTTCTCGCATAATTCCAGATCAGTCTGTACGAACTGGACGATTTATAATGCCACGAGTGTCAAATAGCCGGTTTTTGAATTCATTTTTTCCTTTCTCTACTGCTCTCATTGCTGATTTTCTATGATCTGCATAATTTTTTTCCACTTGATTTGCTTCAATGTACCTGTATAACGATGATTTTCAATTCGATGAATATATACCTACCTACCATGATTCATATTATGATTCATATGATCCCACCAATTTTCTGCGTATTTATGATCAATCTTCTGGCGTGTGACAGTCAAGCTGCTACCATCAAGTATGCTGCTGACATAAATATTGTGATTCCTTTCCCCCACGAAAATGCCACAGAAATTCACGAACTCATGGATTCTGAGACGAATCATATCAGACAGTGGTGCGATACTAATAAGCTTCTCTTAAACAGCAATAAATCTAGTGCGATGATCATCTCTAGACGTGATTGCATTCTACCACAAACTATTTCTGTGAGGCAAGTGTCAGAATGCAAGGTTCTTGGTGTCTATATAGATGATAAGCTGACTTGGAACTCTCACGTGAAATACTTGTGTTCTAAGGCTAACCAGCGATTTCATATTCTTAGACGACTGAAAACATTTTTATCGAAGGAAGAACTTCATGATGTGTTCATCCATCTCATTCGTTCAGTCCTAGAATACGCGTGTCCCGTTTTTATCGGCATTAATATGTCCTTGTCACTCAAGCTACAGAGAGTGGATAATCGCGCCCATCGATTGATCTACAACATATTTTATGGCAATGACAACACTCGCGGCTGCTCATGTGGTAGAGATTCTCTTTTTATCCGAAGGCACCAGATCAGCTCAAGGCTTTTCCACAGAATAAAGCGTCTTCAAGGTCACAACCTTCACAGCCGAGTTCCAAGGTTGTCGAAATTTGGAAACAGATTCCTTTTGAGTCTTTCCCGAACTGACCGGAGATCCAAGTCCTTCTTCCCTTACATGGCTCAATATGCCAATCGACTGGGTGATGCGAACTGACTTTGTCCGCGATCTACGTAAGCTGTGATGATATGCATGCATGCTAGTCGACTTTTATCTTTTATCTTTCAATGCTTTGATATTTACTTCAGTGATCACTTTCACTACCGTCCACTTCCCATGACTATACATTGTCTCTTCATTGCAAATTGTGTGTGGCATGTACATGATTGTAAAAATGATTTCCATTTTCCAAGAATATATACAATTATTATTATTATATTGTTAGTTTTTCTAATAAAAAGTATGTTCAGATGAAATAATAAAACACTACAAAATATGATGGCCAATTACCTATCAAAATGATGAAAAAAGGATTCAGGGATGCTTATGAACCTCAATGGATATTTGTCGCGCATTTTACCGTGCATTTTTTCGACAAAAATGCACGGTAAAACTTTCTCCTACAAGCAATAGATATGAGAATTTCCATGTAATATTGTTTTCCATTTGCAATCATGGCGCATAGAGATTATGAATGTTAAGATTTAGAATACTAACAATATTTCGTATCTTGGAAACATCATGGATTGTTTACGGCTACGGGACATTGACCAAATCTACCATAGAGCTTCAGCGACATTATCTAAATGTCACTTCATCGCTATGTTACATTTGGTCAATCTTTTTCGCGGCATGGCCATCAATTATATTCAATAAAGATAACAAGAAAAACAATATACATGTATAAAACTTAAGGAAGTCAAGGATAAAAGATTTTACTTAAGTCAGGGGAAGCGGGATGTGTTCCAAGCACAGACGTAGAGTTTCCTTTCTGAACTGCCACGCTGATTCTTTGAACCAGGAATGAGGTAGATCGTTCATCACCTGTTGCGGCTATGATCTTATTGCCGATTTCCTGGATGAATCTGCTGGCAGAAGAGCCACATGTTCCCATGGTCTCCACACATACGGGAATCATCTCATAGGAAGAGCTCAGGTTGACGTACTTTAACCTCTTCTTATCTTCGGCGTCGCATGATGGTTTACCGGCATGAATGGAAGACCCCTCTACATATGTTGCTGCGAGTGTGTCACGATACGTGAAGTCCCAGATGGCACAACGTCCGTTTTTCCATGGTATTAAAGTCAGGCCATCTGGACGGTTGCCATCAGTTCGCGACACCCCTAGAGGCTCCAACATTGATGGAAATCCACCAGAAACCAACCCTCGTCTGATGATATCGTTGACCTCATGGTGACGGGCTGACTTTCCTGCACTTCGCTTGCAGCTCAAACCGTGTAGTTCGGAAGTATCCACCTGATTACCACAAATACATATGTGAGGATGACAAACAGGGAGGCCGAAACGAAGGCACAAGAGATCCGAAGTTGGCCATCATTCAGTTTCAAACCAAGTGATGTAGCAGGCAAGGCATTCAAACAGGCACCAGCATTTTTAACTGACACTGATAAAACCCAAGCTTTCGTTGATATTGAAATCGCGGATTAAAACAATTGATCATATGAGACTGTTTGTATTGGCTTGTCCCAGTAGCGCTGTTGCAATTTTACATTACTATCCTCCATTAGATTTATCCATTAACTTAATTTATTGTTCAAGATCAATCAATCAGGTGTCAATCAATTATGTCTCCCGTTGTGTTCATTCATAAGACAATCATAATGTGTTGTATAGAAATATGCATTCAAACACGTACAATATAGACAGGAAAAGTATCTAAGAAAAAGTGTCTAAAAGTCACAAGTCAATCTCGATTTTGCCCCAAAAAGTGCAAATTTTCAGTTTTTCGGACGGATTTTTACATTTAGTTTCATCTTGAATGTCATTCAAGAATGTCTGATTGGATATCTTCAGTAAATGACATCGAGGTACCAGGACGAATATGAAAGCATTTTTTGGCAATATTCATGCCCATCGATATTTTTCCATCATTGTCAACAGAATCATATGATATATGTATTAGTGATTGAGCCAGGGTGTCGGAGTCGGAGTCCCGCAGTCCTACACTGTAAACTCTAGGGCACGAAATTTCGCTTGAATTGGGCACGAAATTTAGGCATCAATTCTAACCAACACAAGGCACGAGTAGGCACTAAGTTTATAGTGCCGAGTTCGTGTCCGGTTGGTTTTTCCTTCGATTTCATTGGATAAACAAACATTTGTTTTGGTGCCTATTAATGCCTGGTGGCGCTTACTGGTGCCTCGAGGCACTAGAAAGGCACTAACTGGGCACTAACTGGCACGAAATTTCGGCTTCGTGCCTACGTTAGTGCCCTGCAGTTTACAGTGTATAATTTTTGCTGGAGTCGGAGTCGAAGTCCTATCAAATGATAGGACTCCGGACTCCGGCCTTTAACTAGACCCAAAACATAATACAAACAAATTATTTATCCTTGTGCATAGTTGTCACTGTCTTGATATCAACTTTCTCCGTCAAACAAAAGAAATTGGCGCAAAGGCGAACCTCCCTGCTTGGGACAATTTGTAAAGATCGGAAAGAGGCTCCAAAACTTCAACCACAGCCTGTAGTATCAAATACCTTTTTGCTGATGACGAAGGAGCTTTGTTGACCTGTTGTCAGGCAAAGAAGCATAAGATGTGCCGCCTTCTCTCGACTCGACCTACAATTGGAACGGTTAGTAGTTCGGATTCGCGCAAGATTAAACCGAACATTGTTTTATCATACAATCAAACAACATTTGCCGTTGATACATTGAACGAAATGGCACTTTCGTCGGTGAAATCTGGTGTGAGACGATGGCCGTTGGCTATATTCTTCAATGCTGTTGACATTTCAGCGATCAATGCCTACTTACTTTTCGGAAAGGTAACGGGAAGGTCGACATCACAAAGGCATTTTCTAAAGGATTTGGCGCATTCACTCTTTGTTCTTCTTGTACATTACAAAGGTCAAAAAAATCAATCGTCGATTAGAACTGGTGCAGACACCCCGTCAGCTCCAAAATGGCGACAGTGTCACAACTACCGGAACAAAACCTCAATTAACTGTACAAACTTCGGAAAACCAATCTGTGGGCTTTGTGATGCCGAAAAGAAACTTCAAATTACATGTTTTCATCCATAAGAAAAGGAAGTCTTCTTTTTCTGATGAGATAGATAAAAACTTAGCTGGAAGAGATTCGTTTTCATTTTAATATCTCAAATTCAGGAACATTCCACACAGCGAATTGAATCAACACTAGAAATTCTATTGTTAATATACAATATAATGAAGCGTATATCTTTTCAAAGAAATTATAATCATTGCTACAGTGACATCAGAAAGTCAAAGAGGAAAAACCAGAGATCTGGAGCGGTCGATTTCTAACCGCTCCGCTCCATGCTACCTCTTTAACCGCTCCGCTCCGTCAAACCCCATATCTCACTCCGCTCCAAGGCACTTTCCCGCTCCGCTCAGCTCCGCTCCATGCTACCTCTTTAACCGCTCCGTCAAACCCCATATCTCACTCCGCTCCGCTCCATGCTACCTCTTTAACCGCTCCGTCAAACCCCATATCTCACTCCTCTCCGCTCCATGCTACCTCTTTAACCGCTCCGTCAAACCCCATATCTCACTCCGCTCCGCTCCATGCTACCTCTTTAACCGCTCCGTCAAACCCCATATCTCACTCCACTCCGCTCCGCTCCAAGGCCCTTTCCCGCTCCACTCCGCTCCGCTCCATCTCAATACAGTAGGCCCCTCTCCTACTACCTGATTAAAACATAAATTGATTGTGTGGGCTACCTTACGAATTGCGATGGTCTAAGTTTTATGTGAGGCTAGCCGTTCTACGTATCATATTGGTAGGCCTATACGGATTCGTCCCCATGCAATTATCAAAGTTTGTAATTTTGAAAAAATAATGTGATGTAGTTACTTAAGACAATTACTTACTTCTAGACAATGTAAGAAAAGTAAAAAGTAATAGGAAAAGGAAACAAAGTTCTTTTATGTTATTGTAATATGTCACTAAAAATAGAGATAGATACAAATTAATTACAACAAACTTTTATTCTTTACTAACAGTGCCAATAATAACAAACTACAGCAGTACAGTTCATCAGGAAGCCGCGTGTATGAGTTATTGAGATAACTGATTGGCGTTTCAACAGCGATGCGTCCGTTTTATTCAATGTATCAAACTATTATTCGGGATTTCATCAAACAAACACACGTCAACATGCAAAAAATAGTAGTAATTTGTTTTATGACTTCCAACGTATTCCATCTTTCATCAAATAAATTATCGACCACTCCGCTCCAGCTCCCATTCCACTCCGCTCCAGCTACTACACCACTCCGCTCCACTTCCATAGCCGCTCCAGCTCCGTTCCGGGGCTCCGCTCCAGATCCCTGCGAAAACTATAATTCACCAAATAATGCATGCATAAGTATGAAATTTGTTCACAACTTCTGATTTATCAGGGCCGTAACACACGGGAAGAAAGATTGTCTATACCACAGAATTAGATTGTTCAACTGCTTCAGTTTAGTAGAAGTGCAGAAAATTTCAGACGATGTCACATGTTGGAACCTAGTAAGAGGCAAAAAGGAATTCCGTATACTTTTCAGAGATAGGAAAACAGTCGTGAGTCGCTTGCGGACTGCTGTGAATTCCTTTAAAATCTTTCTAGTCCGGGAGATACTGACACTATCTTCCTAAATTCGTGCACAAAGGGCTTAATAGCATGGATTTGTAGGTCTTGAAACGCTGAATGCAAAAATCAGATTATTGAGTGTTATAGCCAGTCGCTTTCGGTTATAGGTAAGATCCAATTGGAATCCAATGATAAAATTCAAGAAATATCTATGGATTGTGAAACACTTGGCAATTTTCGTACATCTTCTTTTGCAGAAAAGAAATTTTTTATCAGAATGCCATGAAATCTGAAACATGATTGATTTCAGAACATCAACTTCGATATGAAAGTTAAAGTGAGTCACATGATTCAGTATTCGATGTCTGAGGGCCTCTACAATTTGAGCAAAATCGCCAAAATTAAGTCAAAACATGAAATTTGCTAATTTTGTAGAGGCTCTCAAACAACCCTTGAACTTTGCTCTCCAGTTTTCTCGGCAAGTGAGGGAAAGCAGGGCAAGAGTATTTAATGAGATATTTTATATAAGGCCACTTTAAACTTAGCCCACTAAACACGGCATGTGAGATTAGGATCTTTCTCAGTAGGCCTACCCGTGATTTAAAAATGATGGACACACTCTGACCACACTTGCACCACTATTTGCTAAGCTTCGCAGTTGCTATTATCATAGCTTTCTACTCCTTGTGTGAACCAGAATGTTAATATTTTGAAGACACAACATTTAATTATTTTCCTCTCTTATGATGCAGGTTAAGCATGATTTTGAAAATTACACGATGCATGCGAAAGCTATTTTTGATAATTCTCTTTTATTTCAGAATTGCAACATATCCCGAGAAAAAAAAACTTATCAACTTTACCAAATATTTGGTATTTACTTGGAAAATTTATAAGATTTGAATAGTTTAACAAACGTTTTGGAAATTTAACAAATTTAGGAAATGTGTAACAATTGCCTAACAAATATTTGCTACATTTTGTATGTAAGTCGATATTAACGAATTTTGCGAAATTTAGAAAACGTTTATCAAATGCCTAGGTAATATTTGTTTGGTTATCCAAACAAATGATTTTTTGCATTTACTAAGTTTGATGAAAGAAAAATCTTGCAATAGGCAGGATCCGCTTATGAGTAACTGTCGTAAAAGGCGGTTTTAATTGCATGGTGATTTCAATGTGCGGTAACTTCACCCGTACAATTTTTTGAACTCATGCATATCACAAGGATGATCATCAGCTCTCATAAACTCTGATTACAATCATCTCTCAATAAAATAGAAATGCAACGTCAAAGGAAATACCCAATAATAAAGTCTGTACTATATCACAGTTTTGCGTCGTTGATAACTGGCTGATTTTTTTGCCATCAAACTTAATTAAATGATTGAATAATGGAATAATTGTCAGGAAACTGTTGATATTTTTCTATGATGGCACCAACAATTTCTTTCAAATCTTAAAGAGAGTGCATTATGTCATTTCCATGGATATCGACATATGAAACATGTGGGCCTGAAATGTGCATGTCTACTATTATTTCGAGTATTTTATACATGCCCATTTATATTTGATGAAATGGTGTGTATAAAATAAATATTCAGGTGACTTCATCACTACTCTCTCTCTCTTTCTCACTCACTCACTCGTTCCCCTTTTCTTCTTCTTCTACTCATTTTTCATCAACTTTCACATTCACTAAATGTACACTGTAGCTACAATAGCAACAACATCAGTCATATATTTCATTATTAAGGAAGCCTAAGCAGTTCTATCGGCACACATTTTGCCTTTCAAATTAAAGCATTTATTGAAGTTTCTAAGTTCCATACCGTGCCCATCAGCAAGTCGACTTTGATCAGTTTGCTCGTGTGTTCACTAAATTACTTAGCTAGTAATTTGCAAAACTTATGATATTAAATCAGTATGCAACTGAACCAAACAATTACATGAGCATCTCGCTCAGTCTGAGTAATCATATCTCGCTTCTATAACTTTCCGTCACTATATTAAGGAAATTCGCCACGCGCACGCAGCTGAGGAAGTTCGTTCACATTGTTGGCAGCCTGGTCGTGGCCGCATTCGGGAGCCATGAGCGGTCGATAATATTCTCTAGCTGCGCTGTGACTCAGCGTCCCTGCTTAATAATTATTATCCGCCCATCACGTGGAACAGAAAGCTGCGCAAGTCGCAGTAGCTTGTGCACTCTTCGCTCTCGTGGTCTATCGAACGCGTGTTTACGTTAACTGCTTAATATTACAAAAATCAGCGCATCAAGAGGATATTTCTACTTACACACCTTTATTTATTCATCGTTGGTTTGTGATCGTCTACGTTTTTTCATCATCTTGCTTAGCTATCATGCACAAAATGGAGCACAACTCGAGAATGAACACTCGCATGTAGTCAGTGAGTTCTTCCAGTCAATGAAGCCATCAAGTTCCTTTGATTTTTGCATCAGAATTAAAAATGCAGCTCTTGGATCAAACTACAGAAAAATGGTAAGCTTCTAAATGTTTCTGAATTTATTTTGTCAACTTAGTTTCAGCATTTAACTGCAAGTCTAGGTACATGTATTTGGAAATCCCAAAAACAAAATCAAAGGAGAGATTTGGTCATGGATTTGGGTTTATGACCATGAACACGTAGAGACATTTCTATTATTGACTACTGCTATATCTGCTCTTAATTTTACAAATACTAAAGAGCTACTAGCGTCATACTTAATTTACTGATAACAAAATATCTCAATTCCTCTTAGTTCCTCATAGCAGACATATCACATTTTAGGAGTCCTACCAATACTTTGAATTCATTTGTGTAATCGAAAACCCAAGTAAAGCGATGTGTTTCTTGATAGCTATAATATTTATTTATATATAAATATTATAGCTATCAAGAAACACATCGTTTTACTTGGGGTTTCCATCACACAAATGATGTCACATGCCCAGGCTTATTCACTTTGAATTTAATATGAGAATGTGCATGTATATCAGTTTTCACGACGACGTTTCTCGTTGAAAAATCGACCAAAAGTTGATTGTGTCGTCAAAAGAATCATAATCAAATTGGAATATGTTGAAATGGTAATATATTGTTTTCAAATTCGTAATTTCTGATTGCTTACATTGAAAATAGCACAAACATCTGGTTATGTTGAGACAAAATAGTTGCATGCTAAAAACCTTAGAAACTATGAGCACGAAAGAACTTAATTAGCGCATTAAAACCATTTTAATTTAGCACTTCAATATTTAGATATGTAGTATACTTGTGCAATAGCATCAATATTTGGATGACAAATAATTGAAAAAATTTTTGAAACAGTCAAACATGCTATAAGTCATAAAGTTCTATTTCAGGACTGCAAAAATTTTAGATGGAGAATGTTTTTATCAATGCGGGCAAACTATTGAGCTATTCGATATCTGCTTAAGTTATGCAATTTAATCTATTTTCTGAAAGATGGATCCATCAAGGAAGCTTGTTTAAATAGGTCACTATTTCCATTTTATATATGTTGAATTGAAAACCTGTAGCTACCGCCTATGATATTCAATTAATTTTTTCAGAATTGCCACATTTTAAAAAATGGTATCAATTTGACATTTCGAGTAGTTTAAGAAAAATGATCAAGCACACAAAAGGCATAGATGCTACACGACGGACTGCACGTTGTAGGCTAGCCTACATGCACACTGTAATAAAGATCAGTCATGCGTTGCAGTCCAACAATAGGTTTAGTTTTGCAAAATCAATAATTTTTCATGCTTTACGATAAATATAAAGTAATCAAAGTACAAACTCATTGCTACTCTTTTATTCAATTTGTGTTTACTTATTACAAATTATGCTTCGCACTTTTCAATATCATCGTAGGCCTAGCTATTATGTTCACATGTTAGTTGTACGCCCACCATCAATTACCTGCAGAGATGCTGTCATATAAGCGGTAGACAAGATGACATTGTTTGCAGATTGTGATTTTAAACAGATTGTTTAAAATAAAATAAAATATCAAAATATAATTACATGTGCGGTATTAAATACTATAATAAAAATTCAAGCATTCCTGAATATCTTCATCGCATGAACGGTTGACAAGCAGTCGGTAATAGGCTACATCTCGGTAAGGCTCTGTTTTAATTTGCAGATTGCATTTTTTGTAAAAACAGTTACCGGTACTTGAATATCAAAATAAAATTATTGATAAATACTAAGAGTATTGATTAAAAAAATAATTGATAAATTGTTAATGATCACAATTCAACCACTCTTGAATATCTTCATTTGCTATCAAAATTCCTAAGAATATCGCTTCCCACATTGTCAGAGATGAAATAATCCAAAAGCAGTTTTCTTAATAGTCTTTACTGTAACACCTAAAATTACTATAAATGATTTATCTTCTGAACTTTGAGTAAGCCTACCCATAAAATGTTAATTAAGATCCGTTAAGTTTGACAATTCTGCTCTGCACATCAGCACAAGATTTGTCTTCTTTTTTACAGGTGTTGATTGCTGAGGCTGTGTATCTGTCCATCGATGACTCAATACCTGACCTACATTCGGCTCCTTTTCCGTCTTGTCTTGTGAGCTAATTAACCCCGAAAACTACTGGAATTATTCTTTATCCATAAATCTCTCATACTCGCAACGTCCCAGCGATCATCAGATTCGGACAACCGTGTTGTGGTCCAACCGCGAAGATGTTTTTTTCAGTGACCTCGCATCATCGCTTCAAACTTCATTTGGTAGTGACTGTTTCTCCGTTGAACTGTAAATTTTTCGTGATATCACCTCTATTCTTAAAAATGTAACTGATAACGGCGCGACGGTGTTTGACTCGAAATGACAGTGTTTCAGATGAAGTGAAATGCGTATTCGGGCTGTGGGCATGCTTTCTGGTTGGAAGGATTTTCAAATGAAGAATGATCAAATCCTGATAGAGAAATTTCCTTTATGTTGATAAAAGTGATATTCATAAAAATTATTTGTATCGGATCGTTCGATGTGTGCTACTATATAAAACTCTGTTCATTTTCCAAATACGTATGAAAAATTGTATTTTTGAAGGATATCCATTCCTTCTGCTGTTTACTTTGGGGAGCAGGGCTCAGTTTTTGTAATCTCTATGAATGTTATCGTACAAAGCATAATTTTAGTAAGATCAGTCATTTTATTCTAGTCATGCAGTTTTATATGCCGTACGGATTTTGAACGATTTTGAGCATGAATAATTCGAGCAGAGCGTTTTACTAGCTATCTTTTTGCCGAATTATGATTGTTTTGGTTTTCTATTTGATAAATATAAAAAATTTCATGCAAGAAGATATTTTTCATGAATTCAAATTTGCAAATGTTTCGTAATCGCCTATGAAGTAGGATAAAATTTGCATATTATTTACTAAACATATTATAAAAGCTAGAAATAATTTGCTAAATGTTTTGTAAAAGTTTGGAAAATTTACAAAATATTTACTAAACATTTCGTAAAAGTTCAGAAAATTTGCCAAATATTTTGTGGAAGTTTGGAAAGTTTGCTAAATATTTAGTAAAAGTTTAGGAAATGTACTAGGTTTGATAAATATTTCTTAAATGTTTAGGACTTTAATGCCAAGTACTTGGCAAGTATTTGTTAAACTGACAACGGTAATTTTACTCGGGATGGCGCCCACTCAAGTTAACGATCATGGTCTAGATGAGGAAAACGATTATAAACTCTTAAAAAAAATAAAAAAATAATTACATTGAAGAAGTCGGATGTCAGAGTTTATCGGTGGCAATGCGCAACGATGGTAGGCCTACAAACCATTTGATAGTCACATCTACATGTAAGCAGCTGCTGCGCCTTGCCTCAAGGTCTTTCAGGAGCGAATGCTACAAATGCGGTGTGGGATTGTGAGACAAGTGTTTCAAATCATGCGCATTTGGTGACTTATTTCATGACGCAATCAACTTTTGAGCACACACACATAAGCAAAATAGTTGTTCTACAGTACAAATTAGGCCTACTACAGAGAAAATTGCTGATATAAGTGCATGTGTGCAATGCATGTTTCTTGCATGACAATTTTAGAAGCTGTTATACATTGCTGCAAGATCTGTTTTACATCATGCAACAAAAACGCAAATTATTTTTTTAATGAAAGTATCAGGAAAAATTGTAAATTATATATTGTTCCAATCTGAATTCGATTTACATGTAGCTTGCATGTACCTGAATAGTACATCAAGGCAGTTGATATGAATAGTAGACGTGTAAAATGAAATTTGAATTGCACAAACAAGATTTTCGCACCACACAAACACACTGTAAATCACTCAATACCAATCACATACGAAGGATGCATACCAAAATATTTTTTTGGTATATTTCAGTATTCTCTTGGTATATGTTTGTATGCTTTTCGTATGCTTTTTAAATGTGGTATGCTTTACATACTAAAGCCATACCAGCTCAATGTTAGAGGAAAGCATCAATGATTTCTAATATACAGTATGTTGATTTAAAGTCTTTTGTCAATAAAGATCACACTAATGTTACTACTGTTTTGTAAGTAGTGAGATAATGACATTTAATAGTCAAATTTCCAATACTGAATTCGATTTTGATGCATGTAAGTCTAGGGCATTTCATAAATAATCAATAAGTGTTTGACCATCAACAATTATGCATTATGTAATTTTGGAGCTAAGCATATTATCAATCCGGAATAAAAACACATTATAATTCATGAACGCAAAAATAGTTATGTTTGAGATATATAAGTCAACAAGATTGCTAAAAAAATATCGTTTTATCGAAATGATGTGTATCTACATGTACGTAGTTTATGGAAATAAGCTAATGATGAGTCTTGCTAATGCCGTAGGGCAAGTAGCAAATATGATATGTAGCCTTAATTTCACATTAAATCTAATCTACTTAAATACCACACTTTAATAAAGAAATAATCACGACTGGTATTACTGGAAAAAGCTATTTGTAAGTAGTGTGTAATATAACTTATTTTTTGCCATGTGACAGAAAGCTGCACATACGAAACACATACCAGAGGCATACGAACAAAGATGAATTTGAATCGGGTCGCGCATATAAAACATGCCAACAATTCGTGTTTCAGTGTAAAACAGCCAATCAGAGATAGAATAATTCGTATCGCTACATACCAATCACATACGAAAGTAAGTGAGATGTCGTATGAAAAACATAACATATCTCTGTAAACATACGAGAACCTCGTATCAGATGTTAGTTTCAAATTGTATGTGACTTTGGTATTTGTTTGTATGTAATTTCGTAACCAGCGATTTACAGTGTAGATTTGAGGTCATTATTGCTATAATTACCGAGAGCCGAAGGCTTGAGGTTATTAACAAATATTGATCGAAGAAATCTATGCATTATCTGTTATAATGCATGACATTTTTCATAGAAGTATGCACCAGGTTAGCAATTTCCAACCAGGAAAATAATTACCTGCTTCGTGGAACTTATTTACCTGTGGAATAGGAATAGGAATGGGTGAGTCACCAAAAGATGACGTTTATGGTAGAGAATGAGTGATGGCGGATTACCATGGTGTCGGGAAAATTCGCAATTGAATATAATTTTCAAAGGTTTCAGCAAACAGTCAATCATTTTTCACCTTGTCAGTGGGAATATTATCGATTCCTGCTGACTTTTTCCGTGAGATGGTTGACTATTTGTTCTTCAGCTATTTCAGGACACCGGTAATCTTCTGCTGTACCACGTGGCTGTTCAGATCTTATGTTAGCTTTTTTTCCTGCAACCAAAGTGAGAAGGCATTTGATGGCTTTGTAGAGTCACTTTATTCAGCAAAGAGGCAATCCCAAGTACCATTATTATTTGCCCTTTGACCTGCAATTTCTTTCGTTACTTTCCATATGCCTTGACTTGAATCTTGAGCCTTTCTGATGTAAACTTCCAGCATGATATTGCAGTTCTTTGCATTTTCATCAGTGCATTTAAAGTGCTTCTTGCACGGACAATCTGTGTATTGAATGAATTGAGATATCATAGCAGCTCCTCGCACTAATGCAAAGAATTCTATATCATGCAGAAAATGGCTTGGCGTGGCTCACTGTCTATGTTACTTATAGCACTCGACGCTTAGCGTCTCCATTCTTTGAAAAAGAAAACTGCTTATACCGATGAAGTGGCATTCATAAGAACACGCGTCAGCTTCGCTTTAGTGCAGGCCATGGAGATGTGCTTCAGGGGATACTGCTCAAGGCGAGGACAACCAGCCAGCAACACATCAGCGGCCCTTGCCATGGTGGTCAACGCCGTGGCAAGAGGAGACTTTTTTGAATTTTTTGACTTTCACTTATTACTCTTTGTCATACTTTTTAGAGCGTGTTTTAAACGATGGTATTATTTGTTATGTATTCAATTTAAATATATTAGTTGATAAAAAAATATATTCATCGGCATGATTTTATGACTAAATTTATGCTTCATTTCTTGAATCTCAATAGTAATGTGGATTTAAAGTTAAGTAATCTCTTAAAGTTAATTGAAATCATTGTCTTTGATTATGTTATCTTGCTCTACCAGTGGCAGCTTCCCTGTGGGAACGAATCTGGCGAAAAGCTGGCAAATAATCAGCTACATATTATCATGCAATAGTTCAGTAATAATTTTTAGCATATTCGCTGGCAAAGTTCGCCGGCGGCAATTCGCGAATTCGCGCTCTGTATGCCAGCCACCTTTTACTTTTGACTTTCTCTCTTGTTTTCTTTAGTAATCCCCATCTACAGCCGAGGCTCTATTTTCTCCCTCACCATCACCAACATATGGCTGATCTGTCTAAGAAATAAGTGCAGACTATCATTCTTTGATAATGATAAGAATATAGAGAATCCGCTTATATCAAGTTTCATAACATCTCTTGACATTCAATAATTTACAACAATGACACAAATATTTGAACAATATTATAGTATTTACTGCGACATTTATGGAAGATAAATACTTTTTTAGTTTAATGAGCCTTCGTGAATTAAAATTAGATCCCTTTTATCAGATCAGACTGAATATACAATATATTTTCATGTAAAGGAAATATACGAACATAACTGCTTACCAATAATTAGTTGCTACAATATCCATGATTTCGCCGGTTGGCGAAAAATCAGCTGTCATTAGTAAACAAATATCTACCAAGTTATTATAGCAACTTTTTTGCCAACTGTCGTTTTTTAATTTGACACATGTTTTTGGATAGATGATGACCATTTTCACATGCGGAGATAGATTTTACACGAAAATAAACCTTTAAAAAATTGTCCACAAAATCGCTACCCCGCCAGATAAGATGCGTTCCCACAAGGATAGACAGTTCGTTCAATTATGGTGAAAGCAGTGAAAGCTATGCGGCAATAAACATTCTTTTGGTTTTTTGACCATTTCCTTCAAGTAGTCATGCTTGTCCCATTGGCGATGTGCCTCCGCGCGTTCATCAGTTTGAACTTTAGTCAATGAATATCTGAAGAGAATGAAAATTATTATGTCTGTACAAGATACCAACACCCTTGAGTCCCCTTGAATGCACTCGCCCGACCTGGGAATCGAACCGAAGTCCCCGGTGGAGACGAGCTCGCACCTTCTTCACTAGGCCACGCTGACGGTTCAAAAGGAATACGAGTGAAAGCAGAAGTCATCTCCAAGTGATATCGACAGCTTATTGTCCTATCATTATTGCAGAATATTCATATTGTAGCGAGACAGCATATCAGCAGATCATTCTCCTGGGTCAGGCGAAAGCGGTCGGGAAATCAAGTGTGTTGGTGTCTTTAATAACTATTATATTTGATATTATATTTTGATAAATATTAACTTAGTAGTTATCATTCTCTTTAGATAATCAATATGTTGAATACTTTCCAATCATCGCAATTCGATTGGAGTTGTTTTGCTATCAATTTCAACTTGCATGTGAGAATTTTATCAGATGCTGGTGATATTTTGTCAGCATGTGGCACATGCCTAATGTTCTGCTTCTTAAATTTTCGAACTTTCTATGGCACTATCTCGACATGCATAAAATCTAGTAAGCTATAAGTGTTTGAGAAAGGAATCGAAAGTCTTTTGGAGAATCAAATGTTGTCAATATGAGGCGACCGCACAGAAACAGTGTTCGATAGTGAGTTATCGGTGACAAGCTGATTTCAATGGGTGAATCTTACTGTTGGAGATTGGTTAGCCCAACAGTGTTTCTGTGCGGTCGCCCCTCTGTCTGACGCAGTCAAATGGGATGCTGTGTATCTGAAGAGAATGACAATTATTAAGTCAATGCAAGACACCAACACCCTTGATTCAACACCAACCAATCTCGCACCTTCTCCACCGCGGACTTCAGTTCGATTCCTGGGTCAGGCGAGTGCGGTCAGGGAGTCAAGGGTGGTGGTGTCTTTTATTGACTTGATCGTTGACATAGAGTAGGTATATTAGGTAATGTAGCAACTCAGCATTTATTAAATCCCCGATGTGTATACAGTTTCTATTTTATTAAATGAACTTGAGTTGAATAGTTGGAATTGTTTCCAAATGTGAGATATGCACATTTATGCAGTTTTGAAGAAATTACAACGGAATTGAGTGATCATGAGAGTATAATGTCAAAGGAAATGATCATGAAAATATTATTATTTTACAGATCTTCCATATCATGACAACTTTGGAGTGGAAATGTTTGTTAAATTTGCAACTCGATGAACTGCTATTGCTTTTATGCTGAACCTCAAGAGAATTTTCTTAAGCGTGATCATATCATAAGCAACCTGCCACTGGTATAGCAAAATAACAGAATCAAAGACAATGATTCCAATTGCGGTAACTTGGAAAGATGTATAAATGGGTCCACATCACTATTCAGATTCAAGAAGTGAAACAAATTTAGTGAATCATAAAATCATGCCGGTGAAAATTGAATTAAAAATTGAAATTTCAGCCAAGAAAGCAGGAATGACATCGCGACTTTTTCATGAAGACTCACTGGGTGACATGCCACGCGTAATTCACGCGTAATAACGGAACACCCCAAACATCCGTGGTTAAGGACATTCTATTCTTCTACCCGCGTACATGCGCGCTGCAATAAGAGTCAGAAATTACTTGATCTGATGCTGTTAAAACATGGGAAATGGTTATGAATACGCGCGGGCGAGCTTTTGTGGTTTGCGCGTCGTCTACGATTGTCTTCGCCGCCGCTTGAACCACGGATGAACCGCTAAGCATGTTCTGTCTTCCCTGAGCATGAAATTGAGGTCCTATTACATTGATTAGCCTCTGATACATGCAGACACATGAGACGGAAAGTCTATATGACAGGACTGCCAACTATACTAGCTTATATAAGAGATATTGCAGCAATATCCCGCATAGCCACGGATGTTTGGGGTCATGTGTAATTACGCGTCATTGAGCGTGGCATGTCACCTAGTGCTTCGATTATAAAGCGGTTCAAGAAATTCCTTCATATCGGCTTAATTTCCGCTTAGTTGTGATGCTTCTTAGCAAATATTCATTCCTTTTGATATCCAACTTGTTTCATACTACTTATACAGGGGCGTCATGTTGGTAGCATATAAAATGACAAAAATTTAACTTTTTCAAAATTGGACCGCAGGAACGTTATCTCAGCAAAAAACTGAATCTTTTCATAAAAGAATGTTCACTGCATGCAGATACTTTATTGAGTCGACACTTTACCTACATATACATGTATATAGGCCTACGTGGTATATATATATTACTCTATGATCGTTGTCATTCTCTGGATATTCAATATACTACAACAGACTTTTGCTGTCAATGAGACAATTCATTGCGAATGTAGTGAGCAATGGCACGACCCTTGCGATTGGCAATATCGTCATGACATATTGTATATCTTGGAATACAAACAGTCTAAGAATCTGTCGACAAATTCAACCACCTCTCCGTTAGACAAATGATCTCAGGCTCTAGTGGAAGCATAGTAGCTTTATATTCATCGAATTTGCCTTCCAGAGATCAAATGCTAGTCATAAAGACAGTTGAAATTGTTGATCGGGCATTGGCAAAATCGCATTGAAAAATTGCGAACGCTGAACTCTTTCACCATTATTTATGAGTCTCCTCAGTCATCCCTCAATAGTTTTTCTTGATCAGAAGTATTTACTTCAGCTTCATATGTACATTCAGCTTCATGCGATAACTGATTCATCAAAACACATGGCTTGTCAAAACCATCTGTCATCAATTCCCAACGGATACTCAATAAAATCACATTTTTATCAAATGGATTTCAAATTCCTTCCTCCCATAGAGTAGGGATATATAGGAAGAATGTCGACTCAAAAAAGTATCTATATATACAGTGAAAATTTATATATGAAAAGATTCAGTTTCTTGCGGAGATCACGTTCCCGTGGTCCAAAATATTATTTGAGCAGTTCTAAAAAATGTCAAAATTTTGCCTATCTATATACTACCGAGATGGCTCCTCTATGTAAGTAGTATGCGATAAGTTGGATCTCAAAAGGAATGAATATTTGCTAACAAGCATTATAACTATGCGGAAATTAATTTGATTATCAAAGGAATTTCATGATCAATGGAAGTCTTCATGAAATAAGTCGTCATCTTTAGGTGCTTTTTTGGCTGAAATTTTATATTTCTAATTCATGAATGCAATAGCAGGTCATCGAGTTGCCAATTTAACAAATATTACCTCTCCAAGGCTGTCATGACACGGACAATCTGTAAAATAATATCATTTCCGTCTGCATTGTACTATCCCTGATCAGTCAATTCCGTTGTAATTTTTTCAAAACTGCATAAATGTGCTCTATGCTTCCTCCTAATTTTTAACGAATTTCTCGATGTATTTCGCCACTGTTTTCTTCCCAAGCTTGAGTGCAAGGTATAGCAATTGTCTCGCGGTGAGTTTCTTGCAGCTATCTGGAATTGTAGCGGTACACTTGATGAATAGCTGTCTCCTGCTCTCTTCAGCAATTTGAGTCAGGCTTCCCCGCGGTTGTCCTAAAACTAAGAATGATAAAAAGTTAGCACCGCTATCTTTGAGATCACTGTAAACTGCAGGCATTTAGCAGTCAATGTTCCACGGGGTGTGCTTGCACTACGAAGAGATGCTATTTGAAATATAGTTTACTGCAACTGTATCAAGCCTATAGACAAGCTGATAATGCATGAAATTCAAATATGATAAATAACAGACCACAAGCTTTCATAGCAGTTACTGGTGCATCTGAATAGATTTCACAGATATATGCGAAATACGTGAGTACAGCAGTCCCTGTCTATGATGACCACCTCTCTGCCAACCAAATAAAGTCGTTATAGACAGGTGGTCGTTATTTTCGGAAAAACGTTTAGCTAACTTTTTATATGATATATGACATCAGGGCTATAGTAATACCCAGTCATAAACCTACGCGTACTCGCAAGTCCAATACAGCATGATTGCACGAATGATACTAGCTTTTATTGATTCAAAGTCTATTCAAAGGGCCCATTGGGCTACGCAAGATTTAATCAAAAATTGGAAAACTGTATAGAAATACAACAATAATGTGATACACAAACAAAAGTATAAAGCAGACATTAATCAATGAGAAAATTTGATGATACACTGTATTGTATGTATATGCACTGTATAAAGTGATTCTATTGATTCTATCCGGGATCTTGGCGAAATACGCTGAAACTGCTCTGATTTATTGGCGCTTGATCCAGCAGCTGTCATGTCTGAGAATAATGCAAGTGAGGACTCCTGTACTTTGCAAAGACTAGAAAGACATTAAACGCAGCTCCGGAAGAAAGGACGACATCACGAAGGTGACGGAATCAGCCTGGTTGATTTTCATGCTATTATCTGTTATTGCAATCTGACACATATATAATTCTTTTTCTACATTATTTAGTTCTGTCATACTACTGGTTTCTCATTCTCCAATAGTTACTGTTTGCATGTTCATTTTCTATAATTCCATTGTATTCCTTATTTTGTTATCTTGTGATGCTACGCGTGACATTTGTGTTCATTCAGACCTAGAAATACTGAGCTTTCAAGTAACTTTCTAAGTAATGATTCAAGTAACTTTCTTTGCTTCGTGGTATTATGGCAACATCGACAGGTTGTAGGCCCAGTGGCGATACAAGTTGACGACACATAGATGCGACAGCGTCATCTCGGCAGGTGGAGGGGTAACAAAGGTATTGACTTCAAATTGTGAATTGTGCTTCTGTTTTACTGTACATTTGCATGTACAGAGTGTTCAAAAAGTGACTGTGCACCTATTAATCTTAATATAAAATCAAAACAAATGATTCCAAATCAAGTAATTTGTGTATTAATGATAACCAAGTAACAAGAAGATGTGAGAGCAGTCAAAGAAATTGCTGAAAATGACCTCCGTTTTCTCGAATACACAATTCAATCCGTTTTTTCATGTTGTTGAACATTGAAGCCAATTCTTCCTGAGTTATGTCCTGAATGATTTCACTGATGTGCTGTTGAAGTTCTTCTAAGTTGCGTGGCTTCCTTTTAAGCACTTTTTCTTTAACGGTTCCCCATAGGTAGAAATCTAAGGGGCTCAGATCGGGGGACCTTGGTGGCCTTCCAGTGGAGATGAGTCGACTAGGAAAGGCTTCTTTCAGGCGTGACAAGTTTATGCTCGCCGTGTGCGGCGGTGCTCCATCTTGCTGAAAATAGCCGTGCTGTCGCTCTTGTCTTGATAGTTCGTTCATGAAGGGGAGTATCACTTCGTCCCAATACACCTTTCTGCGTTAATGGTGTGATGAAAAAAAATTGGTCCAATAATTCTCCGACGAGACATTGCACACCACACACCAACTTTGTCGGAATGGAGAGAGCTTTCAAAGAACTGATGGGGATTGACAGTCGACCAGTGACGTGAATTTTGACTGTTGACATAACCTGACAAGTGAAATCAAGCTTCGTCAGAAAAGAATGTTCTGTTCAAAACGCCATTGTCATCAAGAACATGTCCAAACCATCTGCAGTAATGAACGCGTTTCTCGTAATCTGTCTCTTTCAGTTCATGATAGCACGTAATCCAAGAGAGATGTCCGCTTCTTGGGACAAGCGTCGAAGGGACTTGCTTGGGCTATTGGTCATTGCCTCAGAAATCGCATCCATCTTTTCAGCGTTCAAAACTGATGGTCTGCCTGATCGGTCTGCGTCGTGAACCGATCCTGTCTCTCTGAACTTGGCTATCAGGCTTCTGACAGAATTTCTGTGTGGAGGATCTTCATTTGGAAAAGCCTCGTTGAATCGTTTTCGAACCTCATCTGTGTATTGCCCATTACAGCGAAACGTGTGTTCAACCAGGAATGTTCTCTGTTGCACAGTCAAGACCATTTTGTCAAGAATGAATGAAATTGAACAGCAACTACCCTAGAACAGTTGCAATATTGACATTTGTTCGGTGTACGGGAACTTTTGCAAGACCGTATACATTTCAACGGCGTTGCTGAATCATACACAATATGGGATACTGAACTACCTCTCTACACTGTAAATCGCTGGATACGAAAATTACATACAAACACATACCAAGTTTACATACAATTTGAAACCAACATTTGATACGAGATTCTGGTATATATAAAGAAATCTGGTATGTTTTTCATACGAATGGCCATTTACTTTCGTATGTGATTGGTATGTAAACGATACGAACTATGCTAACTGTGATTGGCTGTTTTACGTTGAAATACGAATTCTTGGTATGTTTTATATACGAGACCCGATGCAAATTGGTATGTGTTTCGTATGTGTTTCGTATGAATAGCTTTATGTCATATGGCAAAAAATATGTTATACTACATACTACTTACAAATAACTTTTTCCAGTAATACCAGCCGTGAATATTTCTTTGTGAAAGTGTTGTATTTAACTAGATTAGATTTATTGTGGAATTAAAGCCGCATGTCATCTTTGCAACTTGTCTTATAGCATTCACAAGACTCATAATTAGCTCATTTCCTTGAACTAAATTGATAAACATCATTTCAATATAACGATAACTTTTCAGCAACCATGTTGACTTATATATCTCAAACATAACTATTTTTGTATTTAATGAATTATAATGTGTTTTTACTTCGGATTGATAATATGCCTTATTTCAAAATTACATGATTCATAATTGTTGATGGTCAAATACTTATTGATTATTTATGAAATGCCCTAGACTTACATGTATTAAAATCGAATTCAGCATTTAAGGTATCACTCTTGAATGTCATTATCTAACTACTTACAGAACAGTAGTAACATTAATGTGATCTTTATTGACAAAAGTCCTTAAATCAACATACTTTGGACATGATTGATGCTTTCTTTTAACATTGTGCTGGTATGGCTTTAGTATGTAAAGCATACCACACTTGAAATAACATGCGAAAAGCATACAAATATATACCAAGATCATACAGAAATATACCAAAAGAATATCTTGGTATGCATCCTTCGTATGTGATTCGTATTGAGCGATTTACAGTGTACTTTGGATCCAGCTCTACAGAAAGCTATTCTGCCATTACCAATAGAAGCGACAGACGATGCAGATTCCTATGTCAAGAACAAGCGTGCACTTGCCGAACTGGTTCAGCGATTGGACGAACGGTCACTACACATGATAGTAGCGGACGCCAATGATGATGGTAGTGCAGCAGACTGGTACACTGTAAACCAGGGATGCGGAGTCCTATCATTTTGATAGGACTCCGACTTCGACTCCGGGGGTTGATAGGACTCCTCGGCTCCTCCCATCTTCTTGATGTGTGCTTCACACGGTTCTTCTCCAGTCTCTACCAGGCAGGTAAATTCCCATCCTTCTCAAAAAAAATGAGTGCACTTTCGATTTTAATATGCGCTCCAGAGGATCCATCACACACGATTAACGTGAGGTTAAGAGGATAATGTTCTCAAGCAAACTAGTATTTCATTTCTGTCTCTGATGTGACCTTTGGTGCGTAGGTGTGATTGAGGCTAGGAAGGCCTGTCTTCTTTATTAAATCGCCGAGAGGAAAGAGAATCCCTTTTTCACTATCACGGTTCATTCCCTCAACTATTTCATGCTTTGCATGCACTGCTGTCTCTGTACTTTTGTTTGACAGAGAAAGTTGATATCAAGACAGTGACAGCTATGCATGATGATAAATCATCTGTTTGTATTATATTTCGGGTCTAGCTAGTTATAGGCCGGAGTCCGGAGTCCTATCATTTGATAGGACTCCGACTTCAGCAAAAATGATAGGACTCGGGGACTCCGACTCCGCATCCCTGCCGTAAACCGTCAGCTACCAAATGAAATAAATTTCGCTGCTAAACAAACTCATCAAAAAAACAACATTTCTTCCCAAGTGAGGACGGTTTGGCTTTCGCGGCTACCAAACCGTGTTTATCTGGTAGCGGCCGCCTGGGTGAAATCCGACGCTCCGGAAGGTAATGTGATGCCAAATCATCTTGAATTTTATTGGTTAATATCCAATAACTTTTCATTTCATTTCGCAGCGATTTTCAGATCATCTGGTAGCCGTGGTCCTGAATTTTACCGTAATTTCTCATATTTAGCTCATATTGACTTTATGCTGCTTATAAATTAACAGTGGCTGATATGCTACATATTTTTAGGCGGCAGCCCTTTAATACATTAGACCCGTGCAACGTAAGAGTGATGTAGATTGACATAATGCTCAAATCACCATATTTTAAATTGCAAAATTCGCGTTGGAGTTGTCATTCAATTTTAGGGAGATTATGCCATGAGAAAGCTGATGTTTCATAGTTTAACCCATTAGCATTACCCTCTTGCATATATGCTACTTTCATATTTTTGTCATATTTTGTCACTTTTAGCTTTGGCCAGTAGTCCTCACGCAAACAATTGAACTTTTAGAGTTTCAAGATAGATGCGATTTTTGATTAGAATTGGCTGACAGTATGAACTTCCTGACATCTTTTTCATAAAAAGATAAAAATAAACCGTCTGCTTCAAATTATTGGTAGCACCTCTGAAAATTTAGTTATTTATCAATATTCAAAAATCAGCTGATTTCAATGAAATGAATGTTATAGCCTAATTTCAGTTACTGTCCTTGTTCCATTATACGTTTGAATGAAAAGCATCAAATTTCAAACAGTATCAATGCCTTTTCCATGAAATTACAAAGGAAATTGCAAATTTCCCCTAAAAAGCTTGCCATTCATGCATGGGAGTTAATCTGTCAAATAGGGTGACAGATTTGAGTAGCCGCAGAAAAATCAACTTAGAATGCTGTAGGCCTATAAATATAATTTGAATGATATTTTTTAAAGCAATCAAGCTTTTCCTCATTCACAGTACAGCTTAAAAGGATGTTATTGAGCAACCACTCAAATATTGACAAATTCATTGCACAATTGCCTTTTGCAACCTTTTCATTTTGAAATGCTTGTCAGGCTGATATAAGGCCTATGCAGCTAGAAAACATAATTTTTGAGACTGTCACATTTATGGAATGATATATATTTCATAGAATAAAGGTGTCTATAACCTACAAAAGGTACGTTAAATAATTCGCAATGCATGCTTCGTATTGTTATGTGCATCATTCAAGAAGTAACAGAGACGTGGCTTCGAAAATATGAACGAATGTGTAGCATGAAGAACTTTAAACTTTAAAAGTCGTTGACTGCACGGCTGTTGAATTGCCATGAATACAACTTAAAAACGTTGCTAGAAAATAAAGTCTAAATTTGAAATTAGCCATAAATCATTCCAATACAGACTTTGAAAATCACCATGTAAATCATGACAAAGCATTGAAAACTGCCACAAAGTATTTTGAGACAATTTCAAAAGTATCTCCCAACATCATCGAGAAGATGATTTCGCAATAATCTGAATTCTTCGAATCTGAAGGAATCGTAGTGATCAGAGCATTTTGAAGGAATTCACAGCAATCCGCAAGCGACGCACGACTATTTTTCCTATCTCTACCAGGTATTAAAACTTTCTTTTTGCCTACTTTGTAAGTTCTTGCATGTGCCATCGTTTTGAATCAGTTTGTACTTCTACAGTGCAGATTAATTGCGTCTATGACAATCGCGACACCCACGATTGAATCGCATGACCAATGACATCGTGATTAGTATTCAGATGTATTAAAGGTTCTGATAGCGCAACAAAACTTTCAATTCGAATTACAGAGGCGAACATCAAACTGAGGTCCGGAACCTATCCTGACAGCTTCACGATTCGCATTAATCGATCCTATTACAGATAAGACGATGCGAATTGCTGAATTTTTTAGTGATCACGATATGATATCATTGCTTCATATATGCATGTATATCACCTGTTTTTACGAACCTCTTAATAAGTAGGACTTGATAATTAAGCGAGAAGAATGCTGGCGTACGCAATTAATTTTGAATTCATCTACTGATCTGCTTTGATATGCCGTTTTTATCAACCCCTAACATTTTTCATTGCAAAAGTATGATGGTGCATGACTTGTACAGATGGTATCATGACTTGCTTAGACATACTAACTATGAATGAAAATATCCTCTGCTTCCAGACAGTGTCATCTCGTATTTCAATGTCATTTCAACCCAAAAACAGCAGAGACACTGATAATCAAAGGATACAATGGACCATTAATGAACAATCACACGACATCAGAGTTTTTGCATCTCTATTAATGCTATCTAGCTATCATTTTTCTTTCTAATTGTGATATTTATGGTTTTAGAAAACTTGGTTGTCCAATATTTCTATTAAATGCTGTATATATGAGACTATGTTCATTAGTTCAATCTCTTTAGCAAACAAGCAAACATTGGCAAACAATCTGCTCCTGCCAATGGTGAATTGACCGATGATACGGAAGAAAGTCAAACTGAGAGCGTGGCAGAGTCTAATCTCCTGAGTGAATTGCACGCGTCAGAACTTTCTAAATTCCAAGAGGCTCTCGCTGCTGTAGAATGAGAGAAAAGTGAACTTTCTCGTTCTCTGGAAGAAACGCAAAGAGCGATGGAACAGGCGAAGAGAGAAGTGTCATCAAAGCAATGTGGTTTTATGTTAATCATCAGTTAATTTGCCGCTGAAGATGGTCATGTTTGATGACTGAAACATGTTTGGTAACTTAATAAAGAATATAGTAAAATGAAATCTCTTCGGCTATTATCTTTAAAAAATATACAATGCTTTCCTGCAATTAAAGATTCGAATGCAATATATTTGAAAATTCAGTATTCTATCTTTGATAGGCTAGGTTCAGGATAAAAAATGCGTCATTTCCTGTTCATTTTACCCCGTTTTATAATATATACATGCCACTGCGCTTAATGGGTTGGACACCTCATGATGGCAAAAACCTCAAATTTATTTCGCATGGAACTGTGAAATCTATTCAAATCCACCAGTAACCGCTACGAAGGCTTGTGCTTTCATATCATATTTATCTTGTTTGAATTTGGATGGACAGAGTTCAAAATGTGAAAATCGCCACTTTTAGAGATCTCAAATGTTCAGTGTGAAAATATGTAAGCATGACTTTGTATCAGACACACAAGTTGAAAAGGCTTTGTCTGAAGATTCTTTTGATGCATTGCTCGTCGAAATCGGTGCACTTTTGGAGATGTTGTTATTTCCCAAATAAATTGCACAATTTTCAGTTTCCATTAATTGTCGCTGACAAGGTCATTTTCAGGCTTTCAATATCTGTGGTGTCTAAGTCTACTTTTTATTATCATCACTGTATAAGCGAGTGCGTAGGCAAATGGGATTGTAATTATCATCGGAGGCTTCTTTAGGAGTACATTCGAAATTCGAGAGTAATTTGTTATAATTGATTATTTGATGTAACTCGGAAACCAAAGGAAGATGTCTGAGAAACTTTAATTTACTTTGCGTTACTTATTTAGAACATAACTTCGTATAGTCGATTATCTTTGTTTTCATTGTAAACAATCTTCTCCTGGCGCTCTCAAATGTTGTTGAATGTTAATTTCACAAACTTGTTTACACAGCACTCGTTGCATTCAACATCTCTTGATTGGTCGTCAAATCTAGATGACTGAGATCCTATTGCAGCTGATATGAACGTGTAGCTAATGAATACAATGGGTCATTTCCATTTAAATTTCTTGCAGTTCATCTGCAGTTGTTTTTGCCTTTTCAGTGGTGCTTTTCTATTATTGATCGGTAGGTTTGCTTCTACATCAACTTTTTTCTCATATTGTCATTTTCTCAGAGCATGGACAGGTCCGTGAGACCAATAATTGATTTACGCAAATACAGTGTATCATCTACTTTAGCGCATGATCATAGTAATCCGACAGTGGGAACATAAAGTAAGTATATGTAGGTAAAGTGTCGACTCAAAAAATGTATCTGTATACAGTGGCAATTTTTATATCAAAAGATTCAGTTTCTTGCGGAGATTACGTTCCCGTGGTCCAAAATATTATTTGAGCATTTTTAAAAAAGTCAAAATTTGCGAATTTGTATACTACCGAGATGACTCTCCTATATAAGTAGTATAAAACAAGTTCGATATCAAAAAGAATGAATATTTGCTAATAAGCATCACAACTAAGCGGAAATTAAGCCGATATGAAGGAATTTCATGAACCGCTTTATAGTCGAAGCACTAGGTGACATGCCACGCTCAATCACACGTAATTCACGCGTGAACCACGCGTAATTACACACGACCCCAAACATCCGTGGATATGCGGGATATTGCTGCAATATCTCTTATATAAGCTAGTATAGCCGGCATTCCTGTCATATAGAATTTGCGTCTCATGTGTCTGCATGTATCAGGGACTAAACAATGTGATAGGACCTCAACATCATGCTCAGGGAAGACAGAACATGTTTAGCGGCTCATCCGTGGTTCAAGCGGCGGCGAAGACAATCGTAGACGACGCGCAAACCATAAAAGCTCGCCCGCGCGTATTCATAAATATTCCCCATGTTTTAACAGCATCAGATCAAGTGATTTCTGACTCTTAGTGCAGCGCGTATGTACGCGGGTAGAAGAATAGAATGTCCTTAACTACGGATGTTGCGTGAATTACGCGTGGCAGGTCACCCAGTGAGTCTTCATGAAAAAGTCGCGATATTATTCCTGCTTTCTTGGCTGAAATTTCAATTTTTTAATTGTTTTTTTCACCGGCATGATTTTATGATTCACTAAATTCATGCTTCATTTCTAGAATCTGATCTCTGATGTGGAATTATACATCTTTCAAAGTTAAATGAAATCATTGTCTTTGATTTTGTGCTGCCAGTTGCAGGTTGCCTGTGACATGATCACGCTTAAGAAGATTCTCTTGAGGTTGAGCATGAAAGCAATAGGAATCATCGAATTTCTCATTCAACAAACATTAAATTTCCAAGGCTGTCATGACACTGAGAATCTGTGAAATACCATCATTCCTTGTGCATTACTATCATGATAAGTCAATTCCGTTGCATTTTCTTCAAATCCGCAAACTATGCAAATTTTGCATATCTCACATTTGGTAACAATTGCCAACTATATCTCCCTTGAGTTCATTTCATAAAGTCGAAAGTGTATACCACAGAATTAGATTCATCTGCGCGCGCTTCGGTTTCCTAGAAACATTAAATTTCCAAGGCTGTCATGACACTGAGAATCTGTGAAATACCATCATTCCTTGTGCATTGCAATCTTAATCACTCAATTCCGTTGCAATTTCTGCAAAACTGCATAAATTTGCATATCTCAAATTTGGTGACAATACCACCTGTATCTCCCTTGAGTTCATTTAATAAAATCGAAAGTGCATACACTTTGGGGATTTAATAAATGCGGAGTTACCACTCTGCCTAAATATTAGTGTGAAATTAGATTTTACTGCTCGACGGACGATAAATAACCCTCATTGCGCAATAAATATTATCAAAGAATTTATCGCTACATAGTTGTTAAAATTTCTGATCGCACTATGGTTGTATGCAGTGTATTCGTTGAATGCAGACGTTTATTTCTGACAAAAAATAGGACAATTGATATCTACAATGGTTAAGTCTGGAGTTATTATGAAACACTTGTCAAATATGTTAATAAACAACGCTATGATAACGCTAAAGTAGCGTTCACTTTGAGCTTTCTATTATGGACCGATTTGGTAAGCCAGTAGGGCCTACATTGTCTTTATGCCATTATCAGAACCATATTTTATACCATAGAAATCGAGTTATTATCAATGTCATTTATTTGCCACTATTGTCCAAAATGTTCTCTTGTAAAACTCAGTCTAGTTAACGTAGCGTCATTTCATGAAGGAATGCGCTAACTTAGTGTTCTATTGGTACCCTCCTATGCACTGTATGACAGCGTGCTGAAAACGTGAAATTCGGCTCCACTACGCTATCAGGCAATAAGGTAGTTATCGCACTCTACACTCTAAACTCTAGGGCACGAAATTTAGGCATTAATTCTAACCAACACAAGGCACGAGTTGACACGAAGTTCATAGTGCCAAGTTCGTGCCCATTGATTATTCCTTCGATGTCATTGGATAAACAAACATTTAGTTTAGTACCTATTAGTGCCTAGTGGCGCTACTGGTGCCTCGAGAAACTAGAAGGCACTAACTAGGCGCTAACTGGCACGAAATTTCGGCTTCGTGCCTAAATTAGTGCCCTACAGTTTACAGTGTAGCTTCGTTTCAACCTTCGGTCTCGACGAAGCTTAGAGTGCGATAACTATCACGCATTCATTGCTATGCAAATATTTACTTTTCAAGTCAAACGGCTGATGAATGCGCGCTAATTAACTTGTCGTTGCTCGTCAAGCGACTTGCATGTAAATATCAAGCAAAATTAACTGCCCCCAAACTGCACCATAGATGATCATAAAAAACGGACCACGAAAATTTCGCTGGAATTCAATCGATGATCATACCTTCCATTCGTATTGCACATCAGCGTGCTTGCATCGAGAGCTTGCATGCTCAGCTTTAAAATGAGCTATGGTGGACTTGTATCCGCTAATGCATTTGCTGAACAGTGATCAAAATATGAAAATCACTCAATATACAAATTGCAACTTTTCATTAAGAAAACATGTGAGTATGATCATTATTCAGGCACGGGGATAACAAGCATTTTCTTAGCTCTCACTGGTCATCAAAATCTGTGAAATAGGAAAGATTAGTGATAGCGTGAAGTTATTACAAAATCATGACTCTTTTGACTGAAAATGTTATGGTATCTTCAGAATCCTTGAAATTTAAGGAGCACGAATATGTAAGTTATATTTAAATAAGTTCAATAGTTCTTTTTTTCAAACTTCTTCAAGATTTTTAATCATGACCGCTTAAGTATATAAACATACTGTACAACGCATAGAGTAGGAATATTAGGTAGAGTGGTAACTCCGCATTTATTAAATCCCCAATGTGTATACACTTTCGATTTTATTACATGAACTCGAAGGGATATATTTGGCAATTGCTACCAAATGTGAGATATACGAATTTTTGCAGTTTTGCAGAAATTACAACGAAATTGAGTGATCATGATTGTAATGCAGAAGGAATGATGGTATTTCACAGATTCTCATGACAGCCATTTATTAAATCCCCAATGTGTATACACTTTCGATTTTATTACATGAACTCGAAGGGATATATTTGGCAATTGCTACCAAATGTGAGATATACGAATTTTTGCAGTTTTGCAGAAATTACAACGAAATTGAGTGATCATGATTGTAATGCAGAAGGAATGATGGTATTTCACAGATTCTCATGACAGCCTTGGTGGTTTAATGTTTGTTAAATTAGCAATTCGATGGGTTCCTATCACTTTCATGCTCAACCTCAAGAGTATTTTCTTAAGGGTGATCATATCACAGGCAGCAGTTGCCACTGGCAGCGCAAAATACCGAAAGATGTAGATGGGTCCTTATCACTGTTCAGATTCAAGAAATGAAGCATGAATTTGGTCAATCATAACATCATGCCGGTGAAAATTGAATTAAAAACTTCAGTCAAGAAAGAATGAACAATATCGCGACTTTTTCATGAAGAATTTCATTATAATGCGGCTCATGAAAGTTCCATGCAAATTAGCTTAATTTCCTATTAATTAGGATGTTTATTGGCAAATATTCATTCCTTTTGATATCCAACTTGTTTCATACTACTTATATAGGAGAGTCATCTCGGTAGTATATAAATTTGCAAAATTTTGACTTTTTTAAAACTGCTCAAATAATTTTTTGAACTACGGGAACGTTATCTCCTGAAAAATCTGAATCTTTTGATATAAAAATTTCCACTGTATACAGATACTTTATTGAGTCGACACTCTACCTATATATATATCTACTCTATGGTCCCGGCTGTCTCGAACAAGTTTTGACCTTTCTTGTGGCTTTCGGCATTCATCCTGAATTATATTTTTTCAGATGTTCGCTTTTGTCTACCTTCTACTTGGAGTCGCTGGAGCTCATTCAGCAGCCACTAAGAAACCGTTCAGCATTCAAGACAAGTTCAAATCTCAACAGAAAGATTATTGCTTAGAGGCAGGGACCCATGTCACATCCTCTTCTGGAGATTCAGAAGTTGATTGTGCCTCACAATGCCTGTCTGTGCCTTCATGCAGTGGTTTCATGTTTCGAGGGACCCCAACTCGCTGTCTAATTCTCAATAATCTTCATTACAACGTGCGACTGAACTATTTCTCCGCTGGACGATGTATTCTCTATCGTCGCATGAGCTGTCCACTCTGTCCGGCATTCTTTTCAACCACTTTCCCCGCTGCACCAAATCGCCGATTCTATCTTACAGACAAAGTAATTCCAAATGGTGAAGCTGCAAAGTACTGCACCGATAATGGAGGGCGTGTTGTTGAGCAATACCCACCGAACTTCATGAATCAATATATTCAAACAGTGAAAACCGTATTATTTCCTCCAACCATATGGAGCACGTCGAAGATGTGTTTTCGTGCAGATGTCCAATATTGCCGATCAATCTCTGGTTTGAAGAGGTTAAAAAACGGAAGCTTCATTTGGCCTAATCAAAATGTTCTTTATGATTCTAAATTGTATGGAAAGCAAGTGACTTCCTATCGGACCCTGCTGATGAATGGAGGAGCGTCCTTTGTGAATCTCATTTTCTTCTTTCAACCCACAGGCACCCAACACTTTCGTGGATCCTTTGTCTCACAGAAAGGATCTTCTGTTCTGGCAGTGATGGTTTGTGAATGTACAGCAACTTAATTCAAAGTAAGTGTAATAGAGCAAGTACCGAGTGATCCAAAAAAACCAAACCCAAAGCATAAGACATTTTGATATCTATTAATTCGCAATCTCGATGATTGCTTTGCATGGTTCATCCCTCTCTATGAATGTCAATCAGCTCACAATGCACAAAATTGAGAGAGAAATCGATCAATTTCGCTTTCTATGAATATCTTGAATCTACAATGTATAAAATCTGAAACTAGATAGAGATCGATTGATTCATTTAAATATTAGAGACATGGAAAGTCGCAGGACATTGACTACAACAGAGCGTGTTTTTGTGATTAGCAGGTATTATGAAAGTGGTCATAGCTACAAACATGTTCAAGATGACTGGGCTGATGAATTTCAGTCAGCGAAACCGTCCAAATCGACAATGCACAATCTTATTTCAAAGTTCAACAATACTGATTCAGTTGTGAACATAAAACAATCTGGCCGACCTGTATGTATGCGCACTGACGAAAACAAGGACTTGGTCGCTGCCGCTTTTACAGCCAGTCCCACAAAATCTATTTGCCGTGCTTCAGTGGAAATAAACATGTCATATGGGAGTGTGCAACGTACGCTAGTGGATATTGGCTTGAAGCCCTACAAACCACATTTGCTGCATAAGCTGAATGAAGACGATCCGGACAGACGCCTACAATTTTGTGAAACGTTCCATAGCTTTACTGACATGTATCCGGATTTTGTGGACAGCATCTTGTGGTCAGATGAAGCCACTTTCAAAACCAATGGACACGTTAATCGACACAACTCCGTCTATTGGTGCGACACGAATCCATTCGAGATTCTACAGAAGGACGTTAATGCTCCTGGAATCACTGTTTGGTGAGGACTGTGTTCTTCTGGCCTTGTTGGACCATATTTCTTCGAAGGGACTGTTAGTGGTGAATCCTATTTGAAGTTGCTAAAGGAGCAGGTATGGCCAATCTTTTCTGAACGAGAGGATGTTCACAAACTCTACTTTCAACAGGACGGGGCCGCGCCTCATTACGCTTTGAAGGTTCTTAAGTGGTTTGATGAGCACTTCCCTGGGCGCTGGTTTGGTCGCCGTGGACCCGTCGAGTGGCCGGCCCAATCACCGGATCTGACCGCACCCGATTTCTTCTTGTAGGGGGTAATTAAAAATTCAATTTACGGGAACCACCCAAGATCAATCCAACCAAGATGATCTGAGGGCGTCAATCCAAAACGCTTGTGATCTTATTACTCCTGCACTCTGTGCAAAGGTGTGTCGCAGTGTTGTCTCACGCTACGCGGGATGTGTCAAGGCTGAGGGCCACATTTCGAACAGTTTAGAACATGAATCCGCGTCATGTCTTCTAGGGTTCGGTTATTGATGTATTGACTATTGCTTGTCACTATAAATACATGTGAGTGTTCACTATATCTTTTGCTTTATTTTGGGTTCGGTTATTTTTGGATCACACTGTATATTAGGTGCAGTAGCATCTCTGTATTAATTAAATCCCCAATTTATATACATTGTAAATCGCTGGATACGAAAATTACATACAAGCATATACCAGATTCACATTCAATTTGAAAGTAACATCTGATACGAGATTCTCGTATGCTTACAGAGATCTGGTATGTTTTTCATACGACATCTCAATTACTTTCGTATGTGATTGGTATGTAGCATATAAATCACATGTAAAAATACCAAAAAAATATCTTCCTTCGTATGTGATTGGTATTCTGCGGTTTGCAGCGTACTAATGGTTCTCAACCGGGGTCCGTGACTCCCCAAGGGCCCAAGGGGACCACAGGACAATTTACTGGGGGACACGAAAGGAGCTCGGAATATAGTTCATATGTATGGCCTTCGTTTTGCACTTCATCAGTTAATCAGTCAACTGATTTCACGCTCGTGAAACACATGTGTAGCCACGCCGTCGTAAATTAAGTGTGGAAATTGCGTGAGTATCATTGGACAAGAAAAAAATAAGAGCTATGTTTCACAGATGTGTGCGTCAGGAGAAGAGAATTTCGTCTTAATCAAAACTGAATATAGAAATCGCCTTGATGTTCGGAGTGATATCCGTGTATTTACTTTAAACACAGAACCAAATATCAAGAACTTAAGGGATAAGAACAGAAAACCCATTGAATCTTTTGGTGTTACTTTTTCTGTGTAATTGCTCTATCAGATGTAACTCAGATTATTGTTCAAAATGATTTGTTTTTATTAAAATCGGATATCTGATTTGCTTAGCCGCTGCCACTTACAGATTTAGAGTAAAAACGAAAAAATAACTCGAATAGTCCTTTGTTTTCCACTACTGTTTCAAAATTCAAGTCTACTTTCATACTACTTATATAGTGGTTTCACGTCGATAGTATATAAATACAGGAATAATTGGCAAAAGTTTGGCCTCTCAAAAAGTGATCTAATGTCTTTTGTACTGCAGGAACGGAGGCATACTCTCCGCCAAAAACTGAATCTTTTGATATAAAAACAGTTACTGTATACTGAAATTTTATTCAGTAGACACCCCTCCTACTATATACTTCCTCTATGGTTGCAACTGTGGAGCAACATTAATTAATCAGCAGAAAATACCATCAACAAACATCTGTTGTGAATTGTAGTCCCACTACACTGTAAATCGCTGGATACCAAAATCACATACAATTTGAAACTAACATCTGATACGAGATTCTCGTATGTTTACAGAGATCTGGCATTTATTTGATGCGAAGTCTCACTTACTTTCATATGTGATTCGTATGTAGCGATACGAATCATTCTATCTGTGATTGGCTGTTTTACACTGAAATACGAATTGTTGTTATGTTTTATATACATGTACGAGACCAGATACAAATTCATCCTTATTTGTATGTATCTGGTATGTGCTTAGTATGTGCAGCTTTTAGTCACATAGCAAAAGAATATGTGTATTATATACTACTGTCAAATAACTTTTTTCAGTAATACAGGTCGAGAATATTTTTGTTTCATAGAGTGATATTTAACTAGATTAGATTTGTTGTGAATTTAATGCTCCACGAGATTGTCGTCGTTGCTACGTGTCTAGGAACATTAACAGAACGTTTAGTTAGCTCTACTTTATGGATCAATTTGATAAACATCAATTCAACCAAACGATATCTTTCGTGCAATCATGTTGACTTATATATCTCAAACATAACTATTTTTGCTTTCATGAATTATAATGTGTTCTTATTTCGGATTGCTAATATGCTTTATTTCAAAATTACATAATGCATAATTGTTGATGGTTGAATACTTATTGATTATTCACGAAATGCCTTAAACTTACGTGTATTAAAATCTAATTCAATATTGAAAGCATTACTCTTGAATGTCATTATCTCACTACTGACAAAACAGTAGTAACATTAGTGTGATCTTCATTAACAAAAGTCCCTAAATCAACATACTTTGGACATAATTGATGCTTTCTTTTGACATTGTGCTGTCATCGCTTTAGTATGTGAAGCATGCCACATTTGAAATAACATATGAAAAGCATACAAATAGATACCAGGATAATACAGAAATATGCCAAAAGATATTTTGGTATGCATCCTTCGTATGTAACTGGTATTGAGCGATTAACAGTGTACCTTGAATATAGGGAAAATTTGCATCTCCATAGTTATTTCTCTATTGTAGACTGAACTGTGTATTCAAAACACTGAAAACTGAATTCACCGAAATTCTATTCATTCACTTTCGACAAGTAAAAGAAAAAATGTCTTTGACACAAATTCAACTTCCAAAGTGAAATTTTAGCCGGTTGACAATTAGTTATTTTGAAATGCTGTAAATTTGCACCTGTCAGTTAAAATCGAGTTCGAACTGAAATTTTTTGACATTCAAATAAACCCTATTTTCATTTGTCTGGCTGCTACAAACTTCAGGAGTAGATGACATCTGTGGCATAACTGTTTGATTTATAAACATCAGATAAGCAGAATTCTACAATGTAATTATGAGTAAATACCGTCATATCAACTGTGATATTGATGAATAACGTTCCATATCAGTAGCAACAATACACACGGAAGTGCTTGCATGAGAACGTGTAAACAAAGTCATTGACAGAATACACAGGCATCAACCCCCGCCTCACTGAGGTGTTTTTCCAAACACTACGCCCTAGGACGAATTTCGCCCCCCCCCTCCTGATTTCCCAGACTATTGCACCAATTTTGCCAAACCACACGTCAATCGTAAAGGCATTGAAAGGTGATTCAGAAAAACAGCATCAGTTTTATTTTTAAGGTAATCCCTGGGCTGAGGTGAACGCCGAAGGTCAAAAAACGCCAATTTTAGCAAATTTCCATTAGATCACTATTTGAAATGGATAATAACGACATAACATATGGTAAATATATTTTCGAAAAAACACCACGTGTAGCGATAAAATAGTTCGATTGCGGCGAGCTTCCGATTGCAGTCTTATGCAAGGTTTCAATTTCGCGTAAAGTGAAGTGAAACCAAATGTCACTATGTTATTTGTGAATGCAAATGCAGTAATGTCAAAAGCAAAATTGACATGCTACAACTTATGAATGCAAATAAGTAAGATGATTAAATAATAATAAATAGGTCAATAAACTACAAAATGTGACAATCTAACTCTTCTATCAAAATAAGTAATGTTTTTTTATAAAACTTGCTTACCTTTGCCCTACACTGTAAATCGCTCAATACCAATCACATACGAAGGATGCATACCAAGATATTTTTTGGTATATTTCTGTATATAATTGTATGCTTTTCGTATGTTAATTCACATGTGGCATGCTTCACATACTAAAGCCATATCAGCACAATGTCAAAAGAAAGCATCAATTATGTCCAAAGTATGTTGATTTAAGGCCTTTTGTTAATGAAGATCACACTAATGTTACTACTGTTTTGTCAGTAGTGAGATAATGACATTCAAGGGTCATACTTTCAATACTGAATTCGATTTTAATACACGTAAGTCTAAGGCATTTCATGAATAATCAATAAGTATTCAATCATCAACAATTATGCATTATGTAATTTTGAAATTAAGCATACTATAAATCTACAGTGTAGCGCCACTGGGCTGGGCGTTTTTCGGCTTTCCTGAAAAATTTTTAGTATATGTTTTTAACCAGGCAAGCTATGGCCACCAGATTTCTAATGGCTTACTTTCTACGTATTATGCAGCTGTTGACTACAGGAAAGTAAATGTGGCGCTACACATTTGGCGTGTCTTCTATTTGAAAATTTGAATGTTTGGAACATTTTGGCTCATTTCGGCATATTCACTTCTGCATGAAATGTATATTACGGCATCAATTCTTGGTGAAGTAATTTTCGATTACATAAAGGATTCATCATGTCAATACACAAATATTCACAAATGCAAAGTTTTTGAATTTGAAATTATCTGCTTATTATGTACAGATTTCAAATATGATTTACTATTACTTTTTGTACTTTTTAGTTCTGCATCTAATCAGCAATTTTTGATAATTTTCAGATTCGTGCTGGCTTTTGCCTCGGTTTCTCGATAAATGTTCACTGAATTGGGTTGCTTATTCACCTGCCAAAATTAAAGACTATAATATGCGATTTTATTGCTATTTGAGTAGAGCTAAAATTAAGAATTATTTGACCCTTGACCTCATCTAATACTGTGAGGTTATCTCGTAAGGATTAATAACCATCATTTTATTAACCACCTTGAACAAATCTTTCTATAAGTGTATGGTTTATTAGTTTTTGTTGTTATTTTGCATTTCAAATAGTGATGCAATGGAAATTTATTAAAAACTAGCAGTTTTCCTTTGACCTTCAAGATGTAGTTCGGTCTAATTTTCAACTATATCTGAATGGCTCCTTTAGTGCATGCTTAATAGTCAATCTTGCTAACTCAGACGCACATTTGAAGCCTTGTTTACATGTAACCGCAATCATCACCTTAAGGAGACGTGATGACGTCAATTTCATATCTGCCAATGACCGATACGCCACTGTTAGCAATCTTCGTGACGAATCAATTATGCGTAGGACGATCAACGCACAAGGAGAGAATGAAAAAGAAGTCACTTGTTTGTGCTTTCTGAATCGACAAAATGGAGCAATTCTGCGAACACAAGTGTACAAACAAAGTGGGCGATCGTTAAGAGCTTGACTTCTACGGCTTACAGAATGACAGATGACAGAAGAAATATTATGTAATAGCATTGGACGAGTTCATTTTACACTGATGACTCACGGTGCAGTATGTTTTAAACATTTCAAAGAAATAAATAAGGTAGAAAATCTAAGATGCATGAAATTGAAGGAAATTGCAAATGTAGACAGCTTTTATTCTGCTTGAGTACGGAGACTGCGCAATATTTGAAATTGGACGCTAGTTGGTTAAAATTTAGTATTGCAAAAACTGAATGGGAGTCAGACCAAATTGGAGATGGAACTGCCAATTCATTCGCCGGTCGAACTTGAGATTTTTGCCGATGAAATGGGTGTGCATTTTTAAAGTTTCCATGTGATAAATGATTAGAAAGTGAAGAGAGCCAAGTCAGCTGCTCTAGTTCGTCTAACATTTGATTTCCAATAAATCAAAAAGCTTTTTTTGTTCAGCTCCAGTACCGACGCGTTTCTTGTAGTTATTGCATGCTTCTGAAACTTGTAGTAAGTGCACATTTTGGAATCTGACAGCTAATCTATAGGCTTATATTATCTAATATATATATATATATATATATATATATATATATATATATATATAGGTCAAATGCAAATGCTATAAATAATACAAAACATAAACCCTACGGAGAATCAAAACTCAAAATTAACTTACGCCAATCGATTTCTGCCGTCTACGACGGCTTCTCAAGGCAAACTGATGTATTGTAACCAAATACAAAATATTGAAATCAATGATATCAAACCTAACGAAGACGTACATAGTATATAGTGTGGTAAAAATAAAAAGACTAAATTACATAGAATTCAAAGTAGGACCAAATAAGTTGATGAAATATCTTTCTTTCATCTCTCGATCTATGCGAGTGGATGTTGGCGGCAGCTGAAAGAAAGGTGCAGCAGTAAACCTCCTGGTAAAATCGATTGGCGTTTAAGTTAATTTTGAGTTTTGATTCTCCGTAGGTTTATGTTTTGTATTATATATATATATATATATATATATATAAAAGTAAAAAGTATCAAAATGGTGTAGTTAATAAAAAAGGAGAACTCAAGGAAAAGTCAGTATTCCCGACCGGTTTGACCTTCTTCTTGGAAGGCTACTCATGGGAATGATTTATTTAAAACCAAATAAACTAAAATACATACAAAATCTATGAAGCTGCATTCAAATTAGGTTTAAGCATAAAAATAAAATACTGCTCTTTCTTGTCTCTGTCCAAACGATTCGTAGATGGATGCAGTTGATACATTGGATATATATATATATTAGATGTATAGTAGTAGTAGTAGTAGTAGTAGTAGTAGTAGTAGTAGTAGAAGTAGAAGTAGTAGCAGTACTACCACTTGATTCCGTTGAAATTGCCGCGCACGCCACTCCCCGCCAATTGAAGGATTACGATGAATGAAGGCAAAAGTCAGTTGTTTCGGAGGACCGGTTTCGAGTGTATTCTTTTTCAACTCCGTTACAATAATAGGCAAGCAAGGATACAACGAGATTTGCACTTATATACAATGTCAGCGATTAAAATTCAACAAAGAGCGTAAGTTATTGTGCATGCGATACGACCCTCTAATGCGCGCATCGTTGAACAAACGCTTACATGTGTTCACGGTGAAAACACTACAATGGCTGTACGGTACAACAAGGTTAACCCTCAATATACCGTGGGGTCCATATGGACCCCATATCTCACAAACACTGATGCCAATTTTTTTGTTTGCAGTATTTTTCATTAAAACTTCATATGAACCTAAACCTGATTAAATTTCATCGGTTTATGCTGCAAAACTGAAATTTGAATAATATTTGTTGACATGAACGATAATTACAGTTATAGTAACGATAACTACCGTGGGGTCCAATTGAACCTCTTCTTTTTTCTTTACTTTTCATATCAATTTTCCGCCATTTAAACTGTTTCGTATATCTATATCTATGTACTACACATCTTAAGTTCAGAATGTGAAGCACTGTTTCCATTTTTATAGATATCTATGTCTTGCATTGACGTAAATTTCAAATCAAGATGATACATACAGGATAGAGCAATTCTTACATCTCTATTTCCATTTTTATAGATATCTATGTCTTGCATTGACGTAAATTTCAAATCAAGATGATACATGCAGGATAGAGCAATTCTTTCATCTCTATTTATTCTATTTCTCTCTCTCTCTCTCTCTTCTCGCTCCCTCTCTCCCTCTCCATCTCTCTCTCTCTCTTCTCGCTCCCTCTCTCCCTCTCCATCTCTCTCTCTCTCTCCCTCTGTCTCCCTCTCTCTCTCTCTCTCTCTCTCTCTCTTCTCGCTCCCTCTCTCCCTCTCTCTCTCTTCTCGCTCCCTCTCTCCCTCTCCATCTCTCTCTCTCTCTCTATGACTGTTACGTCTCAGGCGCTGTCTACGTTGGTTTATTTTGATTTGAATGCTCATTTGAATTTGGATAGTTTGAATTGTTACTCGTGACTGTAACACATTCGACCGGACATGCAGCGACAACAGCATAGACGTTTTCTCATGTAGAAGCATTTCGAAGACTGATTGAAGAAAATTCTAGCGATAGTGATGAAATTTATAAGAATGACTCCGACGGCAGTGAATCCGATGCAGTGGTCGAGGACCCTGTTTCAGAAGTGGAAATGGAAACGAGTATGGAAGAAACTTCAATGAATGGACGTGGTGATATTTTACAGAATCCGGCAAACCCTGAAAGCAATATTATGGTGTCGAAAAATGGTCAGGAAAGATGGTCCAAAGTTCCGCTTCCAGAAAATCGTCATGTACGGCCAAGGCCATATAATATCCTTCGAGAGCACCAAGGTCCAACTCAAGCTGCAAGAAATGTTTGTGGATTGAGTCCAGAGCATGCATTCAAATTATTCTTATCCAATCAAATTATGCAAAAGATAGTTGACTTCACCAATATCGAAGGTCAAAGGCGCTTTGCTAATTGGACACATGCCACTGTTGATGAGATGTATTGTTTTTTTGGTGTCTTACTAATGGCTGGGGCGTTTCATGACAATAAAACAAGAGTTTCTGAGTTATGGAGCGCAGACGGTCGGCAGATATACAATCAGTGCATGTCTCTCAACCGCTTCACTGAATTGATGTCCAGTATCCGTTTTGATGACCGCAGACAGAGAAATCCTAACGACAAATTTTCACCACTGAGAAATATTTTCTCGGAAGTTGTCACCAATTTCAAGACTGCTTACAAGGCGGGATCCTCTGTCACAGTGGATGGACAACTTGTGAAGTTTAGGGGACGCTGCCGCTTTAAAATGTATATACCATCAAAACCCGGAAAGTATGGGATAAAATTGTGGGCACTTGCTGATGCTGAAACATTTTATTGTTTGAATTTGCTTCCATATATTGGCTGAACAGGAAATGTCTCTGAAAGACAACAAGGACAGAGAGTTGCCTTGGAGTTGACTGATATGCTGACGGGTTCAGGTAGAAATGTATATATGGACAATTTCTTTAGCAGTCTTCTTCTTGCGCGAACCCTTCTTGGACGTCAGCTGACCATGATTGGTACGATGAGAAAGAATAAACCTGAACTCCCAAAAGAAATGCTGCCCAAACCGCATCGTTCAATCAAATCAAGTAATTTTGGTTTCCAAAAAGATGTTGCTATTGTCTCTTACGTACCAAAAAGGAACAAAGCTGTGATTCTGATTTCGACCCAGTTCTTGTCAAATAACATTTCAGAGGAGGAGCACAGAAAACCAGAAGTGATACTCGAGTATAACCACTGCAAAGGCGGAGTGGATTCATTAGACCAGCTTTTGAGGACATTCAATTGCATAAGAAAATGTAATAGATGGCCGATGGTTCTTTTCATGAATTTGCTGAATATCGCAGCTTACAATGCTTTCGTCTTGTTTTTGAGGTAAGTTTTTCATCCAGTTAATGTATGTATCCATATGTATCTAAAATGATGCTTATGCATTTCAGTATCCATCCTGAATTTGAGGCACGATCGGGTCAAAGGAGACGACGATTCCTTTTGACATTGTCGAAGTCCCTGGCGCAAGTTCTGGCAGTCGATCAACAGCCGACCCGGGTCGGTCCTGATCCTGTACCACATCCACGAATCACAGGCTCAGGAAGTCAGAGCAAGAAACGATGTCATCTCTGTCCTCGACAAGAGGACCGTAGAAGTGCAAAACTATGCAGAAAGTGCAGCAAAGGACTTTGTGCTCAGCATGTGACATTCTTATGTCCTACATGTATATAATTGCTTTGTTATGTAGTATTTTGCCATATATTAAAGATTTATTAGTTTTGAGAATAACGCACATTTTCATTTGAAACATAATTCTAAGTTATCCTGAAAACATTCCTGGGGTAATCTGGCCATAAAACATTTGGGGTCCATACAGACCCCATTGTAAACAATGCAATAATTTTTGTTGGTATATCTAGGGTTAAGTGTGATATCAGTGTTGCAAAGTACATTCAGACCATTCGGAACAATAGTGGAGAGTCTAGACATCCACACACTTTCTTTTGTCCTACGTCTATGTAGATTTGTGACTTGTTCAAGACACGAAAAGGAAAAATCACACAGACTACAATTACTGTTGAAATGTTTAGCGACAGTAGTATCACGTAAAGTTCTTATGTTCTGCAGATGTTCATTAATTCGACAATAAATAGGTCTTGAAGTCTCTCCGACATACCGGATGCCACACTTTTTGCACTCAATCACATAAATTGCATTGCAAGAAGCACAGGTAAGTCTATGCAAAACAGAAAACAGTCGGTTATTCGAAGTAAAAGAGTGGGCAAAAAAACCATATACACAAATTTTACAACTTTCTGTACAAGGATAAAAACCAGCTTGCCAGCTGGAAGGAGAACGGGAGGTAAGTTTTAAAACATTTTTTACAGCGTTGCGAATAGCGGAGCGGGTATAGCCCTGCTTGCGCCAGTGAGGTCTAACTCTGCTTATAGTCTGCTGAAAGTCCCTGAACGTAGAGCTGCGAGTGCACCACCGGTAAAGCTCACCGTGAAGGATACTTTTAAACACATGGGGTGGATGGTAAGACTGCGGAGACAAAATTTTGAACGAGTCTGTAGCCTTAAATCCGATGCGGTGAAAAATACTGTTATCGGATTTATACAATTCAAGGTCTAAAAACCTAATACTGCTAGCAGAATAATGCTAAGTGACAGAGATAGACGGAAAACGATTATTCACAAAATTACAAAACGTCAGAAAATCAGCTTCACTAAAGTTCCAAATACCGAATACATCATCGATGTATCTCAACCAGAGGTCAGGCGCTTTTTCGAGGTCAGCAAAAGGTTGCTCCCATTCACTAAGGTAAATGTTAGCCAAGGATGACCCGAACGGGCAGCCCATTGCTACTCCTTTCTTTTGAATAAATTGTTCGCCTTGAAAACTGAAATCATTGTTGCACAAAATAAGTCTTAACATTGATAAGATGGTCAAATCTGGACGACGACAGTTATTATGCTTCAAAAAGGCTCGACCGACTGCTGCAACACCATCCTCTATGGGTATGTTAGTATATAAAGAGTTAATGTCCATGGTAAAAAGTAAGGTAGATTCAGAGATGTTGACATTCTTGAGAAGGGAAACAACATGTAGAGAATCACGAACATAACTGGGGATCTCTCGAACCAAAGGTGTCAAAAACATGTCTATATAGGCAGCACAATTGCGAGTAAGGCTATTGCAGTCTGAAACAATCGGACGTCCAGGAGGCATCTGAGGATTATTCCAGTCAGATTTATGAATCTTAGGCAAAAGATAAAAACGGCGATCAGAAAAATCGTCCACAGGTTTAAGAGCCAAAAGCTCCTTTTTAGACAAGAATCGTTTACAGTACAGGTATGACAGAAAATTACAAAGTCTCAGTCGAATGCTGTTAGAAATATTCTCTAATAATGGCGTATAGAATTCAGGATTAGAAAGCTGACGAAAAGCTTCGTTGTCATAATCTTCCTTAGATACAATAAACCATTTACCACCTTTATCTACCGGTGTGATAATGACAGAAGGTTCGGATTTAAGTCTTTCAAGCTCCTTTCTTTCGGAAGGACGAAGATTGTCTTTAGGATAGCAAGCTTTGCACTTTCTGAGATTAGCACGGACAGAATAAAAAACAGAATTACAAAGACGTTTTACAGACGCAGAAACGGCACCCAAAGGAGGCTGAGCGCCACTACTTGTAGAAAAACATTTCGGTTTATGAGAAAAATTGTCACGAATGATTTTGGTCCATTTATATTTCCGGATTAAATCATTTACACCTTGTAAAATGCTACCACGACAACAAGCGGATGGAGTAGGAATAAATTTTACAGAATTACAAATTAAAATACTGCTCTTTCTTGTCTCTGTCCAAACGATTCGTAGATGGATGCAGTTGATATATTGGATATATATATATTAGATGTATAGTAGTAGTAGTAGTAGTAGTAGTAGTAGTAGTAGTAGTAGTAGTAGTAGTAGTAGTAGTAGTAGTAGTAGTAGTAGTAGTAGTAGTAGTAGTAGTAGTAGTAGTAGTAGTAGTAGTAGTAGTAGTAGTAGTAGTAGTAGTAGTAGTAGTAGTAGTAGTATAGTAGTAGTAGTAGTAGTAGTAGTAGTAGTAGTAGTAGTAGTAGTAGTAGTAGTAGTAGTAGTAGTAGTAGTAGTAGTAGTAGTAGTAGTAGTAGTAGTAGTAGTAGTAGTAGTAGTAGTAGTAGTAGTAGTAGTAGTTAGTAGTAGTAGTAGTAGTAGTAGTAGTAGTAGTAGTAGTAGTAGTAGTAGTAGTAGTAGTAGTAGTAGTAGTAGTAGTAGTAGTAGTAGTAGTAGTAGTAGATTTGTGCCGAAGCGAGTCTTCTATGATAGGAGACTAGGCCACTCGCACCGAAAATGGCTTCAACCAGATGAAAACGAGTGTTGGAGTGACCGGTTTCGAGATATTCTTTATCAAACTCCATACAATTGTGGTGATTTACACTGAATACATGGCTTATAAACGTCCAACTATTGAATGTCTCTCACAGCGTTAAGCTGGAACCAATGACATAGCTAGCTGTCTCTATTTGTGCACAAAATACGTTTCAAGTTATTGTCCAATGTGTATGCTGGTCTTGTCCTTATATCACAATTCCGCTTACATAGACTTACTACTCGCTGACTGCAAGTGCTATGCGGTAACACTAAATTTAGATAAGGAACGCGATTTGTCTTGATGTTCATGCCATGAGGAATTTTCGTTTTTAGTCTTTGAATCCATTTTAATTCTCGAGTTTCTCTTTTGTAGTCACTTGCGCAATGTTCTACAGCAGTAAACTGGAAATGCTGTACCCCACAAATTGAAAAATGGGAAGATACAGAAGTTGATCTTTGTTGATCGATATCATTTAGGTGATCAGAGATGCGGACACGAAGTGATCTGGAGGTTTCTCCTACGTATCTCAATTTGCAGTTCTGACAAGTTATAACGTAGACTACACTTGTGGAAGAGCAGGTAAGTTTGTGCAGTATTGCGAAAAAATTGTTTCCTTCTTTTATAGAAAGAGCGGCTAAGCCAAAAGAACATACATTACAGGAGCCGCATGAGGAGAATCCACCGTTCCAATCATCATATGTAAAATTGGTAAGCTGAAAGACTCGGCGACGGGAGTTGCGAATCTGAGTTCTTGTATAACCATGTCTTCGCCAATGAGGTTCAACTATATTTTTTGTACGCTTGAAATCATTGTATGATGAACTATGAATAAACCATCTATAAATCTCACCATATAAAATGTTTTTAAAAACATGTCTGGGATGATATGACGTAGGCTTTATGATGCTGTGTGAATCTGTCTGTTTAAAACCGATGCAGTAATTCAATTGGTTATCTGATATGTATATGGTTAAATCCAGAAAACGGATACTGTTGCGAGAATAATTCAAAGTTAAGCTGATTGATGGATGAAAACCATTAACGAAATTATAGAATTTCAACAGCTCATCCTCACCGTGTTGCCAAATGCCAAAGACATCGTCTATGTAACGTAGCCAGATAATGGGTGATTTATCCAAATTGAGAAAATTACTTTCCCATTCTATAAGAAAAATGCTGGCAAAAGAAGCTCCGAAAACGCTTCCCATAGATACACCAGATTTTTGTAAATATCTTTGATTTTGAAAAACAAAGTCATTTCTTTCAAGGATAAGACGTAAAATCGAGAGGATGGTAAGATCAGGTCTCTGTGGATCTTTGAAAGTCAAAAAAGCTTTACCGACAGCTTCGATTCCTTCATTAGTGGGAATATTCGTATACAACGAGTTAATATCCATTGTAAATAAAATACAATCTTGGGGTAAACTGATATTTCTCAAAAGTGTCACGACATGTTGAGAATCGCGTACATAACTGCTTGAAAATTTCACAATAGGTGCTAGGAAATATTCAACCAAATTAGCACAATCATGAGAAACACTGCGGACATCTGAAACAATAGGTCGGCCCGGTGGAATGAAATTGTTCGGCCACGTCTTTTTGTGTAATTTAGGTATAATATAGAAATTTCTGTCTTTGGGTTGGTCCGGGGGCGCAAGAGCCCGCACTTCCTTATTTGTAATGAATTTCCGTTTGTACAGGTAGTTCAGAAAGTTCTGTAGGTATTGACTAGTTGAATCAGTTAAGCTGGTATCAATCGGCTCGTAAAAATGCGGATCAGAAAGTTGACGTTTAGCCTCATCGATATAAGCATTTTTTGGTAAGATCATCCATTTCCCTCCTTTGTCTACCGCTGAAACCAGTATTGAATCGTCGGATGATAGTCTTTTGAGTTCATCACGATCCTCGAAACTTAAGTTGTCCGAGGGATAGCATTCATTGCATGAAGATAGAATTATACGAACACTGTTAAGGATTGTGGTACAACGACGTTTAACATATGCAGGAACACTGTTATCATTCGGTGATGTACCAGTACGGAAAGGAAAACGGCGATCCCTTAAGTCTTTATTATTAAGGATTGTGCTCCATTTATATTTCCGGAGCCAATCTTCTACACCGGATAAAATCTTGCGATGACAGCACCCTGTCGGCGTAGGTATAAACTTGTAACAATTGTCTAAGAGGCTGTAGGTGTGATTATTGATTACAAAATTAGTGTCTGTAATGACAACCGGATTGGTAGAGGCTAAATTGACATTAAGCCTAGTCTTTTTATTTACAAAAAAGGATTTAAAATATCGTACATGTCTTTTCTGGTTTCATCTGACCAGGTTGAACCGAATGCTGAAAACGAGTCTGGTGCATTTATGATAGTACACGATGAGGGACTGCGTGACTTTAGTAAAGCTGTTAATTCACGTATATTTGATTTTTCTGATTCTGTGCAGCCCTCTGATTTCTTACATAAAATAGCATGCATATTGGCATTTGGAAATGCCTTCTTGACAGCACTGATAAAACTCTTAAAACATATGTAATTGGTATTGGGTAAGTTCTTTCTGTCCAGTAGAGAAAAATAGAAGAAAAAGTTTTTCACATGGTGGAATGGAGTCTCAGCTGCCTTTGTTGCCAATCTCCTGTAAAAGCTTAAGCGGCCTCCATCAATTGCCAACACACTGGTATTGTCCATATTTAAGCCGCTGAGGTTAACGTCGCCAAATACCACCGTTTCTTTGGATGATGAAATCTCTTTCAAAAACTCTTCAATGGGCGCTTTTCCGGCAGGTTCTCGAACCACAGTACCATGTAGACTTGATTGTACCAATCTGCTGCTAGAATCACTTTCTGAATCCTGATCAGGAGTTTGAGTTTCAGCTGCTGGGGCTTCTGTCACTTTTGTTGGTAAGACTGTGATACCCTCAGCTTCCTCTTGTGGTACCACCATGTTAGGTATTCTCTCAACTGTTGCGTTTACGGTAACATGTGCATTTATAGGTATTGAAGTAGAAGTGGAAATGCTCCTGCATGAAGTAGGCTGCTTTCTGAAAGGTGAAAGCATTGTTTGTGTGCTTCCGTCTCTTCGAGATGCATGTGTAGACTTGGAATTATTTACTGACCCAATTGGAGCTGGAAGTGTATCATTTTCTCCAATCTTTTGATGGGTGAATATGAGGGATAATGCTTCATCTAACACTTCGTTAGAAAGCTTTGCTTGCAGTTGTCTTCTAGACCATTTGGTGACAATATTGGCTGACCTGTCCATAACTTCTTGTGGGATAGCTGTTGAGGAGATGGTAGTTAGTGCTTCATCGATGATTGCTTTGTAGTGTTTCTTCAAGCAGTCCATTATGGCCCTTTCATACTCTCTTGTGATATTATCCATGGAAGAGCGGAAATAGTCATTGGAGAAAGCTGGACGCACAGAACCACAAAGCATCTTCGTTTTCTTATGAAGCGAAGGAGGGAGGCCGTTGAGTAAGCGATATTGATGGAGCATGGATTTCACGATTGAGAACTGCTCTCTTGTAATGTGGAAAAATTGTGAAGGGATGGCTTGAGGATGGTTTGGTGGACCTGTTCTGCCCTCGTGGTGCTGCGGATGATGGCGATGGCTAGAATGACCCTCTAGGTGGGATCTTTGTTGGTTACGAATGTCTTTTACTAGCCTTCTGGCTGGAGGTTGCTTCCGATGTCTATACTTATCGGAGTAGAAGGTCTTTGCCATAGTCGGGCCCTGGGCGGATTGTAGATTTGTGCCGAAGCGAGTCTTCTATGATAGGAGACTAGGCCACTCGCACCGAAAATGGCTTCAACCAGATGAAAACGAGTGTTGGAGTGACCGGTTTCGAGATATTCTTTATCAAACTCCATACAATTGTGGTGATTTACACTGAATACATGGCTTATAAACGTCCAACTATTGAATGTCTCTCACAGCGTTAAGCTGGAACCAATGACATAGCTAGCTGTCTCTATTTGTGCACAAAATACGTTTCAAGTTATTGTCCAATGTGTATGCTGGTCTTGTCCTTATATCACAATTCCGCTTACATAGACTTACTACTCGCTGACTGCAAGTGCTATGCGGTAACACTAAATTTAGATAAGGAACGCGATTTGTCTTGATGTTCATGCCATGAGGAATTTTCGTTTTTAGTCTTTGAATCCATTTTAATTCTCGAGTTTCTCTTTTGTAGTCACTTGCGCAATGTTCTACAGCAGTAAACTGGAAATGCTGTACCCCACAAATTGAAAAATGGGAAGATACAGAAGTTGATCTTTGTTGATCGATATCATTTAGGTGATCAGAGATGCGGACACGAATTATATATTAGATGTATATTCTATATATACAGTCGTCACCAATAGTCTGAGACCACCAGCGCCTGTGTATGATATCGCCACTTTATCGACAGATATCTGTGTTCTGACTTAAGATATCTATGTTATGTTTTCAACAAATTGCTCTGGTGGATAGTTGAATTTGAAATTTGAATTTTCATGACTGAATATGAATTGGAATTTGAACATGCTTGCCAGTGTTGCGATTCGCGCGTGTTTACACGCGCGCGCCTTTTTTTGACAATTTGCGCGTGTAAGCGTGTTTTCTTCCATTTTTATCCATTTTGCGCGTTTTTTAAGTTTTCGACTTCTATTTTTAATTTTTGATAATAGAAAACTTTGGTTCTAAAATATCAAAATCAAGATATCAAAATTTCAAATTACATGCAGTTTCTGGATAAGCCACATGTATAGCCTATCAAAGATCATTTAGGTTCATTAACATCTCACTCAATGGATAGCCTATAGGCCCACTGCTCGTGTGCATCTACCACTTAAGGCACGTGTGTATTTGACTTGTCCTGAAAAATACCAAGCTATCTGATCTGCAAATTTAAGCTTTGTAAAAATTCGTTTTATCAAATATTAGCGATCATAGTTGCCATTTTGGCTTATTTGTAAGGAAATACATGTGCGCGTGTTTTTCGACCTTGCGCGTTTTTTTTACCCTACGCCAAGAATCGCAACACTGATGCTTGCCTCAACGTTGCCATCAAAGAAAAACATACGAGACCGAAGAACGTTTTGCAGACGATTGAGATCTCGGACTCCAGAAATGTGGGCCGAAGTGATGTTTTCAGACGAAACAATCATAAGACAATTCAGCCGAGTCGCTTTACGTGTTCGACGTCCAGTTGGTAAACGCTATTGCTTGAAATACGTCCGCCCATCCGTCAGAAACTGCTCTCAGCCTATGGTTTGGGGAGCCATCTCCGCTAAAGGACGCGCAGCCATCAGGTTCCTTCCTCCCGGAACCACCATGAACTCGCAGAGGTACCTATCAAGTCTAAAAGAAAAGCTTCCAAGGCACATGGCTGTTCACTCCTGCAAGTATTTCCAACATGATGGAGCGCCATGTCATACGGCAAAGTTGGTACGAAGCTGGCTTGGACGTCAAACGTTTCAAGTCTTGGAGCCATGGCCGGGGTCCAGCCCAGACTTGAACCCTATTGAGAATTGCTGGAGCATTCTCAAGAAGAAATTGCATTTCAAGTACTCCAATTCCTTGGAGGCTCTGAAGCAGAACATTTTGACCACCTGGACACAAGAAATTTCGTCAGAATATTGCAAATCTCTAATCGATTCAATGCCTCGACGAATTCAGCAGGTGTTAACAAACAATGGACATTCTACAAAATACTGATCTTTCTGTGTTTTCACGTGAATGTATTTTAAATATAGGTCATTGTGTTACATTCTATGTGTGTACTGGTTTTCTAACATAAACTATAATTCATGGAATCTTAAATAAGGGTAAAGTTTTATAATAAAGTTCAGTATCTAGATTTGAGACAGGGTGGTCTCAGACTTTTGGTGACGACTGTATATGTATGTATATATATATATATGTATATATGTATATATATATGTATATATGTATATATGTATATATATATGTACATCTATATATATTAGATGTATAGTAGTAGTAGTAGTAGTAGTAGTAGTAGTAGTAGTAGTAGTAGTAGTAGTAGTAGTAGTAGTAGTAGTAGTAGTAGTAGTAGTAGTAGTAGTAGTAGTATTTTGATGAGAAAAGCGCCGAACTGGTAGAGTATAAGCGCCGAATAGTCGTTTTCTGGCGTAACTGGATGAGAAATTATACCATCAAAAAATTAAAAATGAGAGAAAGATAAATGAAACTATGTCTCTTGAAAAGAAAGCGTTAAGTCATTCATGTATTATCCCATTTGCTATCAAAGTCATGTGCGGTATGAAAGACATCTCACGCCGGGTGGTTCCACTGAATTCTACATTAAATCTCCCGCTTCTACTCAGTTTTGGTGAAATGAGAGGATGTAGAGCATGTTTATCATTGTTAGCTGCTTGAGAAAACATTTTGAGGCTTTGAGCTAACCTCCTTTCAACAATTGTAGTGGAACTGCAGTCACAAACGTAGTTGTTGCCATATTGGATTATTCTATGGGCTCTTTTGTCAACTCTTGAAAGTCTTTTGAATACGGTTTTATTCAAACTGATGAAACAATGACAACCATATTCCAGAAGAGGCCGGATCATCATTAAATAAATATGATGGAGTTCGTAAGCAATAACTATCGCCTTTAATGTTCTCAGAATGTGTAATCGTTCGACTGCCGCTGAAGTTATGTTGATAATATGTCTTTTCCATTTCATATTTGAGGTGAAAGAAGTATACATCTAACTCAGGTCTCATTGTACATTCAGTTGTAGTATTCTGCCTGCCGTGGGAGTGATCATGTTGCATCGTGATTAACCGCATGTATTTTATTATGTTATCATTCGATATACTATATTCAAGAATAATAAAGTTACATTCGGTCCTGCTTTTGGCCCATTTAGAGTTTTACAGATATTTGTTTGCTTACGTGCTACAAGGTTCCTCTATCAGCAAACTTTCTGTCTCGTGAGCGGCGTTTTGTTTCTCAGTTACACAGTAAGCGGGAATTGGTAACTGCGACGTCATCATACATTTTTGACATGAATTTGCAGACAAATTAACGAGCAGATTATTGGGAAATGGCAAGAAATCGTCGTTAAAGTTGAATGCTCTAATTTTTTATGATTTCTGAGAGGGGACGGATTACATTTTACCTCAGCCCAAGGATGACCTGAAAAATTTAAATGTCCTTTCGATTGATGTGTGGTTTGGCAAAATTGGTATAATAGTTTGGGCATAGAGGCAGTATATCAGGTAGAGTGCAACTCAGCAATAATTAACCCTCAGAGACCTGAGGGGGGGTCCAGTGGACTCCTTTAACATATTCTTAGTTTGCCTGCTTAAATCGATATCAAAACATTAGGAAAGTTGATTTTAAGTAAAACAATGATGTTTGCGTGTAGCAGGTCGGTATAACGAATCTCTTGAGTGACTTTCAGCCTTCTCAGTAAACACGTGAAATTTTAAATATAGAGTATGTGAAGCATGCCAATAAAAAGAAAATTTGATTCAAGCGTGGTATATTTTTTGCATTATAATGACGTTATGACTTTAATGAGTAGTATGTAAAAAACCGTTTTTTTGCATTTTTTTCTAAAAATACACGACTGAATTTGCTCATATTTTAACCATCAAATACTCATCATAGGTGCATACTATCCCCAAAGTTTCAAGCTCGGTATATTTTTTTGAGTTATTTTCGATATGAGCCACCTGTGAAACAGTATTAAGATTAGTAGATTTTTATGAGGGTATCAATGTCACGATCCATGGATTTGTTTCAGGCAACACAAAACTATATCACAGTATTCTTTAACTGTAGCTTCCGTTTTTAGGCGCGAGAATAAATCAAATGGCTTTCAATCAACATTTTTGAAGGATGAAATTTAATCGCATGACAAAAAGTGTGAACTCAGGTTGATCCCCATTTTAGAGCAACGAGCGGACAAAAGATGCGGCACTTTCGAACAGTTATGGAATGCGCATTATCATAGATTTTAAAGATGTGCAGGGACAATGATATTACTTTTATACTTACAGGATTTTTTCTTTTCCAGATGTACCTGTGCATGTATTTCGTCATCTTCCTTCTGCTTGGAGACATTGGAGCACAGTCAACGACGGGTGTATACACATAGTCAGATTAATCTGCGCGCGCAGCTTTGGTTTGTAGAATGGAAGTATCGTGTTTGGCCTTAACATCAAAATGGCACATCAAAGAATTAAACAACTTGCTCCTTTAGTTTGCAAGATAAAAGAAGTCCTTGTTTTACGCTTTTCTTCATTTTTGTAATGCGTTTGAAGCCTATCAGTCGCTACAGGCGACCATCGCCACCGACAAGGAACCGGCATGGAAGCGAAGAGTGATAAAAGAAGCAATTTGGAGTGAGAGGTATGCATCGGCGAATCGAGTGAAGTTTTCTTTAAGCTGTAGCTGGAATTTTTGACTTCTTATTTTTCCTTTGTATCTTTTGACATTTCATTACTTCTACTGTCGATTGCAGTAGTATTATCTGTTTTGTGCATTTTCTCTTACCGCATTGTGTTTTATTACGGACAGTTGCGCTATGTTCCGGGTTGAATGTGAGACCAATTGACGAATTAAGCTCATCCAGTCTGTCATCATTCACCTGCCTGACGATGGTCGCCTGTGGCGGCTGAAAGGCCTCGCACATGTTGAAAAAATATAGAAGAGCGTAAAACAAGGACTTCTCTCATCTTGCAAATTGATCTGACTGGTCCTTCATTCTCGAAAAAATTGCTCCTTCATTATTTTCGCATATCGTCTACTATTGGAAATGGTATATGCTGTCTCAAGCAATGAAATTTTGGACACCAGTCAGTGAGTGAGTGGCTTGCATGTTACGGACACACCAAAACACACATCACTGTCTGGCTGCACTCATTGTATGCAGTGAGGAATGCTGAGAAGAGGATGGTGAAATCAACAGATGAACAAATTTTCGACCAATTATCGAACAATTCGTAAGGGCACTGCAAAGTGGATAGCATACATTTGGCTCCTTGCTATCATCTGGTTGATACTCTAACTCTAAGTGGATCATGCGTTGTACGAAAGCTTTCTACTGACCAAACACTTGCGGTGTGTGAATGTTATGTGTAGTCTGATGACCATCGGTCAGCTGCCAAATCTTCTCATCAAAAGCAGCAAACCTTTCTTCACAAATGAAGATGGTTTGGCCTTCATGGATACCAGACCGCGTTCATCTGTTAGCGGGTGGCTGAATGATTTGGCACCCATAGTCTTTAATTTTTCTGGAACTTCTCATATTGAGCTTGTTTTTGAATACTACTTATAGAAGTCATGAGTAGTAGTAGATTAACTAAATATTTTCGTGCAGCATCCCTAGACTTTGTCTAATTTATTTTACATGTACACTTATTTTTTTAAGACATTTGATGTCGAAGTCACCTCTGCCTATGTGTTCCGACCCGACCCTATCCTACCTAAGTAAGTGCCGATCTGACTAAGATAATCAGATTATTACAACAGCACCATTATTGCTCTCTAAGCTCGTTCCTTTATATATATCAGACATGTAGATATCCTATCGTTTCATTCATGGAGTAAGTATGTTAGGTAGAGTGGTAACTCCGCATTCATTAAATGAACTCAAAGGAGATACAGTCAGAATTGTCACCAAATGTGAATTATACACATTTATGCAGTTTTGAAGAAGTAACAACGGAATTGACTGATCATGATTGCAATGCAGAAGGAAATGATATCATTTCACAGATTTTCCGTGTCATGACAGCTTGGAGAGGTAATATTTGTTAAATTGGCAACTCGATGACCTGCTATTGCTTTCATGAATTAGAAATATGAAATTTCAGCCAGGAAGGCACAATAAGATGTCGACTTATTTCATGAAGACTTCCATCATAAAACGGATCATGAAATTCCTTTGATAATCAGTTTAATTTCCACTTAGTTAGAATGCTTGTTGGCAAATATTCATTCCTTTGAGATCCAACTTGTTTCATACTACATAATTATAGACTTTTATCAAACTGCTCAAATAATTTTCTGGACCACGGGAACGTAATCTACGCAAAAAACTGAATCTTTTCACATAAAAACTTTCACTATATACAGATACTTTTTTGAGTCGAAACTCTACCTATATATCCCACCTATATGGTCCCTGTTCAACTTTACAGTCCTTGGTCAGTACTTTGCAGTCCTTGTTCAACTTTGTAGTAATTGCGGTCAACACATTACAGTTCGTGAACTTTTATGCTACAAAGTATATTTACGTCATGATTTTTTTACTCTATGCAATATTTTAATTGTAATTATGTTGAATATCCTTGACAAGTGCCTAAAACTAGCATTTCAAACATCTTGCAATCTTGCGCATCTTTTACTACTGTTATTTTCTTTATTATTATTTCTGCGATTCTTTTCATTCTTGAGTTGTAATTTGATCAATTAATAGAATGTAACAAACACTAGATATTCAGGTATAAATCTGTACATACCGGAGAACTGCTTTTGTTGCTTATTGTGTATCTTTTTACAATAGTAATGTTGTGCGTTGATTACCTATACCGACCCATCACTTAATGACTTGATTTCTTTTTGGAAAATATAAACACTTATTATTAGTATCATTATTATAATAATAAACCAGTTTTCATCGATTTGTTATGAAAACGTTTCATCTTCAATCAAGAAAAAGACATTAAAGCCCAATAATTTAATAATTATATTAAATTATATAACCCAATAATAATAAGCAAACCTCATAGCATTCAGAGATCTGAGTACAGTTGATATCTACATTGACATGTCGAAATATTAAAAGGTACAAATTGACTTATTTGATAAAAGAGCAATTCCTTTAAAGCACAGACTTTAAAATAGGATCTTTATAACGTTGATGAACTTGAGTTAGAGGAATAGAGGCCTTGTTTCAAACTGTTCATTTTGAAACTCAATCTGCTCCACTCTGGTGTCGACAACCATTTAAAATTTGCAAAATAGAAGATAAACTTGATGTTTCAGGTAATTGTAAATTAGGTCGTTTGATTTTTTGCTTATTTTGTTCGGAGTTGTTTATTTTACACACCTTTGGATCGATTATTGATCCGTCACAGTTTGCGTATCAGGTAATTAATATTCCTCAGACATGAGTTCGGACATCACTGCCGTTCGAATACTGCGATTAGTATACATTTTGCTCAAGCCATCTCGTTCCACTATTCGTCACATTTACTCATTCAAAACATATTTATTTACATCCAACTGTGACGAATGCCAAACTTGAGCTTCAAATTTTACAGATTCACTATGAGGTTTATGAAATAAGTGTCCATCGCAACCGCGGTAACCAAAACAGTTTTAGCGTAAAAATATTTACAGATCCAAGAATCGCATGCCTTCAGAATTAATAGCAAAATATTGTCAGTGAATTTCTGCCGTAAATTTTTAGCCGTCATGTATAGAGTAGATCTATTAGGTAGAGTGGTAACTCCGCATTCATTAAATCCCCAATGTGTATACACTTTCGATTTTGTTAAATGAACTCATGGGAGATACAGTCGGCATTGTCACCAAATGTGAGATATGCAAAATTTTGCATTTTTTCAGAAATTACAACGGAATTGACTGATCATGATAGTAATACAGAAGGAAATGATTGATTATTCTGCAGATCGTCAGAGGAGACTTGGAGAAGTAATGTTCTTTAAATAAACAATTCGATTGTTATTACTTTCATGTTCAACCTAAGAGTAACCTAAGCAACCTGCCACTGGTAGAGCAAGATAACATAATCAAAGACAATGATTTCAATTAACCTTGAAAGATGTAAATGGGTCCACATCACTATTCAGATTCTAGTAATAAAACATGAATTTGTGGATCATAAAGTCATGCCGTTGAAAATGATTTAAAAACTTGAAATTTCAGCCAAGAAAGCACGAATAATATCGCGACTTTTTCATGAAGACTTCTATTATAATACAATTCATGAAATTCCCTTGATAATCAGCTTGACTTCCGCTTAGTTAGGATGTTTATTGGCAAATATTCATTCCTTTTGAGATCCAACTTGTTGCATACTACTTACATAGAGGAGTCATCTCGGTAGTAAATTTTGACCGTTTTTAAACGTGCTCAAGTAATTTTTTGGACAACGGGAACGTAATCTCCGCATAAAGCTGAATATTTTCATATAAAAATTTTCACTGTATACAGATACTTTTTTGAGTCGACATTCTACCTATATATCCCTACTCTATGCCGTCATGTCAGCTTTTCACTGGCATCTCCATTTATTGCATCGATTATAGCATGTCCATAAACACTGTGGAACATCAGTCCAGGTAAAATCCATCAATGCGATGATGCCAAGTCAATGAGAGGTAATCATACTGTCCCAAGTTGGTCAAATTGGTTCATTCAGGTCTTACTACATTGGCAGTGATAAAAATGTAAAGTCCTGCTTCCTGTAATGAGTTCGCAAACAGAATTGAAAATTTCACCAAAACTGTAACATTCACATATTACTATGATTTGAATTCACCTTGTTGCCGTTGTAAATGCATTATCATGTTTATAGAAATAATAAATTTGCCATGCATAATCATGGACATCCAAAGTCATAGATTTCATAAAAATACTGGACTTTAATTTCATTTTCGTTAATGTCTTTTGTTAGTGACAGTCTTATAAGAAAAATAAACTACAGTATTCGCAAGTACAAATTAGATATCAATTTTGTTAGTACCGGTAATAAAAAGCTCCGTAATGTGTTCAGTCATAGACCGATCTATAAGCACAATAATTGTGACCTATGTGACAAATTGCCTTCTTATTATGTCTGTGATGTGACTTGAGTAATTTATCAATTCACTTGCAAATTTTGTAATGGCCAATATATCGGTAAAACTGCTCGTCCATTTCATTTAAGATATAACGAACACAAAAACAGTATTAAATATAAAAACAATTCAGGCGCTTTAAGCGATCATAGAAATATTTGTAGCAATGTCAACAGCATTGACGATTTTAATGTAGAAATTTTAAAGCGTGTGCGTGATTCGGTTGAGGCAAGTTTGGTGGAAGCTCGTTTAATTAATTACCATCAACCTTTAATGAACAGGCGTCGCGAGACTGTTGCAACGAGAATTAGAGTTTTGTAAATCACTCTTTCATTATCTGTGCTAGTTCTGCCACGACTAAGCGTCTGGACGCGAAACGTCGGCACAATTATTTTATTGAATTTTATATATTCATACATCGGCAGTAACTTCCACTCGGGAGAGTTTTTTTCTATTGCCATCATCGGAATGTCATTTTCATTTCCCATGCAAACCAATGGAAATTTACTGGGCTTTAATGTAAAAGATATCATTAATGCCCAGTAAATGAAACAGGTTTATAATAACAATAGTAGCTATTGATGCTGGCCTTTAATTGCAAAATCTTCAGGAACTAACGTGCCCCCAGATTATTGCAATTAAAGCCATCTATCAATGGCAGTGGCGTAGCGTGCTTCAAAACGTCTCCGGGGCTAGAATCAGTCTTGGCATCGGTATACCTTATAGCATGCAGCATATATGCAAAGTACCCGGCCCTAATCTAGAATTCACTTTGATGTTTTCAAATATTGATGAAAGAATGAAGAAGTGAAGATGCACGTGTTCACTATTAGTTACGCGTTTGTCAGACTCAAAATCTGGCCAGAGTAGCCGTAATTAGGCAGCCAGTGTGTGTGTAAGTGTAGCTCGTAAAGAATTCCCTGTCTTCGCCCGGGTTGAATCACAGGAGGTGGATTGCTTGAGGTGGTAAAGCATACCACACTTGAAAAAGCATACAAATAGATGCAGAAATATGCACACTTGAAAAAGCATACCACACTTGAAAAAGGATACAAATAGATGCAGAAATATGCACACTTGAAAAAGCATACAAATAGATGCAGAAATATGCCACTCGTATGAAAAGCATACCACACTTGAAATAACATACGAAAAGCATACAAATAGATACAGAAATATGCCACTCGTATGTGATTGATATTGAGTGATTTACAATGTACGTGATCTTCAAATTGTTCACTGATTGGCTAAGCATTGAAGGCATCTAATTTCAGTCTGATGTGAGAATTAGACTATCTTCTATCTCACTCTGCAATTTTTCAAGTGTAAAGGAGGTTAGATGTCCTCAAATTCTCCACTTCCAACTCCCTACTTTCAAACCAAGAACCGTGGTATAACACTACATTCATTCTCCGATCTTTCCGATGTAAGCATTTATCTAACACAAGACCTCTCAAATTTAAGCAAAGACTTTCCATAAACCAAATTTTTAACACAATGTCATCATAAGCCCTAAGTTTCATACATTGCACAATTCTAGTGTCAAGATTATTTGGTATTCAACATAATGTAAAGTTTTCGGTTGCATCTCATTTGTTTTAATTTTCTTTTAAACAAAGACGAAATACTACTTATATGCACGCTGAAAGTGCTATCACAGTAAAGAATTCTCAAATTTCGTAATAAAACTTGTCCATCGTTAGCAGTGAGTTCTCTTCTGCTATTTAGTACAGATGAATTCTTTCTTCGTGGCAAGCGGCGACTAGTTTCAAACGAATGACCAACAAATATTTGTCTCGTGGAGAATTTGCAACGACTTTTGTGGTGATGCTTTTGCAGTGTGGAACCACGATCTCTCTGATTTTTTATCACACCGTGAACTCCGTTAATGTATTGAGATCAGCAAAGTCATTTGCAGCACCGACACAAAATGACTTTCTCAGTCTTTTGTGTGTATCATTTATTACTGAATTGTGACAAACACTGACTCCTGCTTTTGAATTAATTGCTTGATCAGCCAATGTCTTATCCACTTGCGACCTCCACGTAGCTGGATTACAGGTGTTTGTCACACACCCGGTCGGCTGTATGATTATATGTGATATTAGAATCCACCTTTTTGTTGACCTCCAAGTACCTGGATTACAGGTGTTTGCCACACATCCTGTCAGAATTATTAATAAGGTTGACTGCGCAAGGAGTCGAACATGGGCCATCCAGATCACAGGCAGACACTTAAACCACTGTGCCACTCGCTTGACTTGAATTTATATGCTTCATTCAAGTTGATCTGCATTACATCTTTTCAATTTGACTGTCCTACTGTTATTTACTTTGGAAATTCGTCGGACTTCGGTTCGATTTCTGGGTCAGGCGAGTGCAGTGGGGGAATCAATGGTGTTGAAGTCTTTTATTGACATTTGGCTGCGATTCTTCTCAGATATTTGACATACAGGTTGACGTAGTCAAATGACATGTTGATATGCAGTTTCGCTACAAAATGGATGCTGTCAGCATTCTGTCAATAGTAGTTCGAGAGAAAATGCGTCGACTGAAATGTCGACGCATGTCTCGCGCTCTGTCGCTGCCCCAATTCCGTCCCGAAAATCAAAAGTCACAAGTTCGGAGACACCAAATATTTCAGCCGTTACAGGCCTTCGTCAGTGGTGAATGACAGTAGGTGTATACATGCATTAGTGATCAAACACAAATATCGATCAGTGGTTGTACAATCGATGCCTGAAGCATAGATATCGTCTAACGATAGAACGCAAAGCGTGCGTGTATTTCAAAGAACAATGTCGTTCAGCTAGTTTACATGATGTGAAAACGGTGAAATCAATGATAAAAAGATTTAAAAGAAATCAAAGAGATAAGTACTAAGTAAGAAGTTAGTAGGCTATCGTAAAACACTGTACATATTGCGATCCGCCCTGTAAGACATGCGTACACGGATATCTGCAGTACGTCGACAAATATCCCTGATAAAAGAGTTAAGACGATCTCTACATTCTCCAGGAAAGGTCACCAGATTGAATGTGTTAATCGGGGCAGAAATTGCTCTGTTCAACCCTTGAGGTGTAGATGCCCCTAACACTCTGATCCACTTTGATTCTTTCTGCAGTCTGTTTGAGTCGAGGAAACAGTGATCGAAAGCAAAGAAAGATAAGTCATTGATTGTGTGGATCTCAGAAAAGTGCGGGACTAATTGATGAGCTGTCACTTGATCTGATGGCACGGAGATGCTGCGCTATCCGTTGTCTGATAGGACAAGAGGATTGCCCAACATAGCGTATACGACACCGGCGGCATTCAATAAGGTAAATGGTGTGGGTTGATGCACAGGTCAAATTATAGCGGATAGGGAAAAGGCGTGAGCTGCTGATTGTCCCGTATACTGATGTCTCAAAGGCGAATGGACATGTGGAGCATCTCGGACCATCACATTTCCTGAAATCAGGGCGCCAGTCGATGGCTAGACCCGTGAGAGTGAAGACCCTCTTCTTCGTATTTCGTATTAGCGATCTGGAAACACCAGTAGATCTCCATTTGCGTGTAACTTCGTGATACGTGTTCTCGAAATCCTCTCTGGTGGATGAGATGACACTCCATCGAAGAAGCTGCGAATAAATCACAGCCGCGTGGACATGGGGAGGATGGTGTGATTCGCGTGGTAGGATGCGATGGCATGCTGTCTGCTTAAAAGCCACCCGATGTTGAAGTCGCCGACTGTCTGCCGAAGGCTTGTAAATTAGGAGATCGAGGAAATGAATCGAAGTCTGATTGTGATTCAGAAGGAGCTGGATATTATGGTCTTGTGTGTTCAAGAAACTTAAGAACTCTCGCAGAGAATCAAGACCATGGCGCCAAATCATGAAAATGTCGTCTATGTACCGAACCCAGAGGTCTGGTTGCAAAGGCGAGGATGATAGGGCAACGGATTCCCATTGGCCTAAGTAAAGATTGGCGAAAGATCCACCGAAAGATTTGCCCATTGCAACTCCTGAAGTTTGCAACCAACGTTGAGAGTCACAGAGAAAATCATTTCTGGTTAAGCAAAGACGTAGGAGTCTCAGAATTTCACTATCAGGGCGTCGTGCATCAGGATGGCGGATGAATGCATTCGAAACGCGCGAAAGCCCTTCATTAATAGGTATATTTGTATAGAGAGATTTCACATCGAATGTACACAGTAATGAGTCTGCATGGAGAACGTGCCGTCTCAGGATAGCTATAAGATGTTGCGAGTCTGAGATGAAACTTGGGAGCCGACTTGCCAATGGAAATAAATAATATTCAATATACCTGGCGATGTTGCTGGTATTTGTACTTACATCCGCTATGATAGGTCTACCTGGGGGCATGTTCGGGGAAGGCCAGTCACTCTTGTGAAGCTTTGGCAGCAGATTAAAACGTCGCTCCTTTGGATTCATGGGTGGAGTGAGGAAGTTGAGCTCCTTTCGATTGATGAAACCGGAGGTGTGGAGGCGATTCAAAATGCTGTGAAATTCCTGATCGTCGTATGAAGTGAGATGATCTAGCGGCCTGTAAAAATTGTCGTTGCTCAGCTGATTGCGACATTCACCATTGTAGGCTATGCTGTCCATAATCACCCAGCAGCCACCTTTGTCAGCTGGACGGACGACAATGTCTGAATTATTACGTAACTGATTTAAACAAAGTCGCTCTGAAGCAGATAAATTGCATCCATGGAAGCACTCGTGCACTTGGAAAAGTAACATACGAAAAGCATACAAATAGATGCAGAAATATGCCACTCGTATGTAAAGCATACCACACTTGAAATAACATACGAAAAGCATACAAATAGATACAGAAATATGCCATTCGTATGTGATTGATATTGAGTGATTTACAATGTACGTGATCTTCAAATTGTTCACTGATTGGCCAAGCACTGAAGGCATCTAATTTCAGTCTGATGTGAGAATTAGACTATCTTCTATCTCACTCTGCAATTTTTCAAGTGTAAAGGAGGTTAGATGTCCTCAAATTCTCCACTTCCAACTCCCTACTTTCAAACCAAGAACCGTGGTATAACACTACATTCATTCTCCGATCTTTCCGATGTAAGCATTTATCTAACACAAGACCTCTCAAATTTAAGCAAAGACTTTCCATAAACCAAATTTTTAACACAATGTCATCATAAGCCCTAAGTTTCATACATTGCACAATTCTAGTGTCAAGATTATTTGGTATTCAACATAATGTAAAGTTTTCGGTTGCATCTCATTTGTTTTAATTTTCTTTTAAACAAAGACGAAATACTACTTATATGCACGCTGAAAGTGCTATCACAGTAAAGAATTCTCAAATTTCGTAATAAAACTTGTCCATCGTTAGCAGTGAGTTCTCTTCTGCTATTTAGTACAGATGAATTCTTTCTTCGTGGCAAGCGGCGACTAGTTTCAAACGAATGACCAACAAATATTTGTCTCGTGGAGAATTTGCAACGACTTTTGTGGTGATGCTTTTGCAGTGTGGAACCACGATCTCTCTGATTTTTTATCACACCGTGAACTCCGTTAATGTATTGAGATCAGCAAAGTCATTTGCAGCACCGACACAAAATGACTTTCTCAGTCTTTTGTGTGTATCATTTATTACTGAATTGTGACAAACACTGACTCCTGCTTTTGAATTAATTGCTTGATCAGCCAATGTCTTATCCACTTGCGACCTCCACGTAGCTGGATTACAGGTGTTTGTCACACACCCGGTCGGCTGTATGATTATATGTGATATTAGAATCCACCTTTTTGTTGACCTCCAAGTACCTGGATTACAGGTGTTTGCCACACATCCTGTCAGAATTATTAATAAGGTTGACTGCGCAAGGAGTCGAACATGGGCCATCCAGATCACAGGCAGACACTTAAACCACTGTGCCACTCGCTTGACTTGAATTTATATGCTTCATTCAAGTTGATCTGCATTACATCTTTTCAATTTGACTGTCCTACTGTTATTTACTTTGGAAATTCGTCGGACTTCGGTTCGATTTCTGGGTCAGGCGAGTGCAGTGGGGGAATCAATGGTGTTGAAGTCTTTTATTGACATTTGGCTGCGATTCTTCTCAGATATTTGACATAAAGGGTGACGTAGTCAAATGACATGTTGATATGCAGTTTCGCTACAAAATGGATGCTGTCAGCATTCTGTCAATAGTACTAATAGTAATAACTTTATTCAGTATCTAAAAGGGGACAACATAAAAAAGAAATTGAAAATCAGTGGCAAGGACATAGCAATAGCAACACTTTCGAATGCAGGGGCCATAGAGTAAGTATATTAGGTAGAGTGGTAACTCCGCATTTATTAAATCCCCAATGTGTATACACTTTCGATTTTATTAAATGAACTCAAACGAGATGCAGTCGGAATTGTTTCAAAATGTGAGATATACACATTTATGCAGTTTTGAAGGAATTACAACGGAATTGACTGATCATGATAGCATTGCAATGCAGAAGAAAATGATATTATTTTACAGATTGTCCGTGTCATGACAGCCTTGGATAGATAATATTTGTTAAATTGGAAACTCGATGACCTGCTATTGCATTCATGAATTAGAAATATGAAATTTCAGCCAAGAAAGAAAGATGTCGACTTATTTCATGAAGACTTCCATTATCAAACAGATCATGAAATTCCCTTGATAATCAGTTTAATTTCCGCATAGTTAGGATGCTTGTTAGCAAATATTCATTCCTTTTGAGATCCAACTTGTTGCATACTACTTACATAGAGGAGTCATCTCGGTAGTATATAATGATTTTCAAAAGTGCTCAAATATTTTTTTGGACCTCGGGAACGTAATCTTCGCAAAAAACTGAATCCTTTGATATAAAAATGTCTACTGTATGCAGATACTTGTTTTAGTCCACACTCTACCTATATATCCCTACTCTATGATAAAGGCTCCTGTGAAGATAAGATGGTCCTCATGCTGTCCAAGATTCCATCAGGTTCATACCCTGGAGTTGCAGCACAGAAGAAATATAAATAATTTACAAATCCTCCATGTCATGACAACCTAGAGCAGTAACATAGTTTGCTTCATTAGCATTTCGATGGGTTGACATTACTTTAGAGCTCAGAGTCATTATAATCAGAGTATTTTCTTAAACGTGATCATACCACATTACTATTCAGAATCAAGAAATGGCGTCTTGTAAATCATAAAATCATGCCGCTGAAAATTGAATTAAAACCATGACCACTCAGCCAAAGAAGCTCACAATAAGATCTCAACTTTTCCTTGAAGACCTGCATGGACTTGCATTACAATGCAGTTCATAAAAAATTTCCTTGTTCTTCAGCTTAATTTCCGTTTAATTCAGATACCTGTTAGCAAATATGTATTCATTTTGGTATCCAACAAGTTTCATGCTACTTGTGAAGCGGCTTCATCTCGGCAGTATATAATCATAGGAATAATTTGCAAAAATTTAGTTTTTTAGAAACTGCTCAAATATTTTATTTTGAATCGCAGGAGCGTAATCTGCGCAAAAAACTGAATCTTTTCATGTAACAATTTTCACTGTATAGATACCTTTTTGAGTCGACACTCTACCTCTACTACTACAAGATTATTCTGTGGGCAGAACTATGACTTTCCACATACATGTACATCTTCTCTGGAATGTCTGACGTTGTATTGAACATGCCCGCAGGAGATAGATCTCTGAGACCATCGATATTCGTGCATATTTGATAAAAAAATTGAAATATCTGTTTATCACAACCTGAAGACAACCTTGGATATAAGGTTGAGATATATCGTATGATATATGAAAAAAAGAAGTTGTTTAAGATATTTTGTTATTCTGCTATGAACTTTACTTTCCGGAAAAACATGTTCGGATGCGCTCCTCTGAGCCACCTTGGATAAAACCCTCTCTGAAAGTTCTGTCGGACGCCAGGGATAAGTCTCTTTCCCGCGGTAACTTTTGCAAATATCTTGCTTTGCGAGAGAAGCTCAACTCCCAAATCCTCAAAGCTAAGTCTCGGCACTTTTCTCGGTTGCACTCAAGCTCTCCCTCAGAAGTCTGGAAAACAATTAACAGCCAACTAAAATGTACTTTTGACTCTCGTCTTGATCCCTCATTAGCTTCTGAGCTTAATGACAAATTTATTGAGCACTTTGCACCTCTTGATATCCATTTATTCAACAGCTCTTCTGTCCATAGCACCCATTATCTGTCTGTTCCTCATGTTTCTGAATTTACTGTTTATAACATGATTAGAAGATGTAAGTCGAATTCCACAGGATCTGATGGTATCCCACCACACTTTTTCCGTCTGTTTGCCGAGGTCTTAGCCAAGCCCCTTGCTATAATCTATAATCGTTCGCTCGAGACTGCTATCTTCCCTCAGCAATGGAAACTTGCTAACATCACGCCATTACCCAAAGTTGACGGCACTTTCCGCCCAATCTCCATACTTCCATTCGCCAGCAAGGTTCTCGAAAGGCTGATACGGGACAAGGTTGTTCTACCGTCCATTTCTGTGCCTCTAAATCGTAGTCAATTCGGTTTCATTCCGAACTCCTTTGGCGGCTGTACCAATGCAGCACTTTCTATTCGGCTCCACTTACTTCAACATCTTTCCAAAAATCCCGGCAATTCAGCGAAACTACTTGCTGTGGATTTCGAAAAAGCTTTCGATTCCATAAGTCATCGTATTCTCTTAAACACTTTGAAAGAACAACTTCACTGTAATTCCCACTCTGTTAGGTTTGTCCAAAGCTTCCTGTCTGATCGCTTTCAGAGAGTAACGTGTGAAAATTCCACTACGGACTGGAAGTGTATCACCAGTGGTGTCCCTCAGGGCTCTGTACTGGGCCCCCTTTTATTTGTCCTCCTGATTAATGATTTGCCCTCCTTTTCCGACAGCGCCGTGGTAGCCTACGCTGACGACATTACCCTTATCCATTTTGTTGAAAGAGACTCAACTTCTGATTTCCAAACTATCGTAGACTCTTTTCATGACTGGTCTTTGAGTAAGAAACTGAACATCAATATTGATAAGACCAAGCTTCTATCAGTTCGGCGGTCTATGACTCCAACTGTTGCTCCTGTTACAATCGATGGGTTTGTTATTGATGAAGTTCGTTCTGTTAAGATCCTGCAGGTTTACTTCACGGATGATTTGAAATGGGATGTTCAATTCAACATCTTATACAAAAAAATGTGTAGGAGTCTTTCCTGTGTAAAAAGGTTGAAAGTGAATTGTAATACCTGTAATGTTATCTGGCGAGCCTACAACGGCCTCGTAATGTGTCATTTGAATTTTTGCTGGCCAGTGATATGTGATTTGCCTATGAAATACTTCGCGAAGATCGAACGAATTGATCGCCTTGCCGCCAGATGGGCCAATATCAAAAAATGTTCTTCCTCTGAGGAATAGACTGGACGAATCGTGCATCAAACTGATAACGAAAGTTTCCAAGAATATTGAAGTACACCCTCTCAGCGAATTCTTTGAAATTCGCTCTGAAACCTGTAACACCAGACATTCTAGAGCTTTACTTCATTTACGTCGTAAATCAAGATTATACAGTCAGTCATTTGTAAGATTTTCACCATTTTCTTGAATTGTTGCGAGTTTTGTTTTTTGTCAAATACCGCTATGTAGTATTTGAAATATAGCATTATTATTATTATTATTATTAAGACCTACCACCAGAAACTTGACTTCCCAAAATGGTTTATGTACCTCATCAAATGTCGATCCAAGGCATATTTCCACAATTAAGAACATTTCCACTCTGATTTAGCTTTTCCTCCCTAACCATCACCATGTGTTCTACTGCGTCATCACATACTTGTGAAAATTCTTTATATTTTGCGGAATATTTTTTATAATATTTCTTCTTCTTTGCAGAGTTTTTGTAGAAATTTCGGAGCATCTATGCATCTATGTATAGTTAAAATGAAGAAATCCCACGCAGTTTCAATATCTACAGAACCATTAATGATAGGTGACCAGTTAATGCTACGGAGGCACGTTGACATAGCATTGAAATTTGCCGTATTATAGTCGTAAAAACGGCGAGTGGAATTCGGTGAACTAGGAGTGTTCGGCGACATGATAGAGAATTCAACAGACTTTAGTGATCACAAATAGCATGGAAGGAGGAGGAAGCTCTGATTTTAGATACAACATTTGGACATTTTGTGAACACGAGATCTTCACTGTAAATCGCTGGATACCAAAATCACATACAATTTGAAACTAACATCTGATACGAGGTTCTCGTATGTTTACAGAGATCTGGTATGTTTTTCATACGACATCCCACTTACTTTCGAATGTGATTGGTATGTAGCGATACGAACTATTCTATCTGTGATTGGCTGTTGTACACTGAGATATGAGTTGATGTTTTATATACGAGACCCCATTCAAATTCGTCCTCATTCGTACGTCTCTGGTATGTAGAGCTTTAAGTCACACAGCAAAAAATACATATATTACATACTACAGTAAACTAAATTTTTCAGTAATACAAGTCGTGAATACTTCTTTTTGATAGTGAGGTATTTAAATAGATAAGATTTATAATGAATTTTAGGTTGTACGAGTGTGTCGTAGTCTTTGCTACCTGACCAGTAATGTTACCAGAACGCTTGGTTAGCTCTACTTTATGAACCAAGCTGATTAACATCAATTCACTCAAACGATATCTTTCATGCAACCATGTTGACTTATATATCTCAAACATAACTAATTTTGCGCTCATGAATTATAAAGTGTTTTTATTTCTGATTGATAATATGCTAAAATTCAAAATTACATAATGCATAATTGGTAAGGGATTGATCCCAGTGATTTCATAATTCAAATGCACCAATTATGAGAAAAAAGAAAACCACGCATGGCCGAAATGTTTCATTTACTCTTCAGTAAACATCATCAGGGCAGAAATTTTAAAGCTATGTGCAATCGGATTGAAATACTAAAATGACAGCAAGATAAAAATCAATAGATACCACAAGAGCTGCCTATGTAGCAAAGATTCGTAATGCGATCGAGGTTGCATGTTCATTCAATATCGTCTGTTTGTTCGCTTTGATGGCCAAAGTTTCAGCAATTTTGGTATAGACAGTGCGACACAAAATTGAGAAATTAACAGATGAAGCGGCGTGCACATGCTTAGTGATTTCAGTAAGGGTCGGACTACCGCTGATATGTTCACGAATGCGAGTGGACAAGTGCCTCCGAGTCTCGCCAATGTAACAGCAACTGTACTGCTCACTTTGAAATTTATAGATAATGTTAGAGGAGAGACCCATTGGTACCTTGTCCTTATTCGGGAAAATATCGCTAGTCTTCATGGTTTTATAAACAGGCAAGAGACGATATACGGTGGGGAGAATGTTGTTTATAGCTCGAACAGATTTAATAGTTTGATCCTCTTTGGATTTCAGATAAGGCAATTTCGAGATAACGTAATTACGCTCACGTTTGTCACTACGAGGATTCAAAACTTTGTTCTCAATTTCATTTTTGATTTTAGCAATGAAATGGTCATTGAAACCATTTTGTCTAAATATACTTTTGATTTGGATAAAAGATTTTTCAAAGTTCTCAGTCGTAGAATTCAGTTTTTTAGCTCTAAAAATCAACGAGCTGATCGCAGATTTTTTGTAATTGTTCGGTGCATGGGCTTGGTTAGGAATTAATGAGACTCTGTAACAGGAAGATCAATTGTGATGAAACTTTACCTCAGCAGTCGGTAAGATCTTCTGTCATAAACATTTCAGACTTCAGTCTTTCTGAGAGAGAATTAGATGCTCTCAGTCTGGGTTTGTCGATGAGTTGGCCTATGTCAAAGATTAATGATCTTGAAGTCAAAACTGAAATTGAAGCTACTTTTTCTCAACTTTTGAAAATTTGTCAGTCTTCTGATATCAGTGAGAATGACACTGATTTTGTGCGCACTAAGTTGAAATCTTTAGGCATTTCGTATATCCGTGATAAAACGTTTGCTCCTAAAGTTCTTCGGGATATCAGTTCAAAACCCTGACAATGTTACCTAAAAACAAAAACATTTACATAACGAAATTTGACAAAGGTAATGGCGTTTGCGTTGCTAATCGCTCTGACTATGAGACGAAAATGAACTCTATTCTCAATGATGTAAATAAATTTTCAAAATTTATATCCTCTACTCGTGCTCATAAAGATCCGTTCACTGTGGCAGAAAATCGTCTTAATCGACAACTTCTAAAATTACACAACGATCACAAAATTTCTAAATGTTTGTGCTCCAAAATGCGTAGTACAGGTTCTCAGCCTGCGAGGCTGTACGGCCTTCCTAAATTGCATAAGTCACAAGATAATCCTCCATATCGACCGATTCTTAGTATGCCAAATGAATATACGACGAATTTGAACAAATGTCTGAATGAGTTGTTGAAGCCTTACATTCCCAGAGATCTTGAATTGAAAGATTCTTTCCAATTTGTTGAATCGATCAAGTCGAGAAATTTTATGAATGACTGTATGTATGGTTTCTTATGACGTCATTAGTATGTTTTCGAACGTTCCCTTACAAGACACTATAGATCACATCTGCAACCTTATAGATTTTGAAAATTTTGAGGTTGATAAAGATACGCTGGTGTCTCCTAGATTTGGCATGTAAAAATATGCTGTTTCAATTTAGCGGTAATTTGTATACTCAAATTGATGGCGTAGCGATGGGTTCGTGTCTTGGCCCAACTCTTGCAAATTGCCTTATCTGAAATCCAAAGAGGATCAAACTATTAAATCTGTTCGAGCTATAAACAACATTCTCCCCACCGTATATCGTCTCTTGCCTGTTTATAAAACCATGAAGACTAGCGATATTTTCCCGAATAAGGACAAGGTGCCAATGGGTCTCCCCTCTAACATTATCTATAAATTTCAAAGTGAGCAGTACAGTTGCTGTTACATTGGCGAGACTCGGAGACACTTGTCCACTCGCATTCGTGAACATATCAACGGTAGTCCGACCCTTACTGAAATCACTAAGCATGTGCACGCCGCTTCATCTGTTAATTTCTCAATTTTGTGTCGCACTGTCTATACCAAAATTGCTGAAACTTTGGCCATCAAAGCGAACAAACAGACGATATTGAATGAACATGCAACCTCGATCGCATTACGAATCTTTGCTACATAGGCAGCTCTTGTTGTATATCTATTGATTTTTATCTTGCTGTCATTTTAGTATTTCAATCCGATTGTACATAGCTTTAAAATGTCTGCCCTGATGATGTTTACTGAAGAGTAAATGAAGCATGTCGGCCATGCGTGGTTTTCTTTTTTCTCATAATTGGTACATTTGAATTATGAAATAATGCATAATTGTTGATGGTTGAGTATTTATAGATTATTTATGAAATGTCTTGGACTTAAGTGTATTAAAATCGAATTCAGTATTGAAAGTATGACTCTTGAATGTCTTTATCTCACTACTTGCAAAACAGTAGTAAGTACCATGAAGTATAAGTGTGATCTTAATTGACAAAAGGCCTTGGAATTGAATGTTTTAAGTTGAATGTAAATCAAATTGAATAGAAATGCTTTGAAACTGAATAGAGCATAAAATTGGACCAGTTTTGAATTGAATGGAACAAGTTTTAATTACCAGAATGGAAAATTTGAAAAGGCATGAGAACAATGGCTAGTGTAAACTAAGTTTTCATTTTCATGCATACAACAATGATCTCTTCGCCTGCAAATGAAATCTCACAATATTGAGCTTTTAAATGTTGAATTTCTAATTTGACCACTATTTCACCAATACGCAGCAAACTTCTTTTTTATATTGCGTTCAATGAATCTGCGCATTGAATCATCAACATGATTGTGTTCCTGGCCATTATTACTCTCTTCCCTTATGGGAGTAATTCAGGTGAGTACGCTATTCTAAATCTGTGCAGATTATTCCCATTCCATCGCATGAAAATTATCTTCTACAGTCATTATTTCATCATCAATATTAACTCCCCCATTCATTTTACTTTGATACTCGCAAATAACTTGACCATACCTTACCATTTGGATGCACGCTTAGACGATATTTAATTTTACTACTTTTAACGAACACTTAACTAACTTGATTTCTATAGCATAAAAACTGTTTGCTTGGTGGGACCTAGTTATGCAAACGTAATATTCGTGCAGTCATTCTTATAGTCCGGTAATGTTCCGTCGATTTCACATCAATGGTCGAATGCTATGGCAATGCGATTGCAATGCATTTGTGCATTGATAGCAATGATTTTACCATAGCAACATGTTACAATGTCACAGTCAGCATGTTTGGAGAGGACAGAAATGAAGAACTACTGCACGGCTAGGAGTGATGCAATGGTAGATTGCTATGAGCGAGTGCCCGCACCAATGGAGTGATGTAGCTGTATTGCTTGCGGCTTCAGACATCCATCCGCTGTCTTCATCGAAGAGCAGTCTTATAATATTATGACACATACCATGACGTAGTCCTATTCATCGTGTTCTTTACGATTTCACTTTTTGACAAAAAAATGAAAAACATGAACAATTATATAATGTGCGAATATAATTTGCGACAAACTGAAAGTCATGTTTTAAAAACAAAGCGCACTACGCGAGGCAAAATAGTTCAACAATGGTGAAGAATATATTGAAAATCGATCGAAATCAATGAATCCAATAAAAGATAGCTAAAGATAGATTATGACATATCAGCAATCGATTTTCAAACTCAACTTAAAGCAATTGAAAACAAGAGAGTCAAAAAGATGGTTTCTCTAAATTTGAGAACCTGTATAAAACATGATGATTTGTACCCTGACATTGACTTAGAAAATAAAACAACAATGCCTTAAAATTAAGTAAAAAGGTCCTGACGGTTTTGTCTGTGAGCTAATGAAATGAACAGAATTAGTTTATTGACTCATTTGTTCAATGCCATCTCATGTTTAATATGCTTAATAGCTATCTCATGGAAAACAGATTCATTGTGCCCATTTACAAGAATAATAGAAAAATTAATGAAATAGCGTCGGATCGATGTATGAACCTGGTACTCGTACCTTGCATTGAGAGGTTATTAATTAGGATAATGAACAAACGGCTAAACACGTGGTTCTAAACATAATTTAAGCATGAATCTCAAATCAGTTTTCGAAAGGGTAATGATGCATTGGACGATATGTTTATAATGAATGAGATGAAAGAAGCATATGACAGGAGAAATATGGTTTGTATTTATGTTTTATAAATTTATTAGACGCAGGCGAGACCATAGAATAGGGATATATCGGTAGAGTGTCGACTCAAAAAGTATCTGTTTACAGTGAAAATTTTTATATGAAAACATTCAGTTTTTTGCGCAGATCACGTTCCCGCTGTCCAAACAATTATTTGAGCGGTTTTAAAAAATGTCAAAATTTTGCCAATTTATATACTACCGAGATGACTCTTCTGTTTAAGTAGTATGCAACAAGTTGGATATCAAATGGAATGAATATTTGCTAATAAGCATCCTAATTAAGTGGAAGTTAAGCTGATTATCAAGGGAACTACATGATCCGTTTGATAATGGAAGTCTTCATGAAAAAGTCGACATCTTATTGTGCTTTCTAGGCTGAAATTTCATATTTCTAATTCATGAAAGCAATAGCAGTTCATCGAGTTGCCAATTTAACAAATATTACCTCTCCAAGGCTGTCATGACACGGACAATCTGTAAAGTAATATCATTTCCTTCTGCAGTGCTATCATGATCAGTCAATTCCGTTGTAATTCCCTCAAAACTGCATAAATGTGTATATCTCACATTTTGAAACAATTCCGACTGTGTCTCCCTTGAGTTCATTTAATAAAATCGAAAGTGTCTACACATTGGGGATTTAATAAATGCGGAGTTACCACTCTACCTAATATACTTACTCTATGGGCGAGACTCATGAAGTTGGATGTCTTGTCTCGATCGAGAATTTCACATGTTAGTTTCATCTCGGAGAAACTTCTTTTTCTCGAAAATTCTCGAACATTTCTTGACAATTTTGAAGTTCGAGTGAACGTAGAATTGTCCTGATTGAATGAATAAATAACCCATTCATAAACATAGAGCATATGAAAGTATCTTGAATAATCTAAACATTAAACTCTTCATCAGTTTTACAGAAATTTCCTTAAGTGTTTTGGGATAAGTGTCTATACCGCACGTTCTTAACATGGTTTTCATATCTCTTTATTTATTAGCTTACATGCAGGCTTTGTATAGGTTATTGATATGAGCTTATAGGCTTACATCTTCATCTTATGGGCTTTTCTACATGATTTGTATATAATGTCGAAATCATTATTTCTTTAAGTCAACAAATAGAGCTAATTGTAGTTGAAACATTCCAAGAATTTGATCCGATTAAAAAGAAAATACATGAGTACAGACTGCAGAAATGTCTGTAGGAATATTTTACAGATTTTATAGGAGTGCGATTATGTAGGGAAAACAATAATTAGTTCCTCTCTGCGTGCAGGGCCTTCGGCGCATGCTCGAAGATAATTTGCCAACATTTATGGAAATGAAAAGTGTCATCATTCATCAGATTTCATTAAAATCTGATAGCTTCTCCTGATCGCTGTGCACAGCTTTCCGTCTCAATATCAGACGCTCAGAGTGAACATTTCAACCGCGCGTGCCCGAATCACAGCCGAATCAGCAATCAAACACACACACGCTAGTAGTGCGTTCAGACGGAGCATTGATGCTCAGAGAGCGCACGCCCACGCCATTCTCTGCTTTCCCGCCGATAGACATCATGCTTTGCCTTCTCCAATGTTTGCAATAAATTCTATTTGTCTGTTTGGCATTGCAATTGTTGATCTAGACGCCGTACCTAAAAATAGAAAGCGAAACGTAGCCCAGTTGTCACTGTCTTTGTTGCTTCTCAGAAGGGTCACACCTTCACCAACACCAGACGATGACGTTCAGAGAAATACTGCGATCAGATGATGAGCGTTCGCCAATGAGTACAGAGTAATGCATCTGACTCGAGCACCAGATTCGATAGAATCCAATAATTTGTTCTTATGTGATTGATGTGACGCTATGTTTAGTACTATAGATAAGCTCATAACCACGTCTTTCTTCCGAAGTGAATATGCTGAAAAGATGACAGTCTTCTGGCAGGGTAGGCCAACATCCGATACAAAAATTGAAAGAACTCACAGTGAAAGAAATAAAGAATATGCAAGACATTTCAATGCATCAAAATTTCAAGCATGTGAGTGGCTGACCGGCCGTGAGAAACGCAATAAACTCTTTTGTTGGCTTGAATTGCTCTTCTTCTCTCGGGACAGTGGAGTCAGGACAAAGAGAGGGTAGTGCTCTGAGCTCCTTGAGTACGGTGATGAAGCTAATTGCGCAATCAACTTCTCATGTGCACATTCACTTGGCATCAATGCTGCAACATAAAAAATGTCTAGTGTAGAAATAGTATTCCAATGCAGAGCGAAAGCCTATGGTCTGGGAGCTCGCTATCACTGTAAACTGCAAACTTTTAAAAACAGCTAAAATAGCAGTTAAACTTCACAGAAAATGTCCGCAGGTATCTGTCAAAGTGATGACGTCAAAACGTGATGAGTGATGACGTAACAGTTAAAATCCATTCATGTCAAATAAAACAAGCGTCTGTTTTTTTTACGGATATCAACAGTTCAGACTGTAAAAAACCGTGAAACTAATTTTAGTTGTTAATTTTAACGGATATTTACGGTTTACAGTTTACAGATTACGTCACTGAAATGACAACTATGTTTCCATACCAATCTATGTTAAAAAAGCAATTCTTATCGGAATGAATTGACGATGAGTTGATAAAAATCACCGAAACTTGTCATTTAAAAGCATCAGCTTCTCCACATTTGAGCCTATATTGTCAATCAAGCTCTTTGGCTGTTTTATTAATACGATATCACTACTGTCACAGGAAACAGACACGCGCTTTCGTGAGATAAATGAAATGAGGTCTTCAATATTTAGGGCCTATATATAGAAGCCGTTCGCCCACAGCTGTCATTCCTTTAGATTTTATTTCTCCTGATGGAAAAGGCTGATAGAGATTGAGGTGATGATTTTAAACACCACTTGCATATCAGTAACAGAGTTCGCCTCTGTCAACCAATGATGAAGTTAGTTATCTTTGATTCAAGTTTTCGCGGTGATAAATTCATAAAATGGAAATATTTTTATTACACGTTTGAAGTGGTGTCTATGTCATGGTCCGTCAGGATTGGGACTTGAATTTACATTGTATTCAATGGTAAAATGACATTCCTACCCCTCAGACTAGTTCTGGCTTTGAACATCGTGAAGAGTAGAGCGGTTTCCATATGACGAATTTATCACGGAGAAACATTAAATGTACGGGATTACGTTTCACTTGACAGATACTTCAAACTGACGGTTGAGACTCGCATGACGAGCATTGCTGCACCTATCATGTAAGCCAAAAGGAGACGAATATCCCCATAACTATCACTCTCGCTTGCTACCATTGCATACAATGGAAAGTAAAGTTTTGTCCTCTGTAGAAAAGCCCTTAGTCATGAAATGAATCCATCTATAAAATGAATACTGCACTGTATTGATGAACAAAGTTGAAATAGTCTCACATGCAATAATAGCACGGAAGTCAGTTATTAAACTCTGTAATTGGAAGGGCCATAATGTTGGCCCTTCCGATCACTATTATAGAAATAGCAGGCGTCCGAAAATCAGTTCACTTGATGATTTCACCATCGTCTTCTTGGCATTCCTCACTGCATAGTGCATACACTGAATCGAATATTAGTCAGACATTGATGTGTGTTTTGGTGTGTGCGAAGTGATAACACACAGCACGCACGCTTCTCTCACTGGCTCTGGTGACAGATTTCCAATAGCAAGCGATACACGAATTATCCATTCGAGCAAGTTGCCTAATTCTTTGATGCCCCATTACGATCTTAAGGTTAGATACAATCCTTCCATTCTAGGAAACCGAAGGCGCGCGTAGATAAATCTTGTTCTGTGATACTAATAGTAGAAAGTCAAATATTTTTGAAATATCCGAAAGTTTAGTCAGTTTTAGTTATAGTGATTGCTGTTTAGGATGCCAGTTCGGAAAAACATCTGATTGGGACGAGGGTGAGGTGAAACACAATTACATAGAGTACGTATGTTGGGTAAAGTGGTAACTCCGCATCTATTAAATCCCCAATGTGCATACACTTTCGATTTTATTAAATGAACTCGAGTGGGATGCAGATGGTATTGTTACCAAATGTGAGATATGCACATTTTTGCAGTTTATTATACATTACCACGGAATTGAGTGATCATGATATTAATGCAGAAGGTATTTTACAGATCCTCCGTGTCGATGGGTTCTTATTACTTTCATGCTGGAACTTAAGAGAATCTTCTTCAGCGTGATCATATCACAGGCAACCTGCAATTACTGGTAGAGCAAAATCACATAATCAAAGACAATGACTTCAATTAACTTTGAAAGATGTAAATGGGTCCACATCACTATTCAGATTTAAGAAATGAAACATAAACTCAGTGAATCACAAAATCATGCCGGTGAAACTTGAATTGAAAGCTTGAAATTTCAGCCAAGAAAGGACGAATAATATCGCGACTTTTTCATAAAGACTTTCATTATAATGCGGATAATGAAATTCCCTTGATCATCAGCCTAATTTCCGCTTTGCCAGGATGCTTATTAGCAAATATTCATTCCTTTTGATATCCAACTTGTTTCATGCTACTTATATAGGGACGTCATCTCGGTAGTATATAAATTTGCAAAATTTTGACCTTCTTAAAACTACTCAAATAATTTTTTGGACCACGGGAACGTGATCTCTGCAAAGAACTGAATCTCTTGACATAAAAATTTCCACTGCATACAGATACTTTTTTGAGTCGACACTCAATCCTATCAATCCTCCTATCTGTCCCTACTCTATGCACAATTATTCATTTCGAACATCATACCTATCACCATTTTCACATTCTGATTTCAGAATGCTCATTCCGATATGAAGTCGTCAAGGAGACGGCCAATTTCTCCACTGCTTATTTTGGTTGTGACCCTGGATGGAAGGTAGCTGTCTTGTGGACAAGAGTGCACGTCCATACCGTTTACAACTTGATGAAAGAGGCTCAGATCACTACAGCTTGGATTGGATTAAGGAAAGTTCAATCACGTTGTGAAGGAAACGATCAATTGAAGTCCTATACGAGATGGGGCCCCAGCATTGATGGCTGGAACATTCCCTCAATCCTAACAGATATTTCAGATTGTCGCAAAACATGCTTTATTTTAGAGCGGAGAGAGAACCCATTCGCAATTTTCCAACCCTCTTATTATGAACTTATAAGGTTGAGAGACTCCAACTGCGGAGAAACTTATGATGGATATGCATGTTCTAGATGTGGTAAGTCTTGTCTTGCCCTAACAAAAATTTTTCATGAGAATTAGCTCATGATATTTAATGCGGAATCATAAGATTTTTGTGAGAGCTCATGAGGTTGTGATGAGTTTCATGATATTCTCATAAGAAAATATTTAGCTTATGATGCTTTGATGAGAATATAATGAGTGGCAATAGAACATTCATGAGGATAATATCTCACGATGCGTTCATGGTAAAATCATGAGCATTCATGAGGTTTTTGTGAATACAAGTTTGTAAGTAGTAAGGTATGCATATCAGCCTCGAAAGGAAAGAGTCATAAGAAGGCTTGTTCAATCGATAAGAATTTCCAAGTTTAGTCTATTAAGGATAAAAAGCAAAAATGTAGAATGTAACATAGAGATCTGCAATAGCTTTCTCGAAATGATGCACATGAAATTTGACATCACAATTAGATGTTGAAAATGGAGATATATACAATAATGGTTCACTATTGCGATTACTGAAAAGATATTGTGGAAATGGTGTCGGAATGCTCAGCGGCAACGTGGCGAGGATAAGAAAATCTCAATAACTAAATGTCAGAAAAATAAATTCATAAGCATCAAAGTGAAACAATCAATTTATTAATGAGATTTTTATGAGAAACTCACGAGATTTAATGAGAATTTTTATGCGTAAACGTTCTAAATCCGCATGAAATTTCATGAGACATTTATGAGAAAATATCATGAAAAATCATGAGGAATTTTCGTGCGGGTGAATGTAAAATGCAAATTTCTATGAGTCTTACTAAGTACGTCTTCAAAGTTGTGACAAGCAAGGATCGGCAATGATAAAATGATACCATTTTATTCTGAGCAAAAATTATCCGAGAAATTATTATCGAAAATTTTTATTCAATTATATTTTCTAGTCATAGATACATAGAGTAGGCATAAGAAGGTAGAGTGTCGACTCAAAAAAGTATCTGTATGCAGTGACAATTTTTATACGAAAAGATTCAGTTTTCTGCGGAGATTGCGTTCCTGCTGTCCAAAAAAATATTTGAGCAGTTTTAAAAAGCTAAAAGTTTTCAAATTATTCTTGTATTTACATACTACCGAGATGACGTCCTCTTTAGAAGTAGTATGAAACAAGTTGGACATCAGAGGAATGAATATTTGCTAAGTGGAAATTAAGCTGATAATCAAAGGAATTTCATGAGCTGCATTATAATGGAGGTCTTCATGAAAAAGTCGAGGTCTGATTTTGCCTTCTCGGCTGAAATTTCAACTGAATTAAATTTCACTGGCATGATTTTATGATTCACTAAATTCGCTGTTTCAGTTCTTAAATCTGAATAGTGATGTGGACCCATTTGCATCTTTCAAAGTTAATTGAAATCATTGTCTTTGATTATGTGATTTTGCTCTGCAAGTGGCAGGTTGCCTTTGATATGATCACGTTTAAGAATTGCTACTTAACAAACATTATTTCTCCAAGTCTGTCATGACAGTAAGAATCTGTAAAATACCATCATTCCTTCTGCATTACTATCATAATCACTCAATTCTGCTGCAATTTCTGCGAAAATGCAAAAAATTTGCATATCTCACATTTGGTAACAATACCACCTGTGTTTCCCTTGAGTTTATTTAATAAAATCGAAGGTGTATACACATTGAGGATCTAATAAATGCGGAGTTACCACTCTACCTAATATACCTACTCTATGCATAGATACTTCGCATTTTGTATTGAAGCAAACTTAGTCTCCTTCGTTTGTTCTACCAATGTACTTCCGCACTGGTTGATTGATGTTGCGAAAAACAACAGGCTATTGTCTGTCTGTCTATCACACAGATTGTCAAACAACTCATTAATAGCATTGTCTTGATGTTTTTGAAGTTTTGACTGTAATCTAAATATTTTTACCCTTTTTTCGCACTTTAGATGCTGTTGGCCTAACCAACTGAATATTTAAGGCATATTTGCAATTGGACTGTATAAAGCCTAAATCAAAAACTGTGATGTCTAATGTATAGGCCATAAGCCCTGCCTAACTTTTGATATACAAGATGCTTTGTGTGACTAAACTGCTTTCTTTGGTCGCCCATTATTTGGAATATATCGATGCTGCATGCAATCTGATTTAAATTTCATTGCTAAGAGCACTAAAATTAGCATGGTAGCAGTGAAAATTGAAAAATTCGAATGACTGGATCTATTCACGGTGCAGGCCTACTGATATTCCACTAAAAATGGTATATTTTCATTATAAAAATTAAAATGATGCAATTTTACAGAATTTCAAAAATAGAATATCATTGCCGGTCATAGGTGACAAGGTCTGCAACACGCTATATCGCAGAATTTCGGGTTCTTCCTAATTCTCATCTTTCAAAAGGTGAAGTCTAATACATTTCACAGAAAGTTTGATTGACTATCATACAGTCTTTTCTGCAACAGTGACCTGGGCCGGTGCCTAAATGATCAGCAAACCAGTTTTGTCCATTCTTGTAATTTCACTACCTTTTGCCGAAGTAAAAGGTCGGATTTCAATGGCTACACTTGCGAAAATGGAAGGAAATTACCATTACCAGCTTTAGGTTGAAGATTTGCAACAGATTTTTCCTATTCTCATGAAGGAGTCTAACTTACCAGCAAAATCTATCTACATTCAATTGTTTTTCAAATTCAACTCAGCATTTACAGTCTTTTATTAACAGTCGCCCTCCCACCGCCCAGCATGGCAGACAGTACGATGACGACGACGACTTATCGTGAGGCTCCGTCGCAGCCATAGATATCTGACACTCTATAAAGATAAAGTATTTTTGATTTGGAAAGAGCCAGGAATTTTTGAGATGCCAATTAGAGTCCGTTTCCTAAATCGTTGCATAACCCGAAAAGCTCTTTTATATCTTGTTTATTCTCATCAAATTTAACCGTAAGCTGCCTAAGCCATAGAGTAGATATATTAGGTACAGTGGTAACTCCGCATTTATTAGGGGAGAGTGGGGCAGAACGGAACGGTGGGGCAGAACGGAACAACTCGATATTTCTTTGTTTTTATCGTCTGTTTGTCTGGACCACGGCTTATAATGTAATATATAGTGATTTTTATATACTCAACACGTCTATTTTATCATAATATGGGAATTCAAGTTTTGTGCCTCCAAAGTAATATTTTGGGGCTTTTGATATAATATTTGCATCTTCCAATATAACGGAAATAGGTACTTTGTAAGGATTTTGATGTATCCCTGATGTCAGATCCTATAAGTAGTGATTATGAAGACATTTTAATCGTGTAGAAAGCAAAGAGGAGACAAGAGTTTGGTCAAAATTCAAAAATCACAAAAAGTATCGATAATGGGGCAGAACGGAACAACCTGTTCCGTTCTGCCCCGCGGTGTTTTACACTTCCACACCCTTTCTTGCTGGTATACTGCTATTTTGTTTATAGTTCTTCACCTGATGCGGCAGTGTGTGAATGAAAGTACATAGGCTACCTGCAAACTCTACATGCAGAGAATTATGCAAGCTCGGAATCGGATATGATTCCTCGTAATTTGATTAACAAGGCCATTGAGTCAACATAAAACTTCAATACATGCTTCATAGTATGTTTTGCATAATGTAAGCTACACTGTATAGTTCACGTTTCAACCTGAAGAGTATTTCTATGATATATTGTTCGATACCTATGATTCGAGAAACTTTTTTCAAATTCAAAATGAATTGAAATACAGGGATTCGATAACACAAGCGAAGCAATACAGCAAAGCAATATTCATTCATCGTTTCGACGTGTTGTAATGGTGCGAAATTACATAAGAAGAACGAGTCGCGGAAAATGGAGCGAAAAGTCCATGAAGCTTGCGATCGATTATGTGACCAACAAAAAAATGACAATGAGACAAGCTTCGAATACCTATGGGATTCCCATTGCAACGCTGCATAGACACTTACAAGGACCCTTTCAACAAATGGGACGATATCAGCCTGTGTTCAACTGTGAATTCGAAGGAATTTTGGTGCAGCATCTTTTGTGTCTCAATGAACAGTTTTATGGCCTGTCAACTAAAGATGTTCGACGTATTGCTTACGAATTGGCAGAATCCTTAAATCTGCCACATCCCTTCAACGACGAGCAAGGATGTGCCGGAAAGGACTGGGTGTCGTCGTTTATGAGGAGAAATGAACTTGTCATCAGAAAGCCTGAGCCAACCAGTGTGGCGCGAGCAGCCGGCTTTAATCCTCATCAAGTTGATACATTTTTCAAGATATTGAGAACATGCCTTGATTTACATGGATACGGACCCCATCAAATTTGGAACGTGGATGAAAGCGGACTTACCAATGTCCAAACGCCAAACAAGATCATTGCAAAAAGAGGGTTAAAACAAGTGGCGAAAATAACGAGTGCTGAGAAGGGTCAGACTGTCACGGTGGTGTGCGCCATGAATGCTGCTGGGACGTATATCCCCCCTCTGCTGATATTTCCGCGAAAAAGGAAAAATGAAACATTGCTGAAAGGAGCACCCGCGAATAGTGTCATGGAGTTGTCAGACAATGGTTGGATCACACAAGAAATCTTCCTCAAATGGATGAAGCAATTCATTGAGTTCGCCAACCCTTCTGCCAACAACAAACAACTGATAATTCTTGACGGTCACGTGAGTCACAAATCCTTGGAGTTCATAGAGCTAGCAAGAAAGAACTATTGTGAAGTCATCTGCTTGCCTCCTCACTGTACTCACAAAATTCAACCACTGGACCGGGTCTTCTACGGCTCCTTAAAATCAAATTACAACATAGAGGCTGACAAGTGGCTGCTCAATCACCCCGGTAAGCGTATAACAATGTATGAAATCAGTGAAATCTTCGGCCCCTTCAGCAGTGGTCCCAACTTGCTCTGCTTACTGTGGACGGAAGCCGAGGGGAGACAAGAAACAGACAGCGAAGACAAGTTGTCCGGTGTGTGATTTGCCCTACTATTCATCTACCGGCCTTGACTGGTTTCTGTGTACTGAATGTTGTAAATGGGTTTGTGAGGAATGTTTTGGTAACAGTCTCTGCCAGACATGTCTGTTGAAATCTTTGTAATGTGGATTGTTGTGAATGATGGCTTGATGCGACGTTGATCGGTTATCTTGATGTTCAAAATTGTTAGCGTGATTTGACGGTATTTGGTCAAATAAAGTTTTTGTTTTGCTCTATTAGTTCTCAGCTTTGAAACAGGTTTGGAAATGAATTGCATAAAAAGCTCATCTAGGACTAGCTCAAAAATGGCTTTTAGGCCTACATGTAGGGCTAAGTGAAGTTCGTCATAGGCGCATATAACTTAAGAATTAGAATGACCAAATCAATAGCCGGCATGACATTTGAATGATTCTGATAGGCACTTTGCCCATTATACCACGTTCTTTCATTGATGATTAGGCCTATCGGGTATCTAGTTAGGCCTAACTTTTGAACTAGGATAGGCATTGTAATATACTTGATAATTAATGAAGTGAGTAGGGTAAAGCTTAAAACATGATAGATAGTGCATCATACAGGCCTATATTACAAATTGGGTCCATTTGGACCATTCAAAGCGAAACAATTATCGCTTTCCGTTCTGCCCCACTGTGTTCCGTTCTGCCCCACACGATGTTCCGTTTTGCCCCACCATATGGGGCAGAACGGAATAGTTGTCAGTTCCACGATTTCTGCCATTTTCACCTGTATTACCCATGTTTAGGCAGCATTCTTGCTAGTTTCCGCATTATACAGCTACAAGCAATAATGCCTACAATTGACAACAAAAATAAAGTAAGAATAATCAAAGCAGGAGCTATTTCACGTTAAGTGTTCCGTTCTGCCCCACTCTCCCCTAAATCCCCAATGTGTATGCACTTTCGATTTTATTTAATGAACGCAAAGGAGATACAGGCGGAATTGTTTCCAAATGTTAGATATGCAAATTTTTGCATTTTTTCACAGATTACAACGGAATTGACTGATCATGATAGTGATGCAGAAGGAAACGATATTATTCTGCAGATGGCCCGTGTCATGACAGCCTTGAAGAGGTTATGTTTGCTAAATTAGCAATTCGTTCGATAGGTTGCTATTACTTTCATGCTCAACCTTAAGAGTATTTTCTTAAGCGTGATCATATCACAGGTAACCTGCCACTGGCAGAGCGCAGTCACGTAATCAAAGACAATGAATTCAATTAACTTTGAAAGATGTAAATGGGACCACATCACTATTTAGATTCAGGTAATAAAACATGAATTTGTGAATCATAAAATCATGACGGTGAAAATTGATTTAAAAACTTGAAATTTCAGCCAAGAAAGCACGAATAATATCGTGACTTTTTCATGAAGACTTCCATTATAACGCAGATCATGAAATTCCCTCGATAATCAGTTTGATTTCCACTTAGTTAGGATGCTTTCCAGCAAATATTCATTCCTCTTGATACCCCACTTGTTTCATGATACTTACAGTATATATGAGAATCATCTCTGTAGTGTATAAATTGGCAAATTTTGACTTTTTTCAAAAGTGCTCAAATAATTTTTTGAACCACGGAAACGTAATCTCCGCCAAAAACTGAATCTTTTCATATAAAAATTTTCACTGTATACAGATACTTTTTTGAATCGACACTCTACCTATGTACCCTACTCTATGGTCTAAGCTCATGTAATTCATTACTGAACTTATTCACTTGGTCAGCCGAGACACTTGCTTGATTTAGTAAACAGTGTGGTATGCCTAATTAAAAGAAGTAATTAGTGATTAGAAAAATTATTCGTGATCATATCATAGCTGATCATGTCATTGATGTCATGTCATAACTGTCTCCGTTTCATGTCATCATTGAATGAGTTGCCAAAAGTCTTGTTGATGCACTTATCAGGCGCAGCAACTACGACGTGAAGAGATTGCTATTGTTTGTGAACAGGTGGCGAGTCTCAGGCTGACGCCAAGCCTTTGTGTGCGCGCAGATCAAGGATTCGAAATCCTGACCTCCACCGAGGGAGATGATGACTCACCCGATGGCTGAGTATGGGAACAATACGAATTTGAAGTTTGGCCAGTGAACGGATGGGCAGATCGTGATAAAATTTACATATTCTTGGAGCTGATAACAGCAGCATTCTTTTAAACCCAAACTCGAAAGCGCCAGCGTTAATACAGCAAAAGTTATTAAGTTGTGTGTAGTTGACCGTTAAAAACATTTTTGACGCGAAATTTAGTGAAAAATCAAGCAAACGTGTTAATTGAGTAAAACTGCACCAAATGTTGTCGAAATTCGAAAAAAATAATATCATCTGAAAACTTAACGGGAGCCTGATTCAATGGTGATAATGTTAATTTTCTGTTTTACGTAGTTTGGTCTGTAGGCATCGGTGACTGAATTGACCAAAAATTCATACTTTTATGTCTGCTGACCACAACTGACCAGACACAACATAATCGCTCTACCAAATCAAAGTACTAAACACATCCGTTCACATGGAATAAAGTTTATTGAAATTGAGAATCTTCATCAATGAAAAGATCATGTCAGACTTTTTTAGCAGCATTTTTTCGATAAAACATATTTTTACTGTATCTATTTGTACATTCAACGAATCTTAAAATCTTTGCATCATGATGAAGCTGAGTGATAGTTCACACTGTCTGTCAGTCTTCATTAAAAAATTCTGTCGTCTTCATGTCAAAATCCTGTATCAAAGAAAACGCTCAATTTTCTTTCAGAAGGCCTATTGACCACAACTGACCATTTAAGAAAGCAAAATTTATGTCAAAGTAATCTATGGAACATAAGGTTTCATATGATATATCGTTTATTATAAGTGAACCAAGACTTTGAAAATAGGTTAACTTTTTTGTGCAATTATTTATGAAACGGTCTGTATTATTTTATGCTAAGATGTATAGAATTTTTCGATTGTCATCCAGCAATCATCTTCAATTCTAATCGAATACAAAAGTACAACAGCACAAGAAAACAACAAAACGAAAAATAGATAACGATCAATGGATAAATAAAAATGTTCTATATTTCCCTTTCCCATACATTTCAGACAACACTGACTTGGCAACGTGTTTTTTTAACGGCATAGACTTAATGTTCGACTAACAAGACGCAATAAAACACTTCGTCAACAACTGAAACAGAATGAAACAAGCACAACATGCTAACTGCAAAAGGAAAAACAAAAAATTACGACTTCCTCACGCCCGCTTCAAAGAGCACACCACAAATCCTACATCTTCTGTATTTAAGCACATTCGAGCGTGTCAAGTACAACATTCCGGCCTCAATATTGACATTCTGGCTCACGATCATGACAATACAAATTCTACGTGACTACGTGAGGCATTCATTATTAATTAACATAAACTTGACAGTTACCGTGATTTCCTTTTTTACTAATGATAACTTCTCATTTTTTTCACTACCTCTTCTAACATAGAATTCATCAATCCTGTCAGGTCAGTTTTTACTACTCGTAGGGATATGTAATCCTGTACAACCTGCTCATATCTGCATCTTATCATATCATAATATCATTGTAAATTACCGATCTTTTTATCTCATTGTGTTTAGGTTCGTATATCTTCCTTAGTTAACCGTTATCCGCCGTGAGTTCCCAATAAGGAACATATTTTTAAACCTTATTTACACTGTATATTTTTTAGTTTAGTATTGAAATATGATAATCGGCTATAATGTCATGATGCTTTATGTAATAATATGCTATAACTTGTAAGCCTTCTTTATTGCATTATCTGTAGGACCACTTTTGAGTATGTGTATTTTGCTAAAAATTGATCAAAATATATGTGAAACTATATCAAACAAGGGAAAAGCTAGCAAGAACTGATCTTGTCGTTATCAAATTAATTGAGATATACCTTCAAAACGTAGTCATAGTTCAATTATGAATAAACGATATATCATCGACAAAACATGAATAATATTCATTGTTCCCAAATGGGAACATGCGGCATCAGAGATACATGAAAGTACTATTTGTGGAAATCAGCTGAGCAGTTTAAATGCAAACGCTTCTGACATTCAAAGCACATCAAGCGAGTTTTTTTCATGCAGTAAACACATCGACCTTGCTTACAGGGTTTCAGATTATGACCAACTCCATCTTTTCTAATATCTGAAACTTTCGGCACTCCACGTCCATGCATGGGCCTCAGGAGTAAGAGCTTACCTTTCTTTACTAGACATTTCATAATGATCCGAAGGAATTGCATATGGCTCAAAGTTTCATTCGGATGTAGCTTGTTAAATGCTTTCCAAGAGGCAACAGTCAGAGTGTTCAATGCATCGATGAAGAGATTCCACCACCATTTCTTTCCTCGTATTGTTGGACGATAAGAAGACAGCAATTTATCATAAACGTCGACGCCTCCCATATTCATATTGTAATTTCGAATCAAATTTGGCTGCTGGATAATGACTTTCTTTGTGACACAGAATATCGGGAACATGAATGCAATGGAAAAACAGAGTCAAAGTTCGTGCCGATTTTCCATGTACAAAACAAGACGTTGCCATCAGACTTGTAATCAAACGTACCTCTATCTGACTTTTTGATCACATCTTTGGACAATGTACATTTTATTGGTTCTGTTAATTCTAACGGTACCAGTTGCTCGAATTCCTTTCTCAGATAATTCTCTGAAAAGGTCGTACGATGAGAAAAAGTTATCAAAATATATGACATGATCACTGGGTGTCTCCAAAATTTCCAACTTCTTCATGATTACTGTTTCTCCAAGACCTCGAGTTCTGTCGGGATCACGGCCAGTGTATATTTCAAGATGAAATGGATATCCGTCTGAAGAACACAAAGTCCAGATTTTGTAGCCAAAACGGATTGGCTTAACCTTGATGAACATTTTAGCTGAATGACGTCCAAAATATGGAACCATCGATTCATCAATTGAAAGATCCTGAGCAAATATACTAAACTGAACCAAGTTTTTATTGGTGATATCGTAGATTGGCTGAATTTTTGCACATTTGTTGTTGCATAAATTTCGATTATCGGCAAGATGAAGATGTCTTTTTATATTCAAATACCGATCACGAGTAATGGACGACGACAGGAAATCAAAATTAATATCTTCCGATCGACTCCAATAGTTTCTCTCTTCTGGCAAGCATACATACCCAGTGTACAGAGGAACACCAAGAAATTGTTCTATTTCATCGAAGCTAACAGAAAATAAAGGATTATTTTTCTGTTCATGAGCATACCGATTTGTTTCGGTCACTATGTGATGTATGAATGAATCATCCACGAATAAACGAAAAGTTTCAAATGCAGTAAGTTCACTTGCTAGAGGATACTCATCACGAAAATCGTCAAATTGGCGTAAATTTGAAAATGAATCGGTCACTTCAGATTTCTTCCATGATGTTGGAGAAGTTCTCCTTCTTTTCGCAGGTGGTTGGTTTTCCACTTCAGTATATCTTCTTGAATTTCTAAAAAATTCCAGCGACATCGCCTAATGTATCAGAAAATAAGTTCTCTTCATCAAGATCATCAGCCTCAGATTCCTGGTCACCTCTTTCATTGCAAGGAATAACAATAATGTCATTTGTCTCTTCGTCGTCGTCACTCATCGCAGCAATCAAATCCGCAGCTCGTTGATAAGTAGAGCAATGTCTACCTTGTCTTGATGTCATCTTGTTCACACATGCAGTCAGACAGCGTTCAGACAGCGACTATTTTGCTCTCTCTCTCTCTCTCTCTCTCTGATCATTATATTGCCTAGGAAGTAGAAATTCAAAATTTCAACAGTCGATATCATGTCAGTAGGAACAGTTACTGGACATCGAAAATTGTCGTCAACATCAAACATAGACATCTACAATCATAGATATCTACTCTAACTACTGTCGTGTTGCAACTTGTGCGACCAAACCAAATGAACTATATCACTGAAATTTCCTGTTTTTATAGTGAGAAGTGCCGTATGTTCCCAATTGGGAACATGTCTATTTCTAGGTAAAAATGACCAAGTATTTGTTAAAACTTGCATGATGCTCATAATACTTCAAACAGCAAATGTTTATTCAGTTATAATCTTATTTGTTCAAATATTTGTGATGCCGGTATCATAAGCATGAAAATTTTGTTTTTTACCGCTGGAAAACGGTTAAAATACTGAACCACTATATGCCAGTTTGGCATATTGCAGTTCAGAATAAAGAACGTAGATATATGAAAAACATTTTAATCATTCCATTTAAGTCCAAATTTGAATTAGAATTCTATGATGTTGAACATCAATATGCTTTGTGGGTATATTGCGGTTCAATTGCAGTTCAGTTACATAGAAAACCGAAACAAAATGATATTACAGTTTAGACATCGGAACCGCAATAAGCTATGGCTTCGGGCCTGACGGCCCTCATCCTCATAGCATATTGCGGTTCAGCTGTCTAAACTGCAATATTACATTGTAAATTATCGTATCATATCATACCTTCTCATGTAAATATCATTTTCAAACTCCTTTTATTTCAAACTTCTACTAACCCTAGTTTATTGTACCTGAAGATGATTACTGGATGGTAATCGAAAAATTTTCTACATCTTAATAATAAATAACATCTCAAATATTCCTCACTCTTTCCAACTCAAAAATATTAGATCATGACTAGCCAGGGCATCTTCAGGGAAGATAAAGTAATAGAACAGACATACACATTGACGACAATGCTACGCTGTGACGCATGTTGTCATAAGAACGGCACATACACGATGGCGGCTTCCAGTGGCTATCAATAGTTGTTGGAGATCAGCAGCAGCAGCGTTGAGTTACTCCCAAGTTTCGAGAAAATGAACCAGGTCCTACCTAATGGTCGAAATTGCATGACTTCCTAGAAAAAGAGGAATAAAAGTTGGATGCAATCCGGTGAGATAGTGGTGATCGCTCTCCATAATCTCCAAGAAGAGCCCCATGGCTTGTTTTTCGAGATGGGTTGTAAGGATTGTGATGGGATACTCTGCAAACTGTAGACATCCAAAAATCAGACAAATTAACAGCCAAAATGATCAGACAATTGCAACAGACAACATGAGACAATGAACAACCAAAAGTGGCTGTTCAGAGCAGACAAGATGAGACAATTATTCGCCAAAATATCTGAAAATTCTGTCTACTTTTCTAGAAGTATTGTCTCTCAAACTCAGTGTTTGAATATGTTCAAACTATTCAACATCAGCTAATGACAACTAGTCACTCCTAATCACATAGGTTCTAACTCTGCTCCACTCAATCACACTCGCATTATGAACAACTCTGATACTTTACAAGCCCGCTGTGTCAATGCCAACTTTCGGGAAGTATACAGACCCTTAAAAGCTGTAAAAAACATTGTAAAAACAGAATTAAAAGATGGCATCAATACGTCAAATATCCAGACCTGTTATTGCCATGCCTCAAGGTGTATACAAATAACCCTACTTATTTACAACATTGTATATTCTATAATTGAAAATTATCAAGGATACCATCCAATTTCAATAAAATTTATATATTAGTCATAAGTAGTATGATAGGCAGTAAACGCAATAATGTAAATTAGTTCGTGCGATGAGACAAAAATTGTCTGACAAGCAGGAAATTTGTCTGATAATACGCAGTAAGTGCCAAAATACTTCATAATCATGCGATTAACTGGTTCACAGTATGCGCATCGAACAGTTATTCAATTTATAGAAACCGCATCGTCAAAAAAGCATGCTGGATTATCAGTTAAGTGGTAGCATCAAGATAAAGCACAACATCGGAAATGCTTGGAAACAGCTCTTCAATTTTTGACTCCTAGCTGTGCTTTTTACTTAATGGCATTTACAATTAATTGATTCTCAATAATACGGTATCGCCTCTGTCTTCGGTAGAAGACAGATTTTTTAACAAACTATTGTGCGCAATTTAGCTATGGTGTAATATGGAAATAAGAGTGGAACAATGTGTCCCGTAATGATGATTTCTTTATCTATGCATGTGAAAGACATTTTTGAAATCTCAACACGTGTATTCATAGCATTGCTGCTCGATTTTTCTCCTACATTGCTGCCCACTCCATTTCAATTACGCTCAATATTATTAACATAGATTGTTTCGGGCAACAGTGTAGGACATTTTCAGGCGCTTACGCGCACTTAAATGTCCTACATTGTTAATGTGTAGCATCACTGCGGTCCGATTTCCTAGACATTGGATTCAATTGAAAAGATTCGGACAGCAATGATATCATTGTTGCCCGCCTTTTGAAATAGAATCCTTGGACGATTCTTTTAATCATCCATCGAGCAAAAATGACTGAAACATAGCTTATGAGTTCCGTATGAATCACAGTAACAATATAATTGCGGTCCTCTTTAAAGAATGGTCACAATGAAGACGTTTCAGCATTATCATTGTGGCCTTCCTTAAATCGGGCCACAATCATTCATTGTTGCCCTTAAAAATCCATGTTGATGTTATATTATATGCAATAGTTTTCACTCCAAGCATCAGTGCATTTTTTCAGAGTGGAGTTGAATCCCTGAATAAAAAGTGCATGTAAGTTTCAATTTTCATGATTTTCAGTCGCCTGGCAATAGTCAGGGTCACTGGTAACCCCTAGCACAATACATAATCGAATCACATCGGCTCGACTTCAGACTAATCAAGAGTAACTTCTTTTCTGTCAAGGTAAGTTCAATGATTGTTGATGAATGAGATGTCTTTTAAGTTTTAGTTGATTGCGTATTGAATGTGCAGTACATGCTTTGTGAATCATGATGTTTCAGCCCCATCCATAAAGCAAGTATATAAGGTAACTCTGTATGTATCACTTTCGATTTTGTTAAATAAACTCGAGGTGAATACAATTGGGTATTGTCACCAAATGTCAGATATCCAAATTTCTAAAGTTTTGCAGAAATTACAACGGAATTGAGTGACCATGATTGCAATGCAGAAGGAATGATGGTATTTTACAGATTCTCAGCCTTGGAGATTTGATGTTTTTTAAATGATCAATTCCATAGGTTCTGATTATGCTCAACCTCAAGGGTGATTTCTTAAGCGTGATCATATCAAAGGCAACCTGCCACCTGCAGAGCAAAATCTCATAATCAAAGACAATGACTTCAATTAACTTTGAACGATGTAAATGGTTCCACATCACTATTCAGATTCGAGAATTGAAAACTGAATTAAGTTGAAATTTCAGCCGAGAGGCAAAATAGGATCTCGACTTTTTGATGAAGACTTCCATTATAATGCAGCTCACGAAATTCCCTTGATAATCAGCTCAATTTCTGTTTAGTTAGGATGCTTGTTAGCCAATATTCATTCCTTTTGATATCCAACTAGCCTCATACTACTTCTAGAGAGGACGTCATCTCGGTAGTATGTAAATATAAGAATAATTTGAAAACTTTTAGCTTTTTAAAACTGCTGAAATATTTTTTTGGACAGCAGGAACGCAATCTCCGAAAAAACGTAATCTTTTGGCATAAAAATTTTCACTGTATGCAGATACTATCAATACCTTGCGGGGTACTGACGAGCACATTTTAAGGAGCGTATTTGCTAAGAGTTGATAAAAATGACTGTAGCAAGCAAAATGTTTTATTGCACGCATGTTACTAAATTTTAGAGTCTCTAAAAATAGCCCTAATCTATGCAACAATAATAAGTAAAGTTTAGTAATAAAAATCTAAGTCTTCAAATATAATAATGTATAATAGTGAAATATAGTGTGAAATTCCAAGGACCAACTGCTGTCTATTCATGCACTCCCTCACTTGGTAATGACGTTGATCACGGCATAGTTCGCTAAGACATTTGTGTTGAAATACCCATACGAGATATTTCTAAAAGCCGGGTGTCTTATGCGAAATTTAGCTACTTTAGAAGTCTCAGCTACCGTATATCTACATGTATATTTATAGCATTGCTGCCCGCTTTTTTCCTAGATTTTTTCGTGCAACGGTGTAGGACATTTTCAGACGCTTGCGACAAAGTCTTTGATACTTTTAACTTTTACTTTATTATATCAGCCTATAAACTGAAAAGGGGAGTTTTGATTACTTTTGTATAACTTTCTCAGACAGATGATCTCCCGTCACCTGGTCAACTACAGCTTACGATATGAATGTACAGGTAAGGACAGGCTACGAAAGTACGGATCGATATCACTTGGAGATGACTTTCTGCCTTCACTGTATTCATTTTGTGCTGTCAGCGTGGCCCAGTGAAGACAAGGCGAGCTCAACTTTGGCTGAGACGAAGACGGTTGGCAATGCCAAACTTTTTCAAACGTTAGTCTTGACGCTCTAGCCCTTCTGCGAGATTAGGATTGATGCCATTAGAATCTCATTGATCTATTTTCCTTTGGTTCACATTTTTGTCGTTATGCTTGTCTGAGCGCTGATCCAAAATCCTCGGGGCGAAATGTAGCTGAAAGAGAGCTGCGATATGGCTTAATTGTTAATTTCAATTTTAGACTGTTGTGAAAGCTAGACCGAATCTCCTTTCAAATTATTCAAGTTCAGTGACTTTGAGCTTTTGACTCAAGTGATGAATTCAACTCTCAGGGCCCAGTGTGTTGATTGAGTCTTACCAATATGTCTACTGATCCTGAACCAAGTTTTCGGGATTTAATAACCTACTCTGTATGAATATACATTGTGGCTGACTGTGCTTTCGCTTTTTAATATAGATCTGTCAGTTATTAACAGTGTTGTGCATTTATTAGCGTCATTTTGCAATGATTAGCGACTTTTCTCATTGAATATCTGCAAGTCTCTTTTGGCATGGAATGTCTGCTATACAAACTTAGGATTGATGGGCCTCTTAATGTCAACAAACACAAACATTTTGAGCAACTTTATCCACTTTCAACCACATTTTCACATATATTGCCAATCAGAAACATGATAATAACACTTGTGAAGACATTGAAGACTTTCTATGTCATAAATTATGACTCTAGACTTAATACTGTCCGCCAAAACATAGAAAATTTCATTTATTTCAAAAAGTGCAATCTGCGTCCCATTTGATTTATATGTGTTTTTCTTTGATCGTATTTGACAAGAACAGGAACTCACTAGAACTCGGCAGACGCGCGAATTCGTGGTAGGTATAGGGTGTACATTATTGTGTGAAAGTCTCATTTTCGGCCTCGTTCCTTGCAGAAACTCGTTCTGGCTGCCGGACTATATCGCTCATTAGTAGAAATCTGTCAAATGAACATCGAAATTTGTAAATAGCGACGTTTTGCACTCGATAACTGAGTCGCCATCAATGTGAATGTCCCGCTACAGACACCTGGAATTTCTGAGATTGACAGACACCCTGCTCGTTGATGCGTACTCGTATTTTGATGAGAATCGAGATGATGTTGAAGTTGCTGGTTCTTTTGGTTCACCGCATGGTCATTTATAAGACGATGACAATTGACGGGCAACGTTATTACACGAATGCTAGGAGGATATCGACCTCGACTTATCGATCACGAAATGGAAGAATGTATTGTTGACATTGTTGTGGATAATCCGGCATTCACGCTTGAGCAAATCAATGTTGAGAAGCGTCGAAGTTACCCACTCAAACCATGCTTCGACCCTACTCGCCCTCCCTAAACATCGCAGAGTGCTTTTAATGTGTGGAAAGCAGGCATCCGAAGAAATTTGGAGGATTCACGATGCTTCGACAAGATCACCACACGCGCATGGCAACACTGGCTTAACTGTCAGAGCAAAATCTCTCCGAAATCACTTCCGAGGTTTGTCACGCTTCCCTGGAGAAAAGGTTCGTCAGCTGATTCCTCGATGCATACGACTAGAAGACATCACTGGCATCAAAATTTCTCGGTATAATTAGAATATTATGTAGGATAGTCACAATAGTGTGAAAATGTCTCTTAACAATGGTAGATATCACGATAGCGTGCAAGATTCCGTTGATCATCGACAAATGTCAATCTTTTGAAAGATGTCGTTGATCAATGACAAATCTCAGCAAATAATTAGAAATGCCGTTAGCTTATCAGCTTTAACGTTGATCAACGACAGATTCATAGGAACAAACGCAAAAACCTGTAGTATAAAAGCGATATGGCTTTGTCATTCAATATCACTTATGGTCAATTTAGAATATATGCCGTGACTGAGACAAAGACTTTTGTCTCACTCTTATATGTATCAGTCTTAATGTGTAACTCAGACAGGTTCATTGACTTTACATGGGGAAATGAAACAAGCGTTTTAGAACGCGCACTTTTCTGTTGACGCCATTATTTCAGAATTTGTTATGGGAACGATGATGACATTGTATATAATTCCAAGCCGTCATCGCTTTATCTGAATCAGTTCACTTGTTCTTTTGAAATTGCATTCATAAATAACGTTCTTTTTAATTGCTATTATTTAATTGTTTAATTAGACCGGAAGGAAGAATTTCGTCTTTATCCGCTAATCATCCATGTATCATTGTCAGATGCTCATTTGAAGCATATCTATTCCTTTTGTCAAAATAAAAAATATCATATACAACCTTTCGTTGCTATAGGGATTACATCTTTTGTTCTAGACTGTGTGAAAATTATTTGAAATCATTGTTACGAAAAGTATAATGGATCAGCGATCTCACAATGTGTGGTAAAATGAAATCTACCGATTGCTTCATAGTAAAGACGATCTAACAAAGTTTTCGAAAGTATAGTAGCTCCTTATCTCTCATAGAAAAGCATTTATGATTCTAGATGAAACATTCAGCTTAAATGACGTGTGAAGCAGAAGGTTGCAGGTCAAAATGGTCTTCGAACGAAATGGTCTCTTTAAAGCTGTTCAAAGGAAAACAGAAAATGAGATTTTAGCAACATATGCGCTTCCAGCAACGGATGAAGCTGAATTGACTGATCATGATAGCATAAAGCAAAAGTGCTCAAACATTTTTTTGGACCACGGAAACGTGATCTCCGCAAAGAACTGAATATTTTCATATCAAAATTTTTAAAAGTATACAGATACTTTTTTGAGTCGACACTCTACCTGTATATTCTTACTCTATGGCTGTCACTGTCACTGTAAATCACGAGTGAGACAGAAGGTCTCTTTTACCAAAATATATATTTAATAACAGAGCTTGTCCCTCGGCATAATGTTTCTGCTCTTTGCATTTTGATCTCTGCATTTAAAAAGTGGTTCTTTCATGGACAATCTATGCAGTGAATGCATTGATATTTCATTGCAGTTCCTCGCACTAGTGCAAGAACTCAAAATCAGCAGGAAATATAATGCCGCATAGTTTATCGTGCTTCCACCCATAGAGTAGGGATATATAGGTAGAGTGTCGACTCAAAAAAGTATCTGTATACACTGAACATTTTGATATGAAAATATTCAGTTCTTTGCGGAGATCACGATCCCGTGGTCCAAAAAATTATTTGAGCACTGTTGAAAAAATTCAAAATTTGCCAATTTATATACTACCGAGATGACTCTCCTATGTAAGTAGCATGGAACAAGTTGGATATCAAAAAGAATGCATATTTGCTGAAAAGCATCCTAACTAAGCGGAAGTCAAGCTGATTATCAAGGGAATTTCATGCTCCGTATTATAATGAAAGTCTTCATGAAAAAATCGCGATATTTTTCGTGCTTTCTTGGCTGAAATTTCATGTTTTAATTCAATTTTCACCGGCATGATTTTATGATTCACTGAATTAATGTTTCACTTCTTCAATCTGAATAGTGATGTGGAACCATTTACATCTTTCAAAGTTAACTGAAATCATTGTCTTTGAATCTGTGATTTTGCCATGCCATGGCAGCTGTTGCCTGATCACGCTTAAGAAGATTCTCTTGAGGTTCAGCATGAAGTAATAGGAACCCATCGAGTTGCCAATTTAACAAACATTTCCTCTCCAAGGCTGTCAGACACGGACTGTCAGTAAAATAATATCATTTCCTTCTGCTTTATGCTATCATGATCAGTCAATGCCGTTGTAATTTCTGCAAAACTGAAGCAAATTGCATATCTCACATTTGGAAACAATTCCGACTGTATCTCCTTTGAGTTCATTTAATAAAATCGAATGTGTTTACACATTGGGGATTCAATAAATGCGGAGTTACCAGTAGTATATAGTGTGACATCCGGCGCGACGCTTCGCTTCGCTTGCGCCGGATGTAACACTTTTGGGGGGGGGGGTTTCAAAATTTTCAAAAAAATCAAAATTTCAAAAATTTAGGTAGACTTCAAATTTCACACGGCCGAAGGCCGAAGGGCGAAAATTTAAGTAGTATACAGTGTGACATCCGGCGCGACGCTTCGCTTCGCTTGCGCCGGATGTCACACTTTTGCGGGGGTTTTCAAAATTTTCAAAAAAATCAAAATTTCAAAAATTTAGGTAGACTTCAAATTTCACGTGGCCGAAGGCCGAAGGGCGAAAATTTAAGTAGTATATAGTGTGACATCCGGCGCGACGCTTCGCTTCGCTTTGCTTGCGCCGGATGTAACACTTTTGCGGGGGTTTTCAAAATTTTCAAAAAAATCAAAATTTCATTATGAGTTTATTCTCATTTCATTTGTCTTTTTTAGATTTAATCTCATATTGTGTTCTTATGCCCAATTAGCAACTTCATTCGCTCTCTGAGCAAGTAATGACTGGCTAATGCTATCGAAAGATTCGGAGATAGTGCAGTCGTCAATATATAATCCTGTACGTATCTTAGCTATGGTATTTTATGGATGCATGCGCGAATTCCGACATCATCGATTCATTACTGACAGCTGGAGCCGCAGACAACAATGCCGAAGGGCTTAAGAACGGAAATATTTCTAATTACCAAGCCAGCACATCTTCCAACCGACTGCCATCGAAACATTCGGCGTGTATTGAAGGAAACATCCGGGAACTTGGTCGTGGGATGTCTGACATCACTGGTGACCCCTGTGAACATTTTTGGCTCTGTCAGCGGATAAGTCTTTTTTCTCATTCGTGGAAATGCCTTAAGCATTTCAGTGGCTAGTCAGCTGTCTGATTTGTAGTTCTTTATTCTTGCTCTTAACTTCTGACTTTTTTGACTTAATTGAGTATTCACATTTAGCTGTAAGCTTCGCTGTTGTTTGTCGTCAATAAAGTATTTTCATCAATGCCTAAGCTATGGCATAATGTGGGAAGAAGAAGGCAGTAATGCATCTTGTAATGATGATATCCGTATCTACGGTATGCATGTGAAGAAAAAATTTGAATCACAATCAGCGTGCATCTGCATGGTATTAATTGCGTTGCTGCCGGCTTTTCTCCTGCATAGGACGGGAGCTACTGACACTTTCTTCCGAAATTCGCGCACAAAGGGGTTAATAGCATGGCTTTGTAGATCGCGAAGAGCTGAATACAAAAATCAAATTCCCAAGTGTCACAGTCACTCGCTTTCGATTATAGGCAAGGTTAAGGGATTTCCATTGGAATCCAATGGTAAAATTCAAGAAATATCTATCTATGGATTGTGAAACACTTGGCAATTTTCGTACATTTTCTTTTGCAGAAAAGAAACTATTTATCAGAATGCCATGAAATTTGAAACATGATTGAGGTCAGAACATCAACTTCGATATAAAAGTTGAAATGAGTCACATGATTTAGCATTTGATGTCTGAGAGCCTCTACAAAATGAGTGAATTTCATGTTTTGACTTAATTTTGGCGATTTTATTCATTTCGTAGAAGTTCTCAAGCATAAAATACTGAATCATGTGACTCACTTCAACTTTTATATCGAAGTTGATGTTCTAAACATCTTTAAACTACCATCTTCCCACATTCTACCATAGCTAAATTGCGCACAATACATTCAAATAGTTATTTGCGCAGCAACAAGCAATTCTATTAATTAAGTCACCAATGTGTGTTCAGTTTCGATTTTATTAAATGAACTCGAGTTGGTACCCAATATCACCTGTGAAATGTGCAGATTTTCACACTTTTGGAGAAATTCACACGGATTTGACTGATCATGATAGCATTTTACAGATCCTCGGTGTCATGAAAATCTGGGAGAGGCTATGTTTGTTAAATTAGCAATTCGATGGGTTACCATTGCTTTACTGCTTATCCTTATTAAAATTGAGTATTTTCTTAAGCGTCATCATATCAGTATCATAATCAAAGACAAAAATCATAATTAACTTTTATGATACAGGCCCAAGTGGGTCCACATCACTATTCAGATTCACTAAACAAGAAATGAAAACTCTAAGTTAGTGAATCATATAATTACGACGATGAAAATTGAATTAAAAACTTGAAATTTCAGCCCAGCCGAGAAGCAGAACAAGATATCAACTTTCTTAATATTGATTGGTATTTAAATGAGTGTATTTAAACACAGGAATAATTTTCAAAAATTTAGCTTTTTGAAAAGTGTTAAAATATTTTTTAGACCGCAGGAACTTGATCTCCCCAAACAAATGAATCTTTCAATATAAAAATCTTCATTATATGCCGACATTTTTTGAGTCGGTCACTCTAGCTATAAGCTACATGTAGGCTACTACTACTGTATATTTACTCTATGGTTTCTGGATTTCATTTTGAAGTCAATTTATGTCGTCTCTCCAATATAAGGATTGTTGCGAAAAGATATTTTCGGAATTTATTGCTGAAAATGTATTTGTACTATTGAATTTAATCTCAAGATTTTCAAGTGCTCGAGATCTCGAGATTTCCGTTCCGACAACTCGACTATTCGAGACTGTAAGCTTCCACTGCAAGCTTATTGCAATAGGCCCTGCAAGTGCACTGTTAACCGTTGATTGACAATTGACAGACATTTATCCTACAAAATCTATTTTGTCGGTCATTGTTAGTTCTTGTAGGATGATTGCCACTGAACACCTACAATATCTGACAAAAAGCGACAAAATGAATAGCAATGAATTGTAGCTCAAATTTTATCAAAAATGTAGGTAATTGATTAAATTATGTCAAAATAAATCATGGTTTTGCCACACAATAATACAGATTGCCCAAAAGTCAAGCAATCACTAATCGAAAAAATCAGTCAATATTCAACAATTATTGTTTCGTTAATTTGCACAGAAAGCATCTGTTTCGATGTCGGTGGAGAACACGGTGCGTCGGAAAAAAATTTTGCCAAAAAAATTGTCCATCAAATTTGAATCATGCATTTTGATATATGGGTCATGTGAAGTGAAAAAATGCCTGATTTAAAATATTTCATCGGGGGCTTTTTTTGCTAGGCCTATTTAAATATCATATGATATTTCAGGTACGAAATGAGCTGATATCGTAAGCTCAAGACACGATTACTTGCTACAAATATGTTTTTCACTAAATTTCCAAAAGACAAATGTACCGAAATAATATTGACAAAGGATAATAGTTGTGTATGAAATTGGCTATATACATAGTATGCTTATAAGTAGTATTTATAGGTTAATATATTTTTTGATTTTAGAACATAATTTTGTTTCAAACAAAAACTTCAACTAATTAACCGATTGATTGATTGATTAATTTCCTGATTCATTAGATGTAGGAAAATCAGATCATATCAACAATGTGCATGTATGATACTTACCTGTCAATCTCTCCTTGACTCACTCCAAAAAGTAATGTATACAAATTTAAGATGAATTTTTTACTTAGAAAAAACTGTCGTCATCATGGCTGTTGTGACTGCGTCATCAATATTCAGAAGTACGAATTGCAATAAAACAACTGGATGGCGATAAAAATATTTTATTATATGCATTGCTATGATTGTATATGCATGCTCCATTAATTTGAGAAAAACACATAGTACTCGTAAATGCAAAAATTGCTACATATGTCTGCCATTGTAAGAGCACACTGCTCTGAATTCGTTCTCTAAAATCAGGATGATCAATGTTCTTAACTTTGTAATGATCCCATATCTCAAGAAAGTCATGATGCACTGCTTCTGAGGCGTGCTCTGACCAGGGACCAAGACCTCTATTCGTAAATTTACAAAACTCCTGCACAAGAAATATCACAGCATGAACCTTCGGTGTTGTGCCGATTTGAAGGTCGTCGTAATCTTGATGGAATTGTTGTATGAGTGCCTCATAGTCCTCATAGGTCCAGATTATCGCCGAAACACGCAGAAACTATCTGAAATATAAGAGACAAATTGGTGCTTTTTGTAATATTATCACGACATTATTCATGCTATATTGTTTAATAATAAATTACAATTCTAAATTGGTGCTTTTTGTAATTGTAATATTATCACGACATTATTCATGCTATATTGTTAGATAATAAATAACAATTCTAAATTGGTGCTTTTTATAATATTATCACATTATTCATACTATATTGTTATATAATAAATTACAATAAATTGGTGCTTTTTGTAATATTATCATTAACATGTTCCATATTCGCATTAGATTAAATGAAAAAGTGCAATTAATTAGAAATTGTCACTATTAAAAGTGCATTACATTTTTGATAGTGTAATTAATTTCTACTTAATCATTTACACTTACCTTTGAAAAGCTTCGGAAGGCCTTGCAATACTTGAGGCAGGATAATGGACTCATCGCTTGAAGCTGGTCTATTTTAGAAAGCAGAATTTTGCAAGTGTTGCCGGTGAAGCTGCCGCCATGAATGAGCTCTCGCTGTACTTGGCATGCTTCCAGCCAGGACACAGCTCCACTCCACTCAGCTGCTAATCCTTTGTATATGGAATTGACCGTTCCAGTGAAGAGGTGCAGTTCCGGTGGTGGGACAATGGGGATGACTGGAACAGATTTGTCTTCTTTGGACACGATTGATGGATGCACGACATTATCGAACATCTTTGCGTTCTTTCGAACGGCACCTTTGTCGTAATAATTCCAGAAGCTTGTTTCCAATGTCTCTAGTGTTCTGGTAACAACCGGCTGGTTCAGATGGTCTCTGTTTGCGGAGCACCAGCAACAGGGATGGCTCTATCCATGAGCCATTATGCCAAGGAGAAGGTTGCACAATTTGAGATCAGTCGGTATGGTGAAGCAATAATTATGAGTTTCTTGACTCCTGAATCTTTGAAATATTTGTCCTTCCCAGTTGCAGTAAGAGGGGAAATGTTCAGACAAATCTTAAGGAATCCACCCCCACCATCTAATCCGACCTTAACGAGGGCTTCCTCTGTTTGATATCGCCTTTTTTCCTTCACTTGTTGAATCAATTCATCTACATCTCGACAAAGTACTGTCCACCTCGGCGTTTTCTCGATAATCACGTTTTTCTCCATTCGAACGAAATCAATATTTACGACTTGAAAAAGGTCATCAAGTTGATGATTCATTTCGAAGAGTTTTTCTTTCAATTTACTCTCGACGGAAAGCTTTGTCGAAGCTCCTGATCTCACATGAGCACCAAGTTTTAAAGTCTTTCGGTCGCTTAAACTCAAAGAAAGTCTGATATCATTCATGTCACTCGACGACAGAATCTGAGTCTTCTTCGCAGATGAGTTTGATTCTGAAAAAACAGCAATTCGTAACGAATGACCGCCGCCATATTTTGCCAGCTGTACCTCACTTTCGCCGTTATTCGATTTATTCGTTATCACCGCAGATGCCAACTGTTCTGTTCTGTTGGATGGGCCGACCAAATCCTTGAAATTTGAATAAAGGTTCGTTGTTGTGCAGTGATGAGGTTTGCCAGGACCGATAATTGATAAACAAATGTTGCACAACTTTATACACTTCTTCTCGCGGACAGCAACGCCTGTTCGAGGTCTACCAGGTGACCCTTTGATCTTGCCACCAACCAAGTTGGTGATGGTGCATCTTGCTCGTTGACATACGAGGCATTCGCATTTTTGTTGAGATTTTGATCTCGTTTGGTAGGATGAACTGATTTGCGAATGATCAAACGACTTAACGTCTCGAGTGAAAATTCCTTTGCTATATTCCGCCAAGACAATTCTGCAGGTCCCACAAATCCCAGTTGGTAGTCGGTCGTCGTTTTTATCATAACCAGCGATCAAATATTCCTGTATCAAGGAATGCAGATTTTCAGTGAGTGGTCGAATGTCTTTAGATTTTTCAAAACAAATGACTCACGGCACTCATCATGTGTTCGTGCGACGTGAGGCATTATCATGCAGAATAACGTAAACCTTCCAAACGTTCTACTTTTGTTAAATCAGTGTACATTTAAAATTTTGAAATTAAAGTCGAATAGATATGGTTAATCAATAGATAAGTCTATCTTTGCCATGAAGAGCCTTTATATAAACCGAGCCGAGTTTTATATCTATATGTACCATAGATAGTTAATGAAACCGAATATAATTCAAAGGAAACGATCTATCACGTAATTATCAACCGAAATGTTAACAATGTCGAAATAGAATCATAGAGATGAATATCTACAAGACATTTCCATTTCTAACACAGAAAGTTTGAAATTAATGGACAAACATTGTGTTAAAATTTTGATACCAGCTGATATGAAATTGAAAGCAGTTTATATTTTTTGATGTAAAATGGCTTGCAAGTGAAATGTTCAGTATCTCTATGATAACAACATCGGCGGATAGTAGAGCTTCCGGTTTATATTGATATTTAAAAGATTCGAGATTTTACATAGAAAAGCTCACAGGAGGTTGATAGTGTGATAAATATAATACAAATTTGAGTATCAATCATGCTTCGATCGTGTTTTCAATTGAATTGAGTTAAAATGCTTGTAATTGTTAATTGATTTTCTTATTGATATTGATATATTATCAACTAATTCGAATTAGAATAGAAATCTCTTCCTCCGCATCATGTCTTATAATCTGCAAACGGCGACAAGATCAGCATTATTGACGAGGATTGAATTTTTCATTAAGTACTTCAAAGTGATGCTATATATAATCCGGTATGGCGTAGTACATTGAGATGGTATGATTTCCATGTATTACATATATAGCCTAATCAATCAATTAGTTGAAGTTTTTGTTTGAAACAAAATTATGTTCTAAAATCAAAAAATATATTATTAACCTATAAATACTACTTATAAGCATACTATGTATATAGCCAATTTCATACACAACTATTATCCTTTGTCAATATTATTTCGGTACATTTGTCTTTTGGAAATTTAGTGAAAAACATATTTGTAGCAAGTAATCGTGTCTTGAGCTTACGATATCAGCTCATTTCGTACCTGAAATATCATATGATATTTAAATAGGCCTAGCAAAAAAAGCCCCCGATAAAATATTTTAAATCAGGCATTTTTTCACTTCACATGACCCATATATCAAAATGCATGATTCAAATTTGATGGACAATTTTTTTGGCAAAATTTTTTTCCGACGCACCGTGAGAACCTACAAAACTCGTCGGATATCGCAGGATATTGGAGGTGACAATCGTCGGTTGATTTTGTCAGTAATTTTGTAGGATAATTGCCAGTCTACGGTTTACAGTGTGTGTGATTATGAAGCTTGTTTTTGCACAAGTTATTCGCTTTTTATTTTTTACGCTTTCGACTTCGCATAACTTAAAGCTCAGTGAAAATCAAAATAATTCACATCCATAATTTGAGCTTACTTACGAGCATTAGTGATACTCGGTGTCGTACATGTCCATTGTCCTATATGAGATGTATTTCAATACGAATTTCGCTTAATTACGTTGATTGCTCAACTATTTCACTCAAACCTGTTTTAACATCATTGTTGACGAAATATGGGAAGATATTGAGAAATCACACTAGATGACATGCCACGCGTAATTCACGCGTAATTACGGAGCACCCCAAACATCCGTGGTTAAGGACATTCCATTCTTCTACGCGCGTACATACGCGCTGCACTAAGAGTCAGAAATCACTTGATCTGATGTTGTTAAAACATAGGGAATGTTTATGAACACTCGCGGGTGAGCGTTTATAGTTTGCGCGTCGTCTACAGTTGCATGCGTTGCCGCTTGAACTACGGATGAACCGCTAAGCATGTTCTGTCTTCCCTGAGCATGAAATTGAGGTCCTATCACATTGTTTAGCCTCTGATATTTACAGACACATGAGACGCAAAGTCTATATAACAGGACTGCCGACAGATGTTGCAACAATGTCACGCGTGACCACGGATGTTTAGGGTCATGTGTATTTCACGCGTATTTGAGCGTGTCACCTGTTGCACGCAAAGGCATTCTATCTAGTTTTCGCCAAGAATAATGTGTTAGAATTTTTTTCCTAACCTTGTGATTGATCTAACTGGATATTTAGAACTTGGGATAATACTGTATGTGAATCACGAATTATGAATTTATTTAATGCGGCGTTTTGCCAATGGCTTCAAGGTCACAGTACCAAACTGATAAATGTTGGATAGATGATAAATAGTCAGCATTAAAATCCACTAGACAAATGAAAGTCCCTTGCTGTTATGAAGGTCATTAGAGATGCGTCTTCTTGAACTCTGGATGGTACGAGTAGTTTGTTCCAGTTACGGAATGCTGCTACTCGAGATTGTTTTTAGACGAACCCTTGGAACAGGAACGCAGTGGTACGATCGAGGGCACCCGCGGGCGTCGCAGATAAACAAGCAAAATGATATTCTCTAACACATTTTGTTTGTTGACTTTGTGAATTACGTAGCAGATGGTAAATATGAGATAGACAATTCGATTTTTACTTGTATTCGACTTCTTGCTTCTATTGTATTCCGACAAGACGGCTTCCGTATCACCTGCAAGTGTGATGCATTTCGGACATTCTTGGTCATTGTTTTAGTTTCTGGCAGGTCATATCAGCTCGTCAGATCAGCGGTAATTGTGATCGGCAATCAATCGGTTAAATATCTATTCAACAAGAGTTTCATTTTTCAGTGTTTGGTTCAACCGACAGACTTATCCACAGAAATCCGACTTTACGCTTTGTGCAAGTTGCAAATAAGACTCCAATAGATCATAACTGTTTGTTGATGGCAATTTCAACTGCTCGGTCAAACACCGAATTATGTAAATATTGGGAGATGTGATGAAGAATTAAAACGTGCTGCACCGACATTAAATTCTGTGAATATCATTTTTGTGATCACCGAAGAGACTGTTTGTTCATCTGCGACAATAACATCGGTTGTCATTATCTTTAGCAGCAAACCTTTCAAGCTACCGGTAATGAGGAATGCCGTATTTTTGCCTGATGATGGAAAAATTCTGCCAAAAACTGCAATCACAATCATAAAAATGACAAAAGTCATTCTGAGTTTGATGCGATGGGATTTTGCGATGTTCTAGGCTCTGTAACTTCGAAGATGACTGGAAGTACAGCATAAGAATTGTCATCTTATGGATGATGGGTGACAATCTGCATGTTAAAAACAATAAGAAGCTCGTGTGCGAATTTAGATAGTAGCTTTCGGACTAATATCACAGCAATAAACGTCCTGCCAATTTTCAACATGACCAAACCTGAATGGTCGAAAAAGCACGTAAAGTACAGAAGAAGAGAAGCCCTGATTACTCTGGCAAAGAAGATGACACGTCGTTTTGAAACAAACGGATTTCATTTCGATTTGACAGAAAAATTGGTACAGTAACACGGACACTATATCGAAGACCAATTGATCATGCGCGCGCGTGAAGACCAATGATGCGCGTGCTTTCATTGATTTGATTAATTTCGAGGGTGCGTTTGAGCGTTCAGGAGTAGGGGGCGAAACGTGAATCCTTACCCAAGCTCCTGCTGATGACCTCAATTGCACATATTTTTAATTAGGCAATCTGTTGTAGTTGTTCTTTCCTTGAACGCCACATGGGTCCTTTTGAGGGATCAAATTCTTTTCACTTATCGTTATCTTCTCCTTCATCTTCCCCTCAATCAAAGCATTAAATTTCATTCTGAAGCAATTGATATATGCAAGCATCTGAGTGACCAGACCTGCAGATTAAGTTTTGTCAATATAAGCAAATTCCGCAGTTACTGCACTGTCCAACACATTCTTGTGGCAGACTGGCAGGATTTCTCGTTTAAGTTATCAATTTTTTTTCTTACTCTACTTACACAGGCCTTTTTTTCATTACCTACCATTTGAAAATTATCAGCATTTACCTTTATGTTTTATTCTTATTCTTCACATTGGTTTTACTTACTGAATAGTGCGTTATTTACATGTAACTCATTATTAATTGCGTTTCACTTAAGGTTAGCCCTTGCTAATTTGATCATATTATGGTGTTTTCGCAGCACGGAATTAGGTCACAGAGGCCATCGATTTCTCGTTGCTACCTTTCATCTCCGTCCTCGTCGAGCAAACCCCCGTCATTAAGTATCAAACAGAAGAACTCGCTGCTAAGCTCCAGAACCCCCAGTACGCTAGCGGCTACTCCGTTGCTGTAAAAAACGGTGGTGACGACCGCATCTCTCTTGATTCGACCATTATAAGCGAGATCATGACTGCTGTAGGAAGACCTCCGAACGGACGAGTGCCAGGCGCAGATGGCATCTCAGGGGAAGTGCTGCGTGCTGCGGAAGACTCAACAGCCCCTCGGCTGTATCACATTCGTCAAAGGATTTGGGAAGAAGAGAGAATCCCAACAGATTGGAAAGAAGATATCATTCTGCCCTTGCACAAGAATAAAGGAGACAGGCGGAAAACCTCAAACTGCCGCCCAATTACGCTTTTCTCTGCTCCTTCAAAAACCATCACAACTGTTATATTCTCAAGAATCAAGCCGCTCGAAAGCCGCTCCCTCAGCAAACCGGTTTCACTCCCGGTCGGTCTGCTACCGATTGCATCTTCTCTCTCACCATACTCGCCCAACAACAGAGAATGCTCCGAAAACCTCTCTATGCCGCATTCGTAGACCTGAAAGCCGCATTCGACTCACTTGACTGAAACGCTCTTTGGCTCCTCCTCCAAGATAGCGGTGTTCCAGCTAAATACCTCAACATTCTGCGCGACCTGCACACCGATAGCACTTGTAGAGTCAGAGGAGAGAACAGTTTATCGCATCCATTTCCCTCTACATCAGCCGTTCGTCAGGGGTGTGTCGCGGCCCCTAATTTGTTCAATGGCGCCGTTGATTACTGGCTGAATAAAACACTTGAGCGATGTCCCAATCTCGGTGTCGATTTCCACTCTACCATTACCGACTTATGCTACGCTGACGACGTAGCAATCCTCTCATCAATCCTGGACATTCTGGTTGAGTCCCTGTCGTTCCTTTGAGAAGAAGCTTCTCCCCTCGGTCTCACTATAAACTGGAACAAAACAAGGATCCAATCCATGTTGGATTTCTCCCAACCTCCCCCTCGTGAATTAAACATCAACTCCAATACCGTGGAGGTAGCCGACAGTTTCGTGTACCTCGGTTCCCAGGGGTGACCACACAGAAACATTGCTAGACCAACAATTCTCTAGCTGAAAGATTCACCCATCAAATTACCTGTTATCACTAACAACTCACTATCCAGCACTGTTTCTGTGCGGTCGCCCCAGATCTCGAGCGACTGTTCGTCAGAGTCGGAAGTGCATCGGTGACTTAGTCTTGCCCGTTCCGCTTTTGGTTCCATCACGTGCCCAACGCTGAAGTTCATGCCAGAGCCAGCTCCACAACCACAGTCTCTATCATCATTCGAAGACGCCGACTTCGCCTCTTTGGTCATATCGCTCGTCTCGAGCCGGATACCACTGTTAGGCAGGCCGTGGCTGCATCAGCTGGGCCCCCACCCGTGAACTGGAGGCGTCTACATGGCCGTCCCCGGCTGACTTGGTCTTCTCAAGGCCAGGAATTCCTTCCACTGGCCGACCTCATTGAGCGGGCGCAAGACCGAAGGACCTTCAGGGATCTTATCGCTAGGATCACCTAGCGGTCACGCGCCTTCAAGTACAAATACAAGACATGAATCACTAAAGAATTGAATATAATCTGCTTCTATGAAATAATAATAAGCACTGTATTGAAGAAATAAAAATCCGAAATTACATAAGTAGTACTTTTTCGGATGATAAAATGTCACAGCTCCGCATTATACAATTTGCAGGCAAAAGGAAGAAGCGATTTAGAATGTTTAGCGGTTGAGCAATAAGGAAGACGACAATGCCCTGTTACAGGTAGTCTAGGAAATTTAAGTCAAAAAATAACCGCAGTTGGAATAAATTGCCAGATTTGATATTAAGGTTTCATTTTAGTCTTGAACTTCCATTAAGCACATTGGTGAAGTTTTATAGAAATTGCTGCAAGTTTAGTGGTGCAATTCTTACTATTTCTACCTGGAATTTATTTAAAGCCACTTGATTTTTAACACACTTGAAACGAGCTAAGCATATCATCAATATAAATATTCAAAAAATTAAAATGTCAGCTGACTAAGCTTTTCTTTAATTACCAATTTGTTCAATTGCTCACAAATTTGCTTTAGTGCAATAATTTTCTAAAAGTCGCCATAATGCCATCGAAGTAATAAGGAACTGACTTCAAAAAGCTATTAGATAACATGGCATTTATACGGAAAAGTGATGAGTGATGGAAGGCTACTTTGTCGAAGATATGATGAAATTGACACAGAAATATAATTTTAATGTCATGCTACTATCAAAAGAAATATCATAAATTTCATATGAGGTAAAACACTAGAAGTGAGAGCTATTTTATGAGACAAGAGACCTAGCCTGAATAAGTCATGCTTTATGAATCCACATCAAATGAATAAGTTATCAAAGTTCGAGCTCAATCTGTTGGGGTCCTATCGGGGAACGTGAAAGGGTTACGAACATGATTATCGACAACTTGACACCGCTTTAGGTCCAATCTAATGAGCGCTGTATTTACGTTTGAAGGTCGAAGAAAGAAAATAATAACTCGTCAGAGCGACAAATTTGACTTGACGTATGCGAATGACCACACATACAACGTTATGTACTCATAGAATTAAAGTTTTCCATGTAGTGTCATTCAAGCATGTATGGTCAATTTCCCGTACCGGTACACTCAAATATGTGTAACTCAATTTGATGGGATATCTTGTATTTGGGGTTGTTCTTCAATTAATATTCTGATGATATAAAATTTAACCGATTTTAGCAACCACTGACTACCTGAGCCCAGCTTCGCTACCTCTGCATAGGAGCAGCAAAGAAGGGCCGATCTAGCGGATACTCCTAGGTGGAGACGTGTGAGTCGTAAGAGCTCAAAGTATGACTACGGCGCATCAGATATGCAAATCGTAGTTCAGCAGGGAGTCCTGCATTATTTTCTATTGGTGTGTGTTCAACTGCCAAGATTAATTTATCTGAGTTGTATTGTCTATGATGCAAAAATTGCTTGTAGCCCAGAAGGCTGATTAAAGCATTCATTCCTTCGAAATATTGGATTTAGGATAAGGGAATCCAAGCATCTGATTGTTTTCCTTCGTGATTTTCCTTCACTTACAAATATAATGCAATCATTTCAAGAAGAGATTCCAAATCTTCGCTGGATCGAAAGTTGTAATCTGCAACATGTGGGAGCCTCAATCACTACCGAAGCAATCGTTTCAGTAGTAGAAAAGCAATCGCTCGTGATTCGTTTATTAGAGAAACTCAATCTTCTCGATTTTCATACAGCTTCCGGTCTGATAAGGAATGGCTTTGCATGACCAAAACTTTTATAAATTTTGCGTTTTACATTCTGTATAATTATCATAATTGTTTTCAACAGCTACGTTAGAACTATGTCTGAGACATGTGATAATGCTGGCATAGAATTGCTGATATCTTGGTGTCAGCAGTTCGGCTTGACGCCTAGCATAATTATATGTTGTCTTGGGGGATGAAACTTAATTCGAAGTAGTTTAACTCAGCTATTATACTTGTTATCTATAGCCTGGAATGATGGCAATCTGTGATTTCTTTAATATTTGGCTAGGTAGAACTAGCTATATCTCAAAATCAAAGGCTTTTTCGATATAATAGATGCTATTTACTATAGCTAACAGATGCTACTTTTTAATGCTAATACATGATAGGACTGCGACTAGAAAACATTGTCTCGAAGAAAATAGCATTCTAGGGAATCATCGCAAATATTTACAAGCAATGCCTTTGGGTCGATCTTGTAATGAAAGCTTGACTTTGTTGCGCAAGATATCATTTATAAGTAAGTAACCTTTTATTCAGAGGTCTATTCTTGAAAAACGTACTTTCGTATGCACTTAAAATGGTGTTTCTCAATTGCCGCATGCTACGCAGATCTCAACGTAAATGAAAAAACTAAAAGCCTAGCAGAATATTTCAAACAATCTGAATGTTTTAATCAGTGATATATTTAGCCTATAGATTCAAACTGTGTAATTAGGACTACCATTTTGTTAGACCAAACCTCTCTTCGCTACTCGACAGAAGCTGCTGTGCAGCTCCAGAGTCAGTGATTGTATTCGAACTCCTGTAGCACGGGAGCGGATTTCTCAACTCCGATACAAATAGACTAACTTCCAAAATGAGCAACAATAGCAGCAAGGGAGTATCGATTTAGTTTGAATGAAATGACGTAATATTTCAATAGGATCCAATGTTAAGTCATCAGTAATGAAGTTCTCAATAAAGTCTTGTGGCATGTTTGATAATCAGGATTTTGTGCGTTGACTAACCGTAGTTGACACAGCCAACCATTCAGCAAACACGTTTAGGCGTTTCTAGCGCCCCAGTTACTGTGTAATCCACCCTCTCTAGGGCGCCCCACTTTCTGTTTCAGTCACTCTCTCTCTCTCTCCAGGGCGCCCTAGCTATTGTTTCATCCACCCTCTCTAGGGCGCTCCAGCTACTGTTTCATCTACTCTCTCTAGGGCGCCCCAGCTACTGTTTCATCTCTCTAGGGTGCCCTAGTTGCTGTTACATCCACCCTCTCTAGGGCGCCCTAGTTACTGTTTCGCAGGGTTGCCAACTCACACAGTTTACTCGTGTGTCACACGGTTTGGCCCTACTGCACACGGTCACACGAATGAAACTAACAATACACACGGCAACTCCCCGTACGGATATATGCAAAACATACGTGCAGAGGCATCCCAGGAGAATGTTTGAGACGTTCATTACTCGAATGTGATTGTCTTGTTGTGGCAACGGTGAATCGATGTGCAAATTTTATCTACTCATATTTTCGTATTCAAAAATGTATTCTTATTCGTATCTAAAACTTTGTGATAAATTTTATAAAAAAACTGGCACTGTGTGTTTTATTTTCAGATTATTGATAGAGAATCAATGTGTCCCATATTTTGAATAATTAAGCTGTTATTATTTACTCAAAAGTAGGCCTGCGAAACAGAGAGCTTCTCCTTACTCTCTGGTACGAAAGGTTTATTAGAAATATGTGAATACGAAAATTCTAAATTTGCGAAAACTAAATTACGAAAATATCAAATACAAAATATAAATTACGGAAAAATAAATACAAAAATTTACCACAAACCTTTTTAAATCTGTCACCTTGTTTAAGTGATGTGTTCATTATAGCTAAGTCTTGCCTTGCGGTACTGGCCGATGCGCCTGTATGGATATATGTGTGCGCCCCCCCCCCGATGTTTGGACCCCTCCCTTTCGAAAATTCTGGATCCGCCCCTGAAAGCCTATATATTATCCTTCATTCGTATTGAGCCACCGCAAGGTGATGTCGGCAAAATTTAAACAGAGTTGTCCTTTTAAAGTCATCTGCGTCAAAGTGCTTGATTAAAGTGAATACAAACCTACATCTTCTTCCTCTTCTTTTCCCGGTAAGAAGTCGTAGCTGCACGTCTTTCTCAGAGTCTTGTGCCAGTCCGCTCGATTATTGGCCTGCTCCAGATCAACTCCGAACTTCTCCGAGTCCTTCTTCACATTCTCAATCCACCTCTTCCTCGTGTCCTCTTGCCTTTCACTTCCAGTTCATTGACACGTTTATTGGATTCCTTATTCTCGCCGAATTACGCGTCCGCACCATCGCTACCAATCGCTACCGCTTTACCATCTCCTTCATCTCAAACTCAATGCCTGCTCTCGATCCTAGCTCTTATCCTGACATTTCCCCTCACGCTGACTCCTAAAATCCACCCCAACATCCTCAGTTCTGTCAACTTTTAGTCAATTTTCTTTCGTCCTTTTTGTTGTCCAACATTCGCAGTCATAAAGCAGGACAGGTTGTACAACGCCTAGCGCCCACATGACAAACATAAAGTACAAGAATCACTCGTTAAAGCAAAAGGTGTGTAAATAAACAACCAGTTTAACGCTAATAAACTGATAAGTGCTGTTAGTTCCGGTTTTTTATGGTCGCCTACATTTACGTAAATATTCAAGCAATTCACTCAGTGAACATCACACCAACATTTTCGTTTAGCAAAGTTAAAAATAAGCCTATCCTACTGAGTGCAGCCTGTCTCATAGACCACACATAAGAAATTCAAGGCAGTGGTCATCACACCTCCAATTGTGGTGCCGCGGCTACTAAACTGGGTCAACTGGGACAATGCTATTCCATGTCTATTGCTTGCTCTTTGCTTCCATATTTTACTTCTTCATGAGGCAATCAACATTGGCGTTGTGATTGCCGCGAGACCAAAATTGTACCGGCTCAGACAATGTAATAACCACTGCCTAAATTTTATTCCACAGTTTTGACCTACTTTCACTTCAACTTCGGGTAATTTGGTGCTGTCCTCAAGAAAATATCAGCATCTCTCTTCGACCACTCACCAACCTATCTATTTTTCTGTGGAAAAATAAATTTGGTAACTTTTTGACAGTTGAGAATGTTCACTTGTATCATTAGTTCATCGTCAGTCATAATTGCTTCTATTCTTTTTGTTGAAACGACATGAATATAAAAGAAGGGCTTCTCCGGTTTCCGGCTACGACTTTCTACCACGGCTCCGGCTCGCAGACCCAAGCTCCTTACACACATCGTCAGGCCCCTAGCACGAGACCGATCAGGAGACCTTCACAGAACGATATACACACGATGGCTACTGAGAAAATGCACATCTGTAGATGTCTACCTCGTACCTCTTATTGCACTATAAAGTGCAATTTTCAGCCTCGTTGCCGACAGAAACAGGTGCTGCCGGTCGGACGAGATGATTCAACCATTAGTTGTCAGTGCTACTCATGAAATCAAGTAAACAATATTTCACAAATCTAAAATTCATTTTATATCAAAAGTATACCAAATGAGACACTTACAAAGTAGCCATTCATTTTTAAGGTAATATTGATTAAGAATCAATAATGTGCTCAATAATAAGTACCTTAAATTTGAGGCGAGAATGTATGTACATATTTTTCATCAAGAGCGCTTAGCCCTACGGCTGCGTTTTCGGTTGAAACATAGTCTTCAGGAAATCGGCGATCCCCTTTCAAATCCAAGTAAATGATTCGCTGTGGGCTATCTATTGAAAGGACAACAGGTTTTGGGAGGTCTGCAACGATAACCTGCATGATGTCACTATTGCATTCGCTTCAGAAACAGTGTTAGTGTCAAATGTCACTTTATCTCGAAAAGTGACTGAATTTTTAATACCTACAAAACTTCAAGTCGGGGCCGAAGCCGTAGTATTTCCTGCCGCCTCCGTCTCCGACATGCTGCCACGGCTCCTGCTCCGAAACCCAATATTACAGTTGATTGAATTTTTTGTAGATCAGTCAATTCGCTCACAATAGATGATCCTATTCAACTGAAGAGATTATGAAGATGGAAATGTGAGTAAGATGGCAGCAGTGTTCTTATTACTTAAATTACTTGATGCACCTCATAAACCTTCATTCATGCTTTCTAAATATAAAACATCGTATTCTAGCAGCTTGTCTACACATATCACGTATTTCAAGAACAACAACATCAAGTAGATAGCATTAATACTTTGAATAATTCATTCAATACTATCACTAAGATAGTGCGTTAACCCATTTAGCGCCAGTGTAACGTTTTCGTTACAGCACTTTTCGGAATCTGCTGTCTTCTCCAGCTTGCAACCTATGATGCAATATTTTGATTACCATACATTATTTATCCCATATTTTCAGGTAAACAATCGCCAATTCAAAATTTGTCACTTTTTAGTGCTTATATTTTATCACGAAATTAGACAAAAAATGGGCTTAAAATCTGCTAATATACTGAAAGGGCCAGTGTATGAACGTCCACATGTCATTTACTGTCAATGTCATTTGCGTGATCTCATTATCCATCAAATACCGAAAATAGCAATCAATACTTGCTCGGATATTCATTCATGACATGACACGCAATTTTTTTGAACCGTAACGTTTTAGTTACACTGGCGTAATATGATATACAAATGTTAAATACAGCAACATTATAAATGAAGTAAATGGTGGTGAATACTATCAATTTTCTTTAAAACTAATGTTTATTGAATACTGAAAACGAACAATTTCATTGGAATATTGCATTCTTAGTGTATTCTATGAGTCTGTAATGCTTGTTGCTATTTATAGTCTATGGCTTTCTCGTCACAAAACCAACCGAAGTCAATTGCCGTAGTAATTTCCTCAATATTAGACTTGTTAGCTCGTGTACAGAAGCAAGTCAAAGAGAGATCAAATCTCAAGCATTTTCTCTTATAGCTTAATCATAAACATTGCAGGGTGGTAGTTCGCCTGGGCATAGAATACAAAGATGTCCTCCGACTCGGGCAATTTCAATCCAAAACTTCTTTGGCTGTATACGATGCGTCTCTCCCTACAAGGGCACGCCAGAGGCTCGAGATGACCCAAACTGGTTTAAAACATCCATAAAGGCTTAGCTTGATTATATCAACCTATGTAGCTATCTGAAGACAATACTCAAGCTGTTGCTAACTATGGATAAAGAAGTTACTGAAATATGCAATAGGCCTAATGCCGACGATCACGGTATATGAATGTTGCCACAAAACCTCCATAAGTAAATGCTTCATCAGAGTTTTCAAGCGATGATGAGTTTATGTGTCTCAGAGGTAAGTCTCTCAAACGATGTCTCAGAGGTTAGTGACATCGTAAGACAGTGTGATATTGCAACGAAAGATGATTTGAATGATCATTTCACTAAACAGAAAAAGCAGTCAATAAAATGGCAAATATCGGAAATTTCCATCTTCGCAGATAGGAAAAACATTCTCTGGATGCATTTCAAGGCAAGAATCTTTATGAGATGCTTGATACGCATGCTGATGGTCTTATCGACCTCAGTGGCAGAAACCAGTGACTACCCGGGACAAAAGAATTGTTTAGGCCTACATAATACTAAACAATCTCAAATGCGTTCATTTCTTGATGTTCTTTATTTATGTGGACATTGCGAATGACCGAGGCGTCTCCAACTCTACCATGAATTTGGAGTCGATGCAGAAAGAGAATCAATTTCTCGACATGAATTTCGAAATATAAAAACTTGTTCTCATTTCAACGATAACGACTTCACAGCAAACAACAACGGCAAGTAGCATAAAGCAGGCCTTTGATTAAATTTGCTAATTCACAGTTTCGACAAATGCCTCTGAAATATGATGGAGAGCTTTCATGCTGAAGCTATGACTCATTACTTCGGCAGGAATTGCTTGGAGCAATTCATAAGCTGCATTTGAAAAAAAACATGCTTTTGTATATTTTGACATCATATGACGCCATCGTAACGAAATCGTTACGGCTTTAATTTCTAAGATTGGGTTATTGTAATGAACTGGTCATCATATATTATTCTTAATTATAACACTCTGAAATACTTACCACCGTTTTTATAGAAAATTTGCCGATATTTACATAGGCGGCCTTAAATGCGTTAATCATGCTTTTCACATGAAAGCACTTCATATTGAGAATTTAATGGGCAGTCATTGAGAGCCCATTACATACATAATTTAATGTGGAAAAACAAGCACTAAATACCGAATGGCTTCTTTTATATTTTTTCAGACAAAAATGTCAGAATTGCACATCTAAACCTGATGCAATTTTCATGAACTTTTGCTATGATGTTGCCCAGACCATAATCAACCAATAAAAAGTGAAAAACAAAATCTTGCAATTTATTCCAACCTCAAGTCTATTTTGCTTAGCCTAAGGTAGTTTGCTTGGTAAAAGCTGATGCAGCGGATGATCCGGGAATTCACACTTTCTGAAATGTCTCAGCGTCAAGGTTTCACGAGAATTCAAGCAAGGCATAATTGAACATTTACAGTTGTCTTCGCAGATGATATGATGAGCGCTCTTCAATACCCGATGAAGTTTGAGCGAAATCGGATTGGAAATGTTACCGAATAACGGTGTGACATAAAGTAAGAGGGAAAGGATCATGCCATTGAACACGGTGAAAAGCTTCTCTTTCGTTACAAATGGTCTGAGGACTCTCAAAACATGCAAGCGGAGCGAGCAACGTTACTGAAATGGTCTACCCATGACATGCGATTATTCCACGAGACACCTAAAATATGAAATGATTCAGAAATAACAAAATCGTCATATAGTGGGATTGATGCAGTTTTTGACTTCTTGATTATGAGCTGCTTACATTTCTCTAGATTTAGAGTCATCTTAGGCATCCACCCATTGCTGAATTCGGTGTAAGTAATGTGGTGACCTATCCATGGTAAATGCCTCAATTAGAGTGACATCATCGGCATATTTCACTATTCTAGCGCAGTCGTCTTGAATCTTCAATGTGGCCATGTACATGCAGAAAAGGTAGGGACCAAGTACACTCCCCTGCGGGATACCCGACTCTACTTTCACCAGACGACCAATGATGCCATTGACATGCACTCTTTGAACATGGGATTTGAGGTATGAAGTTAACCAAACAATGAAGCCGTTACTGAAACCAAAAGACGCGAGGACGTTGAGCAGACGATTATGGTGAATCTTATCGAATGCTTTCTCAAAGTCTCACACGTAATCCGTAGACCAAAAACATTCTCACACTCTCTGAGCTTCATGATGCTTTGATGAATATTAAGGGCATTCGTTGTCGAGCCATGAGGTCGAAAAGCATGCTGTTCGTCGTGGAAACAACGAATGAAGTCATTCTTCATCTCAGCGAGAATCAAGCGTTCAAAAATTTTAGAGATTATTGGAGTCAGAGAAATAGGCCGAAAGTCTTTCACCGTAGGGTTAGTCTTCTTTTCAATAGGACGGATGTAGGCACACTTCCATAAGTCAGGGAAAGTCATGGTGTTCACTGATGTCTGAAAAATGTCATAAAGTGGAACACAGATGAAATCAGGAGAAAAACGCAATAGCTTAGCTGGAATCTCATCAGGGCCAACAGATTATTTCATTGGGAGTTTCTTTAACATGGTAGAGACGTCATACCAATTAAACTGCAAGCTCCATTTTGGACTATCATAGCATATACCCGTGATATTACAATCAGTATTAGAATTGAAATTGTTTTCAAAAATAGCAGAGAGGTCATCGATGAATTGCTGAGTGAACATCGCATCCGAAACAACGTTGATGTTTTTGCCCTGAATTTCCCGCACAATCGCCCATGCGTTCCTTTGGGTGTTTAAAAGTCTGTCTGCCCATGATTGCTTGACTTTCATGATCTCTTGCTTCACTTTGAGACTCAATGATTTATACTTTTCCCAGTCTCTTGTTCTATATGCACTCCAACGATCGTCGATCAGTAATTTCAACATTGGGGTAATCCACGGTTTGTCTGAAGACCGCATCATTACTTCTCTTCGAGGAATGTGAGTCATTGCCAAATAGAATATACTGTAAAAGGCGTGGCATTTATCGTTTGCAGAGGCAGCATTGAAGACAGAACTAAACTGCGCTGAACTAATATTTTGCAAAAATTTAGAAATATTCTGATGCCGGAATTAATAAACAACTTTCCTCTGAACGCGGTCCATCACAGGAGCAGATGAAGATGAAAGTAAAACACTGTTGTGATCTGATGTGCCCATAGGAGGACCAATACAAGCATCATTAGGATAAAAAAAGTGGGATTAATTAGGATGAAGGCCTCTCTAATAACAAATGCGATAGATATGTGCATGTTGGCCTACATGTAGCAGACACACAAAAGAAACAGACAATTATAAATACTATTCATGAACTGTATGTGTCATAATCTGCATTATATAGGTTTTACTGATTATCGTGCTTCATTGCCATTCATCGGTCTACTAACCTCCCCTACTCTGCTGTTTTGTCATCATATCATGATCCTATTACATGAGCCCATATAGCAATGGCATTTATTCCACAGTATCAAGATGCAACTGAAGTGATTGACGAAACTTAAACATTATAGTATTTGAGTGCAGCATGAAAACGATATAACTTGTGATGTGTTCTTTATCAAATTTCAATGGAGCTTTCATAAAATTAGTACTATCTGGCTCTAGGCCTACTTGCATGCTTGAAGAGATTCCCGTGGTCTAGACTTCATATAGGCTATATGACGCCTTTTGAAGAATAGTGATCTGACTGTAAATATCAGTTGCATGTAATCCTTAATACTGAAATAAATAGAGCATTTTTTCATAATAAAAACACGAATGCTACAATATTTAAAGAGACTATAGTAGGCATATAGTCATCAACAACAGCTATGGCAGTTGCTGCTCTCTCCTGTGTTTTCCGTTATCTTCATCTTGTTATGACACCCTCAAACTCTTGTGCCTCATTTAGTTTTTGATCAATAATCCGATTCCTATTGTTGTCACGATCTCCTCTGAAAGAGGCGACTCGTTGATTGAAGATGCTGAGGGGGAAGCTTAAACACTGCTCATTGATGCAAGGTGCAATTGTTTGCAAGATGTAGATATAGAAACAGAGCAATCGGCGCCCTTTGTTTTCATTCGGTACACTTTAGAAGACATTTGCGTCGTTGGTATATCGAGTAGAGAGAGAGAGAGAGAGAGAGAGAGAAACGTTTATATTTTGTAAATGAAAATCATACATTTCGATTTATAAGTCAGATATACACGTGCACAAAATAAACGTATAACCAATTCGATATATTAAAAATCAGACCAAAAATACACAAGAAATACAAAATTTGTTAAAGAGTATTTATGAGACCACAATAAATAAAGATGAAAATAAATCACAAGAAATCGTTGCTCGTGCCATTTGCTACACCACAAATCCATGGGAAAAAAGCGTTCGAGCGTCGAGTATCTTCCAAGGATAGCATGTCAAGCAGTGTAGATTGGATGGCGACTCAAGTTTCCATCTACATCATCACATCGGCGCTAAATGTATCGTCGCCGTTGATGTGATGACATCTTGTGCTCTTTTTGAAGCCTACAGCCAAGTCAAAAGATAGGACATTATTTACATGCATTGTTTTAGTTCTACGGACTGCCCGGGGTGTCACCGTATCCCTGGTAAGTTTTGACAGAAAGCAAATCTGATTTATGAGAAGCAGCTGAAGATAGAATTAAATGCAGTGTACGGCCTACTTATGAGAAGACAATTAAACTTTAAGGTTGTCGGTGTGCTCAACGTTATACCCAAAACAAAATCGGATATGTCTCCTTGTTCTCTCAGACATCCCTTGTAGAAACTCAGGACTGATTGTCGAGGAAGCATCTTCGACTGCTTTCCGAAGATCTTCATTGCTGGAATGAGGCCGAGCAAACACTGGTCCAACCCACAACATCACATGAGGGCACGGACCAGCGATCACGGCAAATAACGCGTGGAACACGCTGTGTGCCCTCGGCGTGATCCTCCGAGTCCTCCCGTGCAAACGGTGTGTATACGCGAGTTATCGCGCGTGTACTTGGTGCGCACACGCATTGTCTCATACTGTTCACACGTGTTCACGAATTACCGTAATATGTTCAGGCTTTTAGGAACCGTAGGAAGAACACCGAATTCACTAGACATGAAGCATTTCACGATTGTAACCCTCTAATCTACAGTAACTAAAAGCAACAAATCGATGTCAAACTTTTATTTTCTACTTCAGTTACGTAGTGAAAAAATACCCGTTATAATATAACTATAGAATACACTAATTTAATTAACATTTGTTTCCTGTTATATTTGGTGTTATTTTCCCCTTATATACCATATTATCTGTTATATTTGCTGTTATTTTCCTGAAATAATTCTCGTTATTTTCCGGTTAAATTAGAGGAATTCCGCCGTTATTTCGCATAACGGCAGTTTTCCTGTTACGTTCCCATTATAATCGGAAATAATTTTGGAAATAGTAAATTCGCTACAAATTGAACATCGAGTAGACTACAAAGATTGAGCAAATAAATATGGAAATTGAGCATATTGACGATATGAGCATGACAATGCAAAATCAAGTCTGCCTTACAGTATGCACGCTGTAAACTGAAAACGTCTGACCTGGTACTTTATGTGGGTCTAATTGTCACTTTCTAAGGGGTCTGAAGGACACTTAGATAGGCTGTCTTATAAGTTCAAAGCCGGTCTTCATGTCATGCATAGTGATCCTTTCAAAGGGTCTAAAAATCGACAAGTAGACACTTGAAAAGGAACTTAACTGCTTAGAAACATTCTTCGCGTTCTAAAGAAGGGACTGAATTTAAGACCCTGAGTTTCGGTAAAACACTCATAAGAAACGACAATCAGCAAAAAGTGCATCCGCCTGGTTCACTCAAACACAAGGGATGAGGACTTGAACCCCCAAAGCAACCAGACACTATCAATGGGTGGAAAACATGTAGGCTATAAATTATAGCCTAGGGAGAAACTACGAAGACAGAAACTAGGCCCATAGAGTAAGTATATTAGGTAGAGTTGTAACTGTGCATTTATTAATTCCCAATGTGTATACACTTTCGATTTTATTAAATGAACTCATGGGAGATACAGTTGGAATTATTTCAAAATGTGAGATATACACATTTATGCAGTTTTGAAGAAATTACAACGGAATTGACTGATCATTATAGCGAAGCAGAAGGAAATGATATCATTTTACCATGCATTTTACATATCCTCCATGTCATGACAGCCTTGGAGAGGTAATATTTGTTAAATTGGCAACTCGATGACCTGCTATTGCCTTCATGAATTAGAAATATGAAATTTCAGCCAAGAAAGCACAATAAGATGTCGACTTTTTCATGAAGACTTCCATTATAAAAAGAATCATGAAATTCCCTTGATGATCAGCTTAACTTCCGCTCAGTTGGGATGCTTATTAGCAAGTATTCATTCCTTTTGATATTCAACTTGTTGCATAATATTTACATAGAGGAGTCATCTCGGTAGTATATAAATTGGCAAAATTTTGACTTTTTTCGAAAGTGCTCAAATAATTTTTTGGACCACGGGAACGGCAGCAAAAAAATTGAATCTTTTGATATAAAAGTTTTCACTGTATACAGATACTTTTTTGAGTCGACACTCTACCTATATATTCCTACTCTATGACTAGGCCTAATTAATACTAAAAAGAATGCAGACCAACACTCAAGATAATAGAAAATTGCGCCTGATCCTATATTAGATCATTTATTATTACTGTGGCAGCAGGGGATTCTCTAAAGTGTACCTAAAGTATTATTCTCGAACTGCTTGCCACAAATTGACAGACGGCATCGAGAACTGTCACGGGTAGTGTAAACCTTCCAAATAACTGAACACGTTCACTGCCAAGCCGGAAGATGTTTGTCTCCTCCATTTTGCCAAACTAATCGAGGTGATAATCCGTGCATATATTGGCTTACTTAGTATCTAGAGTAACCATGGTTACGCACGAATATTTTCAAAACAAAACAATCATTATGGACCACCAAGAGTAAACTCGTGGGTGGAAAATATGAAGGCATTTTCAGCGCTTTTGCCAACAACGAGTATACTTGTAGTTCTGAAAAATCAATTTACGGAGACAAACTCTCATGCGGACTTTTATCCGCGAGATTTAATCATTCTGAGTTTGTGAGCGCGTGCTCAAGCGATAAGAGTTTAGTTTAAAAGAAAATCGGCAACTCCTATTTTGAAGTGATCTGTGATAAAAATATATAATTCTATGTGTTACCTTTATATTCCGGCAGCCAGAACGAGTTTCTGCAAGGAACGAGGCCAAAAATGAGACTTTCACAGAATGATGTGCACCCTATGCCTACCTCGAATACTTCTGCCGAGTTCTAGTGAGTTCCTCTTCTTGTCAGACACGATCAAAGACAAACGCATGTAAATCCAATTGGACGCAGATTGCGTCCTGTCATTTTGATAGGACTCCGACTCCGAGTTACAAGTATATAAAGACTAGTTTTTTGAAAAAATTGTCAACCTACATCATAGATTATTAAATGCTTACCTCAACCTATATTTAGTGATCATTGGTGTATCAATTATCAATCATTTTCGATGAAAGCTTATCAAATGTCGCTTTCAGTTGGATGCATACGACTCGGCTGCTTCCATCTTGTTGATATGTGCTTCACACGGGTTTTCTCCAGTCTCTACCAGACAGGAAAATCCCTCATTCTTCTCCAAAAAATATGAGTACATTTTTAATTTTAATCTGCGCTTTAGAAGAGCCATCACACACGATTAACGTCCGGGCAAGATATAATGTTCCCAAACAAACTATTTCACTTTTGTCTCTGATGTGACCTTTGGCACGCAGGTGTGATCGAGGCTAGGAAGGCTTGTCTTCTCTGCTAAATCACCGAGTAAAAAGACAATCTTTTTTCACTATCACGGTTCATTCCGTCAACTATTACAAGCTTTGTATGCACTGCTGTCTCGACTGCACTTTTGTTTGACGGAGAAAGTTGACAATGACAGCTATGCATGAGAATAGATAATTTGTTTGTATATATTTCGGGTCTAGTTATAGGCCGGAGTCCGTTGATAGGACTCCGACTCCGCATCCCTGGGGTGTACATCATTCTGTGAAAGTCTCATTTTCGGCCTCGTTCCCTGCAGAAACTCGTTCTGGCTGCCGGACTATTACGCAGGCTCGTAGCCACCGGGGCGGCCTTTGGGAGGCAGACCCCTACTATAATTTTTGTTAGTTTTTGTTTAATTCAATAAAACGAATCAATCAAATCGTCGGAAGTGAGAACAAATTGGAGGGGGAATTGATTGATGGCTGGCGAGAACGGAATTTTTGTCGGCACAGATCAATTGTAGAACAGAAGCAACTATGTAGCGAGTGTTGAACGTCTACATCGCAGTGCGTTTCATCTTTGTTGTTTATGTCGGAAATGTCCAGATTTTAACTAAACATTCTGAAAGTAAAATCAAAGTACATTCTATCTAAATTCTTCAAGTGTATCATTATCAATCACGACAAAACATGACAGGAATAATTAACAGGAATGTCATAATCGCATTAATTAAATAGAATAATCTATATTTCGCCTCACAATGTCGGTGAGCACATTCACAATATCACATTTCCTTTACTATCACAATTTTATGCATGAAAGATAAAGATAAAAATGATAAAGTGATAAAAAGATGAAACATACATGTATGTGTACTAAAAGCATCTCAATCAATCAAATCAAGTCAAGTGGACCAAATAAAAGTCAAGAAAAATCAAGGACAATATTTAACAAAGCTCTCTGAAAAACTCTTCGTTCGCATTTTTTTCCTTAGTGGACATGAGTTTCTGGTTCGAGATTCTCGTTCACGAAAAAAAACATCTTAAAGGGTGTTCAGTATCACTCATAACTTGTTTGAAGAGATTGTTGCAAACTTTATCACACATGGCGAACAGTGAAACATCGGAAATGATGGGATCGTCGATTATTCGCAAGACTCTCTTCTCAATTCGTAACAGTTTGTTTTTTAAATACTGTGGGATATTACAATAAATCGGGAATACATGCAACAATAGCGAACGAATGAAAGCACAGTAAGCCATAAAGATCGAGCGTGGATTACAATCTGCCCGCTTAAGGTTCAAAATCAAAAACATTCTTTGACTGGCTTTCCTAACAATAAAGTCGACATAAGAATTTCATTTCATATCATCAGAGAAAATGCAACCTAATATCTTCACAGTAGTAACAGTACGTAAACTACAAAAGTCAGTTACGTGGAGGTCATCAAAAGACATACTTTTGTTAGTAATAACATTCATTACACAACTTTTATCAAAATTTATTGACAGTTGTCGGTTTTGGGCTATTCAGAAATATTCCCCATCTCATGATGAAGTCTATCATAAGACTGGTGTCTCAAAAAATGCAGAAGTGTCAAATCATTCGCATATTTAATCATTAGAATTAGAATGTATAGGAGTCAAATCGTCGGTGGTCATGCAAAAAGTATCGGGCCAATTATACTCCCCTGTGGCACACCACTTGAAATACTGGTCCACTGGGAATAATCCTCCAATAAACGCACACGCTGGAATCGATTGCTCAGATAATCGTTGATCCATCGATATGCCTGCATAGGAATTCCAAACTGAGCACATGCAGCCAAAATAGACTCACTGGTAAGTTTGTCGAATGCCTTTGATAAATCAACGGCAAGGACACGCACCGCTCCAGAAGATGAATGGAGATATTCGAGAATTTTACCGTATAATAATGTCATCGCAACTGTTGTTCCTTTGCCAGATCCTGGTAAGTATGCTACAAAAAAATGCTACAAAATCTACAGCATCTGCATATGTTTACTGACACTTCAAGATGTCGGCATCCTCTCCTATCACTTACAATACACGTGGCCCATCCTTCACCCGCAAGATGACGGTTGGCTCTCGCTATAGAATTAGACTATCAGCTCGTCTGCTTAAAGAATTTAATTCTGTAGCTCCACAGGGTTAAATTTAAACTACAAATGCAGATATTATTGATTCAAGATTGTAGTCTTCTCATAGTTGATGATGTTCACATCAACTTTCTCTCCTTTGGGGCCATAACCCCCCCCCCACAGTAGATCAGACATGGTTACGGGACTGCCTTTGCGTTAATCTCAACACTATATTGATATACAAATAAGGATTTAGAATTGCTGTAATGAGACAATATTTCGTTCTTGTCACCCTAAAACCATGTGATTCTATTTGAGAAATAGACAAGATGGATAACGCTGATACATTTTTTTTACTTTTGAAGGTAGCACTCTTCCTTTTTCATATCAACGCACTGCGTGACATGCCACGCGTGATTCACGCGTAATTACGGAGCGCCCCAAACATCCGTGGTTAAGGACATTCTTTTCTTCTACCCGCGTACAATGTGAAAAAAACCGGCTTAAACCATTTAAACATACTTTCTTCATACAGTATTCCTTCATACATACTTACATGCATACTTATGTACATACTTCCTACATACATACGCGTTCTTAAACCCGCGTACAAACGCGCTCCACTAAGAGTCAGAAATCACTTGATCTGATGCTGTTAAAACATGGGAAATGTTTATGAATACGCGCTGGCGAGCGTTTATAGTTTGCGCGTCGTCTACGGTAGTCTGCGCTGCCGCTTGAACCACGGATGAACCGCTAAGCATGTTCTGTCTTCCCTGAGCATGAAATTGAGGTCCTATTACATTGTTTAGCCTCTGATACATGCAGACACATGAGACGCAAAGTCTATATGACAGGACTGCCGGCTATACTAGCTTATATAAGAGATATTGCAGCAATATCCCGCATAGCCACAGATGTTTGGGGTCATGTGTAATCACGCGTGGTTGAGCGTGGCATGTCACCTAGTGCAGGTCAATTTTATGAACTTAATTCCGAAATCTGCTGTATCATGAAAAACAACTTAATCGCTTGACATGCATTGATTCCGGACGGAGTGACAATGAAAGATAAAATCAAGGCTCCCTGATGACGTCTGTCACTCAATAGTCACTTAAAACACATCATGGAGAAATGTAATCATTAGAAATAGATAATTGCCGCTGGCGTCTCGAGAAAAGAAAAGCTTTGATTAACCGTTCATTATTTCACTTTTTCGTCAATAAGACCAAATTGACCCTCCTGTACTTGTAAATTATGAAAACTATCCTGAGACAAAGAAACTCACAACATAAAGGCATCTACTAAACTATCCCTTGTATATCAATTTAATACATGTGTAAGTTAACACATCAATCACACATTTGTTATCAATTTAAAGTTCTGAAATTCAAGACCTTGAAGTATAGCAATTTTCACTTGCGAATTACAAATATTTTTACAGGTATCTGATGAACCAGTTTAATGACAAAATGATGATTGGCGAACTTGTGGGCGTACCCGTGTGGGAAGCGGTTGCAAAAATCATTGAAATTACAGATAGTTAAGGCATAAATCGCAAGAATAACCACTTATATCAGATCAGTTAGTGACAGAAAACCTTGTTGTCCACATTAACATCAAATAAATCAATCTTACTTAAGAAAACTCGTTTCAACGCGAAAACGAACAGTTTATTGTGGCCACTCAATTGTATCCATATGACGACAGGAGAAAGTGTTTTTTCTCTGTACCAGCGATGATGTCGATCCATATGTCGAGTCAGAAATGAAAACTGGCCGCCGGCCTTACTGACCTTAATCGCCTAGGGCGGCACAGACAGGCTTTCACTTTTTTGCCGCTAGTGTCTTTACTTTTTTTACTTTAAATGTTTTATATTGTTAGTATCTTGCAAAAGTAGCAGACAGTAATTCTAGATTGTAAGAAGGTTGTTAGCAGTGAAAGTCTATATTTTGATTTCATTGTTAATAAAGTTTCATCTAACACTTGGTGCAAAATTCTGCGTATCCGTACTGTTTTAATACTGTTCTTCAATAGATACTTAGAATGCAGTAATGCATTTTTTCACTCAAGCGACTTTTGATTTTTAGCTAACAATATCTGACGGTAAATGGTTTTCGCAATAAATCTTGTAGAAAACGTGGCCTACATGCATGTGATAGTTATCGCTTTCTAGGATTCGTCAAGACCGAAGCGAATCATAGAAATCATCGATAAGAAATCATTTTCTTTAAAGAACAGCTCACTCTCTTAGACACGCTATCAACAAAAGACTTATGGGGTCGATTGCACCATCGTGGAATAAGTCTTATTCCTGGAATAACACAAGGAATAACTTACTTGCATTGCACCAATGAGGAATAAGCCTTATTCCGAGATTAAAGTTAATCTCTGAATAAATTTATTCTTAGAATAATAATTTTCATTGCACCAATGGAGAATAGGGAATGAGTGAGACTAACTCGCTGATTTAGTCCGTTGTTTTTATTCCTGTGCAAAAGCCGGTTTAAAAGGTGACGGAGGGCTTTGTTTGTTGGAAAAGATGACAACTGGCATTGCACGCTTCAATGATATCGCAATATTTGAAGAGGCGTAGGGTCTCTACGATTTTCTTATCGACGACGAAAGGCCGTATACCGGAAAAGACTGGATCCGTTCGGTGCTTACAGCGATGCTGAATTTCGACAGCGATATCGGTTCTCTAAAGAAGGGGCAAACCACATTTTGAGCCTTATCGAAGTTCAATTGCGGCCATCATCCAGAAGAAACAGACCTGTCACCATTGTCATTCATCCATTTATTCATTTGGTATAGATCTCACTGGCGAGTAAAGGATGCTTGTATTTACATATGCCATTCAATTTTACATGTAGACGAGGAGGTTTGCTCCATTTTACATTGCAATTAATTACAATATTAGCATTATCAGCAGTGTAACAGTGATGATGAATTTGTAAATGTTCCATAGATATTCCTGAATTAATTGGAATTAATTATTCACTTATCATGCACATATCATGTTCAAATTATCACTATTGATCTTATAAATATCCTCTCGTACTGAAAAGTGACTTCTGAATATATGTGATTATTTAAATTTGTCACTACCATGGAGCAAATATATTAGATAGAGTGGTAACTTCGCATTTATTAAATCCCCAATGTGTATACACTTTCGATTTTATTACATGAACTCAAGGGAGACATGATTGCAATGCAGAAGGAATGATGATATTTCACAGATTCTCATGACAGCAATTGGAGATTTAATGTTTGTTATATTAGTAATTCGATGGGTTCCTATTACCTTCATGCTCAACCTGAAGAGCATTTTCTTGAGGGTGATCATATCACAGGCAACCTGCCAATGGCAGAGCAAAATCACATACATAATCAAAGGCAATGATTTCATTTAACTTTGAAAGATTTCCGTATCAGTATTCAGATTCTAGAAAAGAAACATGAATTTAGTGAATCTTAAAATCATGGCGATGAAAATTGAACTAAAATCTTGAAATTCCAACCAAAGAACGAATAATATCCTGACTTTTTCATAAAGACTTCCATTAGAATACGGATCATGAAATTCTCTTGATAATCAGCTTGACTTCCGCTTAGTTAGGATGCTTATTAGCAAATATTCATTCCTTTTGATATCCAACTTGCTTCATGCTACTTACATAGGAGAGTCATCTCGGTAGTATAAAATTTACCAAATTTTGACTTTTTTTCAAAAGTGCTCAAATAATTTTTTGGACCACGGGAACGTAATCTTCGCAAATAATTGAATCTTTTTATATAAAAATTTTCACTGTATACAGATACTTTTTTGAGTCGACACTACCTATATATCCCTACTCTATGGTCACTACTGTTATTCATTGCGTCCTAAATGAGTGCTAAAAAGGGAGTTGAGTCTGAATACTAACTACGACTAAGAAATGAGGCTGAAAATCTAGTGCTCTTTGAGTTCGAAAATATCAGGACTCTTTGGATTCGAAAGAACAGTACGGTACTCAACCAAACAGTCACTCATTTATTGAGTTGTATTGGCCTGGCACTTCCACCAGTCGATGAAAGCCACACTGCATATCTAATCCTCTATATTTCGTTTGCACATTCATCTAAGAACAGTTGTCACCACAGAATTAGATTCATCTGTGCGCGTCTTCGGTTTCCTAGAAAGGAAGAATCATATCTAGCCTTAATATCGAAATGGCATATCACAGAATTAGACAACTTGCTCCTTCTCGAATGGATAATTTGTGCATCGTCTGCTATTGGAAACGGCAAACAATAAGCTGTCACCATAGGACACCAGAGCCCGTGAGAGATGCGTGCGTGCTGTGATATCACTTCGCACACACCAAAACACACATCGATGCCTGGCTTCGATTCAATGTATGCACTATACAGTGAGCAATGCCGAGGAGAGGATGTGAAATCATTAAGTGAACTAATTTTCGTATGACTGCTACTTCTTTTAATGATGATCGGAAGGGCCAACATTATGGAGAAAACCTGTGCGCAATGATCTGAATTCTTCGAATCTGAAGGAATAGTGGCAATCGAAGCACTTTGCTGGAACTCACATTAATCCGCAAGCGACGCACGACTTCTTTTCCTACCTCTGTAAGGTATTAGGACTTCCTTTTTGCCCACTTAATAAGTTCATCGATGTGCCGGCGATTTCGTATTAATCACACTTCCAGAAAACCGAAGCAGATAAACAAAATATTTAATTCTGTGGATGTCACAATAAAACACGAATGCATTTAGATCAATAAAATTATATTCAATTTGAAGGAAAGGAATAAATACAAAATACATTGAATTACAGTTATGATCAAACAAAGTTCTCAGGAGGAGGAAATATGTCGGCTTTAAAGGTTCTCAGGAGGAGAAAATATGTCGGCTTTATTCAAGTTTTTTTTCTGCACGGCATTATAAGTCAATAAACAATAAGATAGTCAGATGCAGTCAGCAAGCACTAATGACAACAACAGTGAAATTAAAGCAATAAACTTAGATTTCATGTCATATGTCTTCGGAAATATTATGATTGTTGTTAACACTAGAACGACCGAACGGGTCATTTTGACCCAAAATCAACTTTGAAGTTGTTTACTAGCAAAAGTGTCAAATGTTTTAACTCCGAATTCCGTGACTTTTCATTCATTAGATTGAAGTTACTTCACAAGAAAATTGAAGTGTAATTCTTTTCTGGTTTCGAAGCTATAGGCCCTGGTACCTAGAACGACCTCCCGGGTCATATTGACCCGACATCATTTCTGACCGATTTGACCTTAATTAAGCCTAAATACTTTTCCGAATTATATTTTAGGACTGTTTTCAATAGCATGTACACATACAATGTATATGTAGGGGCCTACATGTATTTCCTGCAAATAATCTTTACTCTCCTATTTTTCCTATTACACATCTATATGTTCATTATTCAAAATTTCATATCCAATTCAATTAGTTTCCTCAGAGTAGAATCCAAAAATATGAACATTTTTAGATTTAAAAAAACAAATCACTTCCACACTAAATCTTTTCAATAAAATGAAATAGGATGCCTCTATGAAATGCACGTTGTACAAATACAAAGCTTTTGTGAGTGCTTACCGCATGTTTTTTTCACATGTGCTGCACGTAGAACCTGCTTTATTCTCACACCCTGCGATGCTGCATCTTTTTCTTTTCGTCGATTTCGTTTGAGCATGATGGGAAGATGTTGGCAAATCTAGGCTAGAAATGTTCGACGAGATACCCGCAAGCTGGAAGATCAAATACAATATATATTTTTTTCCTTGTGGCTGACGAGCTAGTGAATGCCTTATGCAAAATCCAGGAGTTGACAGCACACTTGTCCAAGAAGTCGTAGAAGACACCAACCGGCCATCGCCGTGTAGCGGCTTTACAGCTGTACATTCGGAGCATGTAGTCAGCAATATCAACACCAGTTTTCGTTGAATTGTATGTTAGAACTATGTTCGGCTTTTTCTTTCACTTGAATCGACGTTAATTTCTTGATGCATCGAAGAGAAGAGCACTACATTCCGAGTAGGCTTACATTGATACGAGACGGCGATAATCCGGCTGTCTTCTTCCAACTGATAAAACTGAGAATGGTGTAATGGCTTTGTCTCTTTCATACCATTGCATAGATCTTTCGAGTTCATTCGAACTGTTCCAACGTAGGTTGTGTTCTTTTGCAACAGCTCCTGCATTTGATTCACGGTGGTGAAATAATTGTCTGCGTATACATTGTGACCGTTTCTCAAATACGGTCTCATTAGTTCTTCGATCACAGCATCACTCAATCGACCGTTTCTCTCTTCTTTTCCGATATATGGAAAATAGTTCAGAATATATTTGGTTACACAATCAACCAAAAGCCAAAGTTTGATTCCAAATTTATCTGGCTTTGACTTGATAAACTGGATAAACGAACAGCGATTTTTCATCGGCAACAGCTGCTCATCTATCGTAAGGAACGCCGACGGTGTGTACGCCGTAATAGAATTCTTGACGAAATAATTCACTAGCTCACGAATATGAGTAAACTTGTCTGTGTTCAGTCGTTGAGATCGTTCACTCGGGTTGTCGAATCGAATATAAGAGAGAATCTTGATGAAGCGATTTCGTGACATTATCCGGGATACTAAGGGAATGCCGAAATCATTTGACCACATACTTCGTAAATCAGCACGTCTGTACCCAAAAATTCCTCGAATGTATAATATAGCAATGAAAGATTTGAGTTCCTCCACTTTTAATTCTTGCCAATCACTGATATCTTTATGTACAAGCCAATCATTAGTATTGACGCAGATTTTACGAAGCATAACTTGATCAAAAAACCAAGCGGACAATTCATCATCAACTTGTCTTCGAATAAACGATTTAGGTCCTGGCTCATTCCTCAAAATATTCCTCTCCGGCGCCCGTCCACCAAGTTGCAATTCATCGATCCGATTCCAAACAAATCCACTTTTACTTACAAAGTTCTCATTGTTTACACTAGCACTGTCACTATCATTCGCAGCTCCGTCACTCGTCGAGCCTTGATCACTACCATCCTGATTGATAAGCACACCGACATTCTCTGATCCTTCATCTTCTTCGTCAATAAGATCGTCCTCAGAATCATATGGATCCAAATTCGCCGTGTCTTCAGGTCTACCAAATAAAATATTCAAGGCGGATAAGGCATTCGCAGCAGCCGCTCGTCGACCAGCCATAATTCGACAGCATAAAATGAAAATCGTTATGTGTACAGAGTTACGTGCACTTCGCTTGGCTGACAGCGTCTTTGTCTGTCTTGCTGCTATCACCTGACCAACTTTCACGTGACTTGTCAATGTATTGATAATTATGATGACTTGTCATAGAAATGGATCTCACGTCGCACGGTAAGCCACGCGCTCGACACTAACAATAAACTGTCTATGCGAGTTGTTGGCAATTATACTCACACAGTGTGCGTAACAGCATGAATGGATGGATTTGCTGTTGGTGCGCTCATGCAGTGTCTGCAAAATCATCAATTTACACCTAATTCAGACATTTTCAATAAAATCTTATTTATATAATTAAAAGTTTATTTGCTTTTTCATTCTACTTGCTTTACAAATATAATTTTTATTGCCTACTTAAAGAACTTGACAGATTTTATTGAAAACTTTTTATTTTTAGCAGCACAGGTCATTTTGACCCGCGCGGTCGTTAAAGGAGTCCTAAAGTTTCGGTCCACCTCGCCATTTGCACCTCGCCGTTCTGTGATTATGCTTACGACGTGTCATAACATGTCCGCACGGACATACGCCATACTTTAGAACAGAGGTTCCCAACCTATGGTACGTGAGGGCCCATCAGATGGTACGCAAGTACCTGTCCGAAGTAGGCTGCATGTATCACGATGATAATTTAATCTATTCATGTCACAGTCCAAATCTTCTAGGAAAAGTGTTGGTCAGCTTGAGAAAATTAGATCGACGACAAAATTCGATAAAATTAATCACTTTTCATAGTCTTAAACACGGAGATTTGTCTTGTGCATAGATTTCATCTTGTCACATCACACTTTGTATTAGGTTGTTTAGATATCAATGCGACAGGCGATGCAATGAAATGTATTGAGAATTATATCTTTCATAATGCATGATATTGTAAGGTTTTCTATGTGCACAGGTTAATAAGTTCCACGAAGCAGGTAATTATTTTCCTGATTAGAAATTATTAACCTGGTGCAGATTTCTATGGAAAATGTCATGCATTATAACAGATAATGCATAGATTTCTTCGGTCATTATTTGTCATGATAACCTCGAGCCTTCGGCTCTCGGTAATTATAGCAAATAATGACCTCAAATCTGGGCACTATCTATTACCTGAAATAAAAAGAATTTCTTTGAGACCAAGTGGTACGCGGCGATCGCGTAAGATCTAAAGTGGCACTGAGAAACTAGAAGGTTGGGAACCACTGCTTTAGAAGATTGTGCAGCACGCCAAACTCCATCTTAATCGTTGATATCAATGTAAATAGAATTATTAAATATTGAGTTGCATCCTCAGTTGAAAGTGTTAGAATCCTAACCTAAGTTGAAAAAACAATATTTAATTATTCTACTTACATTGTGTTTGCAAAGAGCAGCAATTATTAATTATTTCAGGCGCACTAACTTGGGCGATTTACCAGTAATCAAAGTGATAAAAGTCCGTTGAAATTTCACTAACTTGATAATTTCAAATCTCATTGATATAAAATGAAACTACATTTGATGACTTGAAATAGTTGCAGAATTAAAACACAAATCAAACACGATTTTCTATTTTTAAAATTGCGCTTGTCGAACCAATATTTCGATTTTTCAGGTAATGACACTGATAATCGCTTTCTGATTTTAATGAAATAATATTTATTGATAAATCAGTGAACTATGGAACTCTGACAATCCATGAACTGTGACATATGTGGATATTTGCTAGATATCGGTGATGACATTAATAGTTTGTAATTTTGTATAGAGATCTCAAATGATTTAGCATTTGATTTCCAAGATTTTTGTCTACACTCAACCAGCAATCAATCAACCACTCAATCACACACTTAAGCAAGACACTATTCGTAACTAATAAAAAAATCCTAAAGCAAAGTGTTTTAGGATGCTAGCGCACTGGGGTTATTGTTCTCTTCAGCATGTCAACATTCTATTTCACGCAACATCTTAAAATTTTAGTGTGTCGCGCTTTATGGTGCAAGTTTCTTCGATTTTAAGAGGTGACAGATTACAGTATAGGATTTCTTTCTATCTCAATTGATAAGGCAAGAGCTGCGAAGTATATTTTGATACAATTTATCAATTAAATTTTGTGCATAGAAAGCCTGAAAGATGATATCAAAGTCTTTCTTAACAAGATCAATAGAAGTTACTAAAAGAAAAGACATTGATAATGCATTTCTAAAATATTTTTGAAATGCAGATTGACTTATGTTGGTATTTCATTATCTTAGTACTCAATTAGTACTTATTAAGGATTTTAGTACATCTGTGAGTTTAAGTTCGGCTATTTTAGTACTCTTCCGTTTCGCACTCAGGTTGATGCATGTGATTGAGTTGAACTTTACATGATTTACAGTGCAACTATCAAGTTCTTCAAACATGGTAGCTTTCTCCTCATCACTTCACCATCCTCAGGTCCTCGTTATTGGTCAAAATAATAGTGTTATTTTATCGTACATTCACAAACGACAAATCCATTTAGTGATGGGGAAGTAACGTAAATAGCTGATCCACGGAATGCTCTATTTGTAAGCGAATACAAAATGCTCACAGTAGCGAAGAATTCCGATGCGTTATGTAATAAAGTGCGATATTCAGAGACCTTTTCTCCATAAAGTGTGGCGTTATAAACAGCCATCTGAGTTTGCCAAATGAAACTCCCGTTGCTTGACTGCTTTAATCCAGTTGGCGATGCACAGTAAATGGCATCTGTAGAATAACAAAACTTCGGATCAGCTTTCATGGCTGGAGTGATAACTGCTTTCATTGTTTCAATGAACTCATTCATTATTTCCGGAGGATATTGTTCAATCACTCTTCCTCCTCTATCTTTGCAGTATTTCTCAGCATTTCGGTTCGTTGTTGTCTCGTTTGACATGTAAAACACTCGATTTGGTGCATGTAAGAAAGTGGTTGAATAGAATGTCGGACATGGCGAACAGCTCATGCGACGATAGAGAACACACGGACCATTCGAGAAATAGCTCAGCCGCACATTGGAATGAAGGTTATTGAGAATTAGGCAGCGGATTGGGGTCCCTCGAAGCATGAACCCACAGCATGAAGGCACAGACAGGCACTGTGAGGCACAATCTACTTCTGAATCTCCAGGAAAGGATGTGACATAGGTCCCAGCTTCAAAGCAATAATCTTTCTGCTGACCATCGAATTTGTCGGATATGACAGCTGTTGTGTGAGCTTCAATGCTTCCAAGCAGTGCGGCGAGCACGAAATACATGAATCGACGCATCTGAAAGAGAATGGATTAAAGCAATTTCATGAAATACCATCTCTTTTACTGCCATGTGAGATTTTTTAATAAAGTAGATCATCAGAAACAAATTGCTACTCAGAAATCAATTGCGATCAGGTACTTGGAATGTTAGAACCAGGGATGCGGAGTCGGAGTCCCGTCCTTTCATTTTTGCTGGAGTCGGAGTCCTATCAAATGATAAGACTCCGGCCTATAACTAGACCCGAAATATAATACTCGTACAAACAAATTATTTATCCTCGTGCATGGCTGTCACTGTCTTGATGTCAACTTTCTTCGTCAAACAAAAGTACAGAGACAGCAGTGCATGCAAAGCCTGTAGTAGTTGAGGGAATGAAACGTGATAGTGAAAAAAGGATTGTCTTTTTACTCGGTGATTTAGTAGAGAGACAAGCCTTCCTAGCTTCGATCACACCTGCGTGCCAAAGGTCACATCAGAGACAAAAGTGAAATAGTTTGTTTGAGAACATTATATCTTGCCCTGACGTTAATCGTGTGTGATGGCTCCTCTAAAGCGCAGATTAAAATTAAAAATGTACTGATATTTTTTGGAGAAGAATGAGGGATTTTCCTGTCTGATAGAGATTGGAGAAAACCCGAGTGAAGCACATATGAACAAGATGGAAGCAGCCGAGTCGTATGCATCCAACTGAAAGCGACATTTGATAAACTTTCATCGAAAATGATTGATAATTGATACAACAATGATCACTAAAAATAGATTCAGGTAAGCTTATAATGATCAATTATAGGTCACCAGTTAATTTTTCAAAAAACTAGGCTTTATATACAGTGCTTCTCAAAAGTCCGAAATACTTTAAAGGCTGCGTACCTTTTTGTCATAGCTTTTAGAAGCCGGTGAATGCGATTTATCAAAGCTCACATGAAGGGAATTTAGTTTTCTACAGGCAAAATGTAATTCTAATCGCTTTATATACTATTTTCATAGCGATATCAAACAGTACCTATCTTTAATAGTAGCAAACTTATCATTCCGTAACTAATTTTTAAAAAAGCAACTTTAATTACTGAAAACTAGTTATTCAATAACAAACAATCACCAAAAACAGTACAATATCATGAAGAAATTATAACAAATGTTCGAAAGTATCACCGTTGAGGTCTCTAACAAGTTCGCACCGGTAGAACAAGTCCTGGACTGCACTAGAGATCTCATCTTCTTGCACGTCTTCAGCAGCTTCCACGATCCACTCTTTGAGAGTCTCGAGATTCTGTGGTCTTCCCCGGCTGTAGACTTGAGTTTCCAACATGTCCCAAAAGTAGTAGTCAAGCGGAGTGAGATCAGGAGACCTCGGCGGCCACAAGTTCGGAAAGCCCCGTCCCATGACATTGTCACCAAAAGTTTTCTTCAGGACTTCAGTCACAATTCTTCCGAAGTGCGGCGGTGCACCATCATGTTGAAATGTGACATGGTGTAGCTGGCGAAGCCGTCGCAATTGCGGAAACATGTGCGATTCGAGCATGAATTTATAGGATTGACTAGTAACTGTCGCAGGGAAGAAGAAAGGCTTCAACTTGAACTCGGTCGTAAAGGCCATCCACGCAGTCACATGTGGCGAGTGAAGAGGATGCCGGTGTGCCGGAGGTCTTTCGGTTCCCTATGTGATAGTATTGTGCTTGTTCACGGACCCGTCCAGCGAGAAGTTAACCTCGTCACTCCACAAAATCTTCTCAATATGATTATTGTTAATGATGAAATCCGAAAACTGAAGTCGTTTACCTTTATCATCCTCCGTAATTGCTTGTGTTGAGCGCAACTTGTAGGGGAAGTCTGATGCTTCAATATCCTATTGACACTGGCGCGAGGAATGTCTGTGGCTCTTGAGATGGAGCTTGCGGAGGCCAATCCCAATGGATGGTTTTCTTTTTGTTCATTCAGTTTATCCATCACTATGGCACTTCGATCAAGAAGAAGGGAGGGCATTCTGGTTCGTGGCTTGTCAGAAACCGATCCAGTGGATTCGAATCGCTGAATCGCTGAATCAACATCACGATCGCTGAGACTGTGAACGGATCTTTGTGTAGTCCATGGATAGTCTTGTATGCCCTCAGTGTGGAAGTTGTACTTCTCATATTTTCATAGTAAAGTTGTACGAGGCAGATGCGTGCTTCTGCGTCCATGATGAATTAGATACTGAAAGCAATAAGCTTCTAACTGTAGCGAGCAAGGAGTGAACACTACTCACTGCCATCAAAGAAGTCGTGTTTCTTGACGGAACAACAACGATTGTTTTACAAGCAGATTTCACTGGTGGTATTCAGTAAGATCAAACTGAGTGATATTCAACTAGTTTTCAGTAATAAAGTTGTTTTTCTTAAAATTAGTTACGGAATGATAAGTTTGCTATTATTGAAGATAGGTACTGTCTGATATAACGCGATCAGAATTACATTTCGCCTGTAGAAAACTAAATTCCCTTCATGTGAGCTCTGATAAATCGCATTCACCGGTTTCTAAAAGCTATGAAAAAAAGGCACACAGCCTTTAAAGTATTTCCAGACTTTTGAGAAGCCACCCGGATTCGGAGTCCTGTCAAAATGATAGAACTCCGCATCCTTGGTTAGAGCGATGTTGCAACCTTGTAAAATTCAGATTTTGGTTAGAGAGATGGAGCGGCTTAACCCCACCAAATATTTTATGTAGCTCCTGAACAAAGGAAGATGCGGACATCGACTTGTCACAATGAGGTTTCAAAAATTTGATTGTATGTCAGATTTGGGGAATTTTCCACTATTTTTATTTTGAATGCTTTCAGGTGTCCTTATTAGTACCAAAACTCTTCGAATTTACAAAAGAAAGTGTTCTCGTGTCAATTTGAACAGGAAATTATAATTCCTTTGTAGTTTCCATTTACACTTCGACGTGGGGGGTCGTGCACATATTACGTGATGTGTAAGGTGGAGGGGAGGTTCAACCGATAAGTCACGCGGTATCACATGGGGGAGGGGGAGTACACAGACAATATCACATGATGTACTGGAAGGTTATATTGTTCTTTCAAATAAAATTTATTATCAATTTGAAGTTGTTATTTTGAAGAAAATGTTCTGTAGCTATGGCGCTATGGAATGCATCAGTCAGATGTTTTAGATTTTCAAATCATGGAATTGCATTATTTGCACGTGTGACGTAAATGACAGTTGAAATTTTCTCACAGTTGCTGAATTTTCAAATTGTGTAGAACCATGTAGAGAGATCAAAATCTATGTCTTCATTTACTGCATACTTGTGCATGGTGTGTGTACACATCGATATCTATATAGCATATCCCAGACACACTAAAACGCTGTTTTTGAAATTTCTAGCTCTCTTGTTTAGGCTACGATAGTCATGTTCAATATCTGGATGATTTTACATGTTGTGCAATGCAGTAGTGCATTTAGAAGTTCATGTTTTTGTAAAATTTATATAGCTCTCTCGTTTGTAGACGATCTATGTCTAGATATCTTGCTTCGATCATCTTATGCATGCGCAGCTACAGTGAAATAAATGATTACAGAGGAATGACTTTTGAAAATCCCGATGCTAATTAGCATTTGTCAATGAAAAACGGTTGACAGGTTTTGTCTTAAACAGTGAACCATGTAAAACACGGACAAATTCAAACGGGAAAAATGCACCGCAAAATATACTCATTGACATAATTAATGAAACAAACTATCATTGGCTTGAATTGAAGTTTGTTTCATTTTTTCTCAGGTATGATGCAATATCTCGCTTTCTATGTATTATCATTCAACACATTGGAGAATGGAGAAAGATCTATGGTGGTCAAATTTCAAATTTTGATATCGATGCAACTGTCATAATTGCTTTTACAAATTGAACACAAACGTGAACTGAAATCCAGCTTTTGTAAAATAAAATGGCACACGAACATTTTACCAGAGGTATGGCTATTGGAATGATTCGTTGTGGTGGAGGTTGTGCGAGTGTTGCCGAAAAGCTGCAACTATCGAGAATCGTTCTTTCGAGGTGGTGGTGTCGATGGAAAGCAGAAGGAGATGTTAAAAAGAAGAAGGGATCTGGTCTACCAAGAAAGTCTGCAGGAAGGACAGACGCACGTCTAGTTTTAGATGCAAAGAGGAATAGATTTGTGTCAGTCCCAAAGCTTGTCATACACTGGAAGAGTGCCTCAAATATAGACCGAGCGTTCGAACGGCTTACCGAAGATTGCGAGAAGCTGGAATTCAATTGCGACGACCAGCTGTCCTAATTCCATTGAGTTTTGAGCACCGCAGAAGACGAGTTGCGTGGTGTGATACCCATCGCTCATGGAATGACCATCACTGGCAGAAAGTCTTGTGGACCGATGAATCGAGATTCACTCTGGATTTCAATGACGGTCGTGTCAGAGTGCATCGTCTTCCAGGTGAACGCTTTGCCCCATGCTGTATTAAAGAACACGACAGATATGGTGGTGGAAGTGTTTTGCTGTGGGGTGGCATTTGGCATGGCGGACGAACGACAGCAGTCGTCATCAAAGGCACGTTGACAGGAGAGAGGTATCTCAATGAAATTGTGCTTCCTGTTGTTACCCCAGTGGTCAGGGTGGAGGATCTCGTCTTCCAAGACGACAACGAAAGACCACATCGCTCCTCGGCTGTCATTGCCACTGTTAGGAGATTGAACATTCAAACCCTTGACTGGCCTGCACGCTCACCTGACTTGTCACCCATTGAAGAAGTCTGGGACGAGCTTGGGCGGCGAGTGAGAGACCGCTATTCACTTCCACCAGTGTCCCTGAAGATTCTCTCTGAAAGACTGACAGAGCAGTGGCTTCTCCTTGAAACATCCTTCATTCAGAAACTTTGTGAATCCATGCCATCTCGGATTACTGAATGTATTGGAGCTAGAGGGGGGCACACGCGCTATTAAAGTTGAATCTGCTACATGCGTTGTTTTTCTGTGCTAGCGACTTGGTGGAGATTGTCACTAAATTATCAAGGTATCATACATACATGTACATTTATATATACCAGTCAAAAATGAAAGAAGTTAAAGAAGTAAATGTTTCAAAAATTTTGTCAATGAGTATATGATCTCCAGAAATGGAAAATTTTTAATATTATACAATTTTCTTATGCGATTTTGTCTTTGACGTCCAATGCACGCGTATTGTAAATAATCGAATTGAATCGTATTGAATAACATTATGGATAGTATCAACAATCATCGCTGGCCTATATTTACCGTTCAATACCCAGTCAACCAGTACACGTGTATTACACGTGTAATACACGTGTATTGGACCCGTGTAATACACGTGTATCGGACACGTGTAATACACGTGTTTTGTGTTCATATAATACACGTGTATTACACGTGTACAAATACACCAAAAATACACCAAAATTACACTCCTTTTACAGGACTTAAAATTTAATGCTAGTTAATTTTTTTTGTTCCATCCTTTTATTGTTTCGACCATACCCAACCTCTAGATTGCTTAAAAATTTGTTCTGAATTCATATTTGCATCATCCTGTTCCGAACAGTTCGGCGTTTCTTGACTATTTGCTCTAAGCATGTATAACATACATAAATCGCTTTAAATGATCGGTCAAATTTGAAATCTATAGCCCATAAAAGGAAAGTTTATAAGACACCGAATAAGTAGAAGCACTATTTTTTGGAGTAAAAGACTGTCACATTAGAAACTGTAAATCACAGGAATTCACAAATATTCCATATCTAGCCAAAACCATCTCATCCACTTCAATGACGTCTGACAACTTCATAAGTAGCTTTATTCCACAGTTCATAAATCCAAATTTCCAATCAGGAGTTGAGGAAATGTTATGAAAATTCATCCAGGTGGTAAGAAATCCTGGAAATGAATTGAAAATAAAGTTATGAATATCATATAAAAGTTATCATTTACGCGAAAAAGAAAGTTTTATCATTAAAGATTGTGATAAAAGCTCTGCATGAAATCGGTACATTTCTTAAAATTTAATTCAATGTAAAGCAACGATAGGATTCATCAGATGCTCACTTTTTGAAATCTGATGCATCACTTAACACAAGGAAACTGCAGAAATGTAGAATGACAAAAAAGAAATCAATCATCAAACCAATAATTTGTAATGCACAATAAGAATGAAAAAGCTTATCATTTGGTTGATATAATCCATCATCAGTTTTAGATATAATTCCCTAATTATGGATCCAAACTTCAGTTGCTCCTAGCGTTTCATTGGTACTTTTTTCCAAGTTACACCGTGTGAATTATTTCTACTATTAATTTGAATTTTTGTTTATTAAATGTTTTGTAATCCATCTCTAGATCAATTCATATTTTAGAAATCTCATAATTAGATAAAATTTTCCACGTCTCTTCTAAAATCATCTCCCATCTAAACCAGAGAGTGATGCAATAGGACAGCTACATGTGAATGAATTATCTTCAGTAAAAGTAAGGAATTAAATAATGATAACGAATTAAGGACAATCAAGGTATGTTTTGATTTTATGGACAGGTTGGTTCTTAGTCAAAGGTCTTCTTCCTATGGTCTTGAAACTCGTTTTTATTGATCTGTCTCAGGAAAGGTTCGAAATAAAATTTATTTCAATAACTTAGCGCTCTCAGCGCCAGAATCTGATACCGATGTCTCTGTTAAAATTCTAGCCGGAAAATCAATGATGGCTTCTGCCAATTCGTAGAGATAGGCCTGCCTTCTAGCTATCAGCTGAGGCGACTGAGTTTCCGGCTGATATGAACATGTCAAAAAAAACGCATGATCTCCTAGGCAGGGGAAGCGGAGGCTAACTGAAAATCTCCGGCTTTATCGCATTCAGTTGCATATAAGTTGTTTGAACAATGGGGTTGGGTTCTGCAAAGAACTCAAAAAGAACTCAAAGCAGTAATTTACAACATGAACTTGGTGTTTTTGAAATATAATAGATTAAACAAACAACTATAAAACAGAAATGACAAGTAGCCATTTACTGGGTGAAAATATTTCTTCACTTGATGCGTCATTGATAATCAGCTTCAGAAAATCAGTCAACGTATTCGCTCCGTCCCTGGTGATTTTGAATTTACAAACAATCTTATCTACAAAATATAACTTGTAAACTTATGAAATATAAACTTGTAATAGGAAAAAGATTCTGATACATTTTGTGAATTGTGGTTTATATCAAACGGCGTTATTGATTTTAAATCACTAACTTTATTCATTAAACTCATTCAAATCAGTTGTAATATCAAATAATGAATCTCGTCTACACAAAAAGCATTCAATCATTATAGATCACATTCATTTATAAGGTCTGACTTTGCCATGTTAATCGTGAGACATAATTATGACATGGAATGCGACAAACAGCTTTCCAGAAAGATACAGATACAAGTGATGACTCGATTGTTACTGCAGAAAATATCAAAATAATTAATATTTTAAAGCGCATATGTCTGGAGAAAAATACTGTACATCATGCATGCATATTCTAAGAAACAAAATGTAAAGCTCACCGGACTTCATCACAGGTAAAGCAATATGATAGCAATTTGTCACAAAATGTGAGCAAGTCCCATTTTCCAAATGTTCCAATTGATCATCAAATTGACTTCATCTTGACTTCAATTATTCCATTAGATCAGTTTTCATTGAGCCAGACATATCGGAATGAATCGGAGCCGTTCAAATTTGAATTCACAACATATGCTATGTTCCTGCATGTGTAACTAAGTTTCCAAACCAATATAGATCATAGACTTCTATGCATTATCAAAGAAATCGACAGCAGGATCAGCAGCTAATTAAGAAGATGACAAAGAAATCGAACAGAACCATATACAAAATTCAATAACACATGTTAACCATAGAAGTCGATGCATGCTTTTGAAACAAATTTTCTGTCCATTGGAAAACAGTTATCGTGCAGCTCAGATGATTGATAATGTCTCAGATATTGTAGATAAACATGAATGAATACAAAGCAACTTACTTTCAATTTTAAGACATGAAAACATGACATTGCAGCATGCATTCTCCATTGCAGAGGATTTTTTCTAAATGGATTTTTACAGCCTAAATCTTCACAGCGACTTATTCCGAAATAAAGCGGACTCCAGCATTTGAACAAAATGCAAATATAATTTAAATTTCTGGTTTTTAATTAAACTCTTGGCCTACCAAATATTTTGCATGTTTTTAAAGAACATTAATTAAGATATCAACGAAGCTTTGTTCGGATCAGTTGATGAACTGAAGAAATTTGATAAATTTAATAACTTCCGAGAATTTCGCCAAAAATGAATAACATATAGTCATTTATTTGGATATGTATTCTGTGCATTTAGAGAATCAACAAATCAATAGTCAAAATCGTTGTGATAGTGCAATTTTTTTGCATTATTTTCATGTGGTAGCAATCGTTTATATGGATGTCTTGTTGTTGCCACTTAGTGTATAGCTGCAGTAGAATATACTGACCTGAGATTCATGGACCCTGGCATTCGTATAAAATTGAAATTCTAAAATTAACCTTTGCAACAGGTCATAAGCAATAACACGTGTATTACACGTGTAAAAGTGGTGTATTTCTACACGTGTATTCATATGCAAAGATTACACGTGTATTACACGTGTAAAAGTAGCGTATTTTCAATTACACCAAAAATACACGTGTATTACACGTGTACGGGTTGACTGGGTAGTCATGCATAGAAGTTCTACGTTCATAATACAATTCAATCAAGATATCAGAAAGAAAATGTAGTTCTTCGAAATACGATGTCGAGCGGCGATCGATATCCGTTTTAAAAGTTGGAAATACTCGTACTACAGATTTATTCGAGTTGAAGATTACGTACCTGTCGATCCATCTTGATAAACAATCTTCAGCACAAATATTAATCGCACAGTAGCTCGAAATTTGAACATGAAGCAATCGTTATACTGACATTGACTGTCATAGGATCTCCATCATCTGATATTTGAGTACCAATGAGATCAGGAGAATTAGTGAGTCGACGAATAAGAAAAATCGCCTTTCAATGCAATTCTTTCTTTCCTCATTACTGCAATGCACAGCGTGCAGCCGTGCAGCCTAGGATAGACGCATCCGTCATCGGTCAGGGTTAAAAATGGGCCGGTTGCTGGCTTCAGATCATCGTCCGAGACCGGCTATCGGCACGGACTGATTTTTATCGTATTGAACAAAAATGTATTTGAAAGAGTTTTTTTTCATCCTTCATCTCACATTGATTTGAAAGTCAATACAGCGATCACAGATCCTGTCCACATTGCCTTATCCCAGTGTGAAAGCCAAAGTCGGCCGGAAGTCGGTCTGACTTCCGCCGGTTGGCATGAGTCGGCATAATTTTTTAATTTCGAAATCTAGTACTTTTGAGTAAAGAAATCATGATAAAACAAAGTAAATGATGCTCACAGTTGAATCTAGACAGTTTGTGATTGATCTTTTATCAGTGTATAGATTTTTATTATGTTGGCAAAAGTTGGCATGCCAAGCTGGCGCATAAGTTGGCAACCGAAATTGGTCCCACTTCCCTCAGAGTTTGGCAACACAATTAGTAGTTCTGCTTACTTCTGTGTTGTCGTTGGTTTGGTATTACATATTTTTACCTGTTTATGAATTGTTTCCATTGTATATATGCAAATAAGGTGGAGAAGTAATGCATTCTTTCACCACAATTGGAATAATTTTCAATTACGATTATGTGATGCATTGATTAAACTTTCAGTATAAATTATTTGCATATCACCTAAGCCTACCGGAGTTCCGGTACTATTTTTAACAAATGCATCATTTTGGTCTCTTCGGGTACCAGTTGGACCTACTTCATTATTAAGTGCTATCGATATCAGTAAGCCTTAATTAGGCCTAATTTTTATTGCGTTATTAGGATCTTTTTAATTCATACTTAACAATAATTTGTAGACCTGCATTTATGGATAATACTCATTACTATTGATATTGATCATATTGATTTTGTGTTACCGATGTTTCCTAATAATTCGTCATAATCGCATTCGAATTTCAAAAGTAAGGCAAAAAGCCTGAGGACTCGTCACTTTCTCGTTTCTTCTCTTTCTACTCACTTATCTTCCTCTTCCATTTCTTGTCTCTCCTCAGCTCACTTCTCTTCTTTATCTTCTTGTTCTCTCCCTCTCTTCGTCATATTTCTTCTGTCGTTCATCTTCTCTCTTTCTCTCTCCCTCACTCACTTCTTGCTGTCTATTTCCTAAATAGTTTTGTAAACTCTACTTATGTTCATCTTCGAAAACAAATTGATCTTTATGCATATCCTGCGTAAAAATGCATCAAAAATTTCTCCCCATAAATTTCCTAAAAATTTGATTCATGAAATCATAATTATTTCGCATGATATGATATACTATTATGAAATCAAAATTTTGCGTCTGCACTTTTTTGCATTTATTTCAATTGCAATAGTTCAATATCAGAAGAACGCACTCCAGTTGATCCTTTTTATGTAGGCCTATGTCTTCCGACGCAAACCTCACATTTCATTACTGAAGGAGAACTGCGCGCGCAAATTATTTCCATACGCCCACCCAGGCTATTTAGCGACCTTCAATCGACGCGCCTCATTCACATGACAATGACAGGGAGAAAAGATATCGCTCGCGGACATCATTTCATGTTACTTGTGCTCCGCGAGTAAAGGAGAATCGCGCGCACAAAATATTTCCGTGTTCCCGCCTGGGCTACTGATATTTAGCGACCTTCAATCGGCGTGTCTCAATCATCACATGACAGCGAGAAAGGATGCAGAGGTCATGGAGTCATTCATATTCTACTTGCGCAGCGCATCGGTCTTAGATTCGTGTCCTGTGAAACAGTTTACTGCCTACGATCAAAAGTACTACCCAACTTTTTAAAACGATGCCTTGATCACCATTTGCTTCTTTGGACATTCAGAGGAAATTCAAATCTGCTACCGCTGTTCGACCTTCACAATCAATTCGCAGAAGTCATTTATGGATCTTTTCAAGTTGCAGATATAGGCAGTTGCCGTGATTAAACTTCTGCCTTTGTCATCTTACAAAACATTTTGTGATTTGATTCACTCTTCATATTTAGCGACTTTATCTCCGACATTGTTCGCTGACAGAAACAGATCTTTGAAAATCATCTCATGATCGGCATTCTCACGTAGTCGGGACCCTGATGCATATGATCTCAAAATGTGTTCCAATGATTGATATCGTCAATGGCCTGAACTTGCAGGTGAGATGTCTAATTTCTTTTCTGCACATGTAGGGGTTGCTGAAAATAAATGATCAACTGCATAAGTTATATTTCACGAAATTATTTTTATATATAGTTTTGAATAAGCAGAATTACCCAGGTGTAAGTGATCTTTCTCTTTATTATGCAAGATGGCATTTACATGCCATCATGACATCATTTTGCAAAGAAAGAAAGATCGCTTGCACCTGGGTCCGTCATCTTGTCAAAACTAACTGCATATGACTCAATCTCTGCTCGGCATTATTATATAGATGCTGAAGCTTACCAAATAGTTTTGGAATGAAATATCTATTCATCTATCGTGCGCCAGCTGTCAATGAGTCTGCTTATATCTTGACAACTTTCAAATAGTCCTATTCGTTAAATATTAAAACATAATAGCCTAATTTTAATGAAAAGACAAATAATGAGAAGTTATTGATTTCAAATTTCAAGAAATTATATTGATGATTGTATTGGTGCGATTGGGTAATATGCAAGTTAATAGAGTGCGACGCGGTTAATGGATATTCAAAAAACAAAACTTCCATATTTAAATTCTCATGCATGGATTCTGTCTGAATCTTTGTGAACTTCGTATTTTATTCGATATGACGAAACCAAAGTGTTGGACGGAACAGTGCAATTTAAAAATAGAAAATATTTACATGTGAAATATATAGTGCATGTACAGTAAAATCATGAAACTCCGTACTTGATCAACATTCAATGAAATCATTGCCCTGAATGTCTGCGTATTTGATAAAATCGCGAGATGTTCGACACTGCTCCTTTCAGCAAGTTGTCAGTTTATCGACGAAAATTTGGATAATTTAATAGAGATATTTAATAATTACATAGCTTCCCTTGGATATATGATTTTGTGATCTTTTGAATGTACTCCGTTCTCGAATGGTGCAAATGGGAAGCTGTGCTTCTTTAGGTTGGATGTAAAGACTATCTCTAGAAAATTTCTATTCCTAGCTGTCATTGACGATGACATTATCTTAAAACTGAGTAATTATATCATTTTATGATTCTTGTTTTGAGCATTCGAAACTACAATATCTAATTTTCCGTATTATTGTGTTTGGTGTTTGCATAGTTTATTTCTCATGTACATGTTTAACATTTGTCTTTTTTTATCCTCCTTCATTTAGTTGTCTACCTATATTTCTTCCTTGTTTTCGTTGTCTGAGTGTATAGTCAATTAGTATTACGCAATGTCTGTTGCTGTCTATGACCTCCTTTGCGGAGAGAGCGCAATCTGTATTTTGTGTCTGTTTGCCAAGATTTCCCGTGTGTTTGGCCTTGCCACTCGCATCACATACTTGCTCACCTGTATTTGTTCTCCCCCTCTTATTTGCTCATGTTCAATTCACGCGGACCAATGTGTGATACTGCTTTTGGTGTGTGACACACATTCTGACTCGCAAAAAGTTTGAATCGTATACGAATCGTGCAGCTGTGTGCCGCATGGAGTAGTATATCCTAGCTGTGCGAATTGTTGGGGCTTCTGCTTTGATGAAAGAGAAACTAGCAATAATAATAATAAATAAATTATTCGGTTTTAATATTGCATTTCAGATTAGCAACAATGAAATTAAATAAACGATATATCAAATTGCTATGCAAAAGATAACAATGTGCGGCTGAGACATAGACAATAAATACTATCAATAAATTATATAATTTTTTAAAAACAGCTGCGTTCAAAAAAATTTATGAAATCAATTTCATTGCGACAAACAATACACACTCGCATAGAAAAGTAGAATTTAAATGTAATGAATCATTTCCCAGTACGTATCTAACGATGGTCTGTCAACTTAAGCGTAATAATGAAAGCTATCTAAGTACCTTGACCACGTTTTGCTCTCTCTATTGAGGCATGCGTCTTTCTGTGAAAGATGCAATTTGTATTTGTCATTCCTTGATGCTTGAATAGAGCAAGCGTGGCCAATAAACGCGGATAGTTTTCATTTATTATTATTCAAGTGGATAGCATCACTCACTCAGTTTTCTAAAAATGTTTATTAACAAATAATGAAAGGTTATGAGCACTTCGCTTCATTCTATCATTTTATTTATCAAATTTCAATTTCAATGACGATGTCTTCTTCATCAGTGGTTTTAGTATAAAAGCCCACATGTCAAAATCAATCATTTTTCAAAAAGAAATTTTGTCCAATAGAAAGCTAAGAAGTTACAAACGTAAAAACAATGATACTGACATTGTGTTACTATTTAACAATTAAGACCTGTCAGTAGCGGCAATGAGTAGAGATTCTGCGATGCGAGTGTTGTTCCTTCGGTCTGTGGTCATTAATCTGTACTCATTGCCGCTACTGACAGGTCTCAATTGTTAAATAGTAGATTGCGTCTGTATAATTGTTTTTGCGTTTGTAATCTTAGCTTTCTATTGGACAAAATTTCTTTTTGATAACTGATTCATTTTAGCATGTGTGCTTTTATATCTAAACCACTGATGGCATTGTCTTTAAAATTGCAATTTGGTAAATAAAATGATAGAATGAAGCGAAATTCTCTGAAGCGCTGTGGCTCAATCTGTTGCGAATGAATGATTGATAGCAAGATCATAGAGAAACATAATAATGCAGTTTTAAAAGAATGCACATGAAATTATCTTCTGTGACATAAGGCATTGAACAGAATTTCATAGAGATTTGCATGCATATATTTTTGGAAGAACGGAACAATAATAACAAAGTTGTAAATCTTGAAACGCTGAATACAAAAATCAAATTCTTGAGTGTCACAGCCAGTCGCTTTCGATTAAAGGCAAGGTTAAAGGATTCCCATTGGAATCCAATTCTAAAATTCAAGAAATATCTATGGTTTGTGAAATACCTGGCAATTTTCGTACATTTTCTTTTGCAGAAAAGAAACTATTTATCAGAATGCCATGAAATTTAAAACATGATTGAGTTCAGAACATCAACTTCGATATAAAAGTTGAAGTGAGTCACATGATTCAGCATTTTATGTCTGAGATACTCTACAAAATCAGTAAAATTACCAAAATTAAATCAAGGCATGAAATTTACTCATTTTTTACTGAATCAAAAGCGACTGGCTGTGACACTCAAGAATTTGATCTTTGTATTCAGCGTTTCAAGATTTACAAATCCATGCTATTAAGTCCTTTGTGCGCGAATTTAGGAAGAAAGTGTTAGTAGCACCCGGACTAATAATCAATATTGATCATTTGCCTTTCCTTGATGAGTTAAAGGTCGACTAGTCAAATATCACATCTTTTTGTATGATAGGCCTCCGTTAGCGTTATATAGCGAATTTACTGCATGGAAAGTTAGCAAACATAGGCATGCCGTAAAATCATAATGAAGAATTTTTTACAATCAATGTGTAGGAATACATAAGCTAAGGCGTATTTAACTTTTTCATATTATTCTCATTATATTATGCATTAATTAATTATTACATATTTTTATATATTTTATTTTATTATAAGCTCATATTAATTATTAATCATTATATCATTGTAATTAATTGTAAAACAACAAATGTATTGTGAATGATCAAAATTTACTTGAATTGTGAACCATAAAGTCGCAATTTAAAAAATATGTATAGATCTATGAACCTGTTGTTATGATTAATTGATTATCAGTTCAAACTTCAAGTTCTATTCAAAATTTTCAATGGATCATTTTTAAAATAATTGAAAATTTAAGTTCTCTTCAATTTTTCATAGTTGAATGTGTCGTGATAAAAATGACAGCCTTTCCCATGTGGCCTGAAGTCTGGTGGTTATTGACATTGTTTTCATGTAATTGACATATCAATAGGATTGGCTAAAGCATGCTGGTAGGCATCATTATATTGTTATCGCATTTATATTGTGTGTGTGACTCAGAAAGAAACGCGAAATATATAACAATCTTATAAGTTCTATTTGTTGTCAAAAAATGTATTGCACCGAAATATGCAATAGTAGGTGATAAAGATCCTGAATACTTAGCAACTTGCATTCATAGAATAAAAATATGATTTGCTATTTAAAACTAGAGCAGCACTGATAATTTTATTATGATCATGGGCGGTGACAAAGAAGTATTTGTATATTTATTTAACTTGTTAGATTTGTCAATTGATGAACTGATTGTTACAAAAATATTCATAAATATTGCTTATACACAGAAATGATGTCTTTTATCATTTGAAACATCAATTTTCTTCAATTATCTGCTACGACTATTTCAATTGATAGATTTTTCGTTGCGTTTACACTACGTGGCATACAGATTGTAGTACATAAATCTACAGAGAAAGACATGAAACTTTGGTTTAAACATCTATGTCTATTTTTCTCCAGTCATCAAATTCTATATCTGATAGGTACCCACAATTTCTGTGCCGTAGGTATATGTTATATTTCATTATGTCATAATTTTTTACAGGATTGTGGAAGATGTGGATTCCCTGGAAAATTCACACGAGATGACGAGGGACACTTGATCCAGCTACCTCTTCTTATGCGGATCAAAAGACAAAGAATATGGCTCTGTGCGAGGAAAAACAGTCGCTTCTTGTCAGAATTGCCGGATGATGAGTATCCTGATTTGTGGGCATTATAATATAATATTTAGATCGTGTTAAAAAAGGTGTTTTTATATCCCGAGATTGAATAATGATAACCGTCAACATACTACTTGATAAAACAGAATCAAGTAGTATGTTGGCGGTATTTTTTTTTTTTGGCTGGAAGTCGGCATGCCAACTTTGGCTGGACTTCCGCTCTCTTTCCCACTGCCAAAGTCGGCAAGAATTCGGTGCCAAAGTCTGCCCGACTTCGGCTTTTTCACTGGGATGGGACCGATATCCCGAAATCACTTGATCTGATGCTGTCAAAACATGGGGAATGTTTATGAATACACGCGGGCGAGCGTTTATAGTTTGTGCGTCGTCTACAGTTGTCTGTGTTTCCGCTTGAACCACGGATGAACCGCTAAGCATGTTCTGTCTTCCCTGAGCATGAAATTGAGGTCCTATCACATTGTTTAGCCTCTGATAAATGCAGATACATGAGACGCAAAGTCTATTTAACAGGACTGCCGACAGATGTTGCAGCAATGTCACGCGTGACCACGGATGTTTAGGGTCATGTGTAATTGAGCGTGGCATGTCACCTAGTACTTCACCACAGGGTATGCAGCATAAGTTGGACGCATCCGTGAACCGAAAGGGATAAAAACGGGCCGGTTGCCGGCATCAGATTGTCGGGCGGGACCGATTTTCCGCATGGACTAGTTTTTATCCTATTGAACAAAAATGCATTTGAAAGAGTTTTCCAATTACCTCCAACTGCACTCACTCTTTCCGCGTCGTAGGCGGATATATCCGTCTCTGAAAATCATTTATATTACAACCATAGAAAGGTAGAGTGTCGACTCAAAAAAGTATATTTGTAGTTATATGAAAAAATTCAGTTTTCTGCGGAGATTGCATTCTTGTGGACCAAAAAATTATTCGAGAAATTTTTTAAAAGCCACATTTTTGCAAGGTATTCCTGTGTTTATATGCTACCGACATGAAGCCACTTTATAAGGCGGATGAAACACGTTGGATCGAATGGAATGGATATTTGCTAGCAAGTAGCTTAATTAAGCGGAAATTAAGCTGATGATCAAGGAAATTTCAGAAACTACATTATAATGCAAGCTCCTGCAAGTCTTCAAGGAAAACGTGAGACTTTATTGTTCATCTTGGCTGAAATGGCATGTTTTTAATTCCATTTTTCAGCGACCTGATTCTATGATTAACTTTTATGTTTCATTTCTTGAGTCTGAATAGTAATGTGGACCCATTTACATCTTTCAAAGTTAATTATAATATTTTTCTTGATTATGATGTCTTGTCGCTCAGTGTCCTGTAGCTTCTGATATGATCACGCTTAAAAAATATTCTTATCATAATAAAGCTTGGAGCATTGAAGTAATGGTAACCCATCGAATTGCTAATGTAACAACCCGTAGCAAGACGAATTGCATCTCACATGCATTGAGCGGGATGCATTCCAGGATTCATCCCTAGATGCATTCTAGGATGCATCTATCTGCCAGATGCAGGTCCAAAATAATGCATCCGGATGCATTCCAGGATTCATCGCTAGATGCATTCTAGGATGCATCTACATTTCAGATGCATGCCCAAAATAATGCATCCGGATGCAGTAATCGGGATAATAAGTTTAGTTATAATTCAACCTTACCTACTACTGTTAGCCGGCCTAACAAATGCCGAAAAATCAAAATATCGATCACTTCAATCAGAAAAGGCTATATTGATAGGAAATGTTAGAGATTTTGTTACAATGTTGCCATATATTTTTCGTGAAGAGTTCGCATCTTATCACAATCTTGCTCACACTTGGCAACACGGTCGGAAATTTCACGGAACCCATTGGTGAAATAAAGAAATTGAATGTAACAATAAGATACCCACAGTACGCACCGGAAAATGTATTCAGATATACATGTGTGTGGTGATTAAATCTACCACCAATTCAGATAATGGAAATTTCGGTGTCAACTTTGCAGGCCTGCATTTTCTACATAATAGTTCTGATGGCATTATATTTATGGCTTAAACAGAAATAATACAGTAGACATCCAACAATATCAGCTAATTTTTCGAGGCAGGAATCGAGGCAGTGTTCGAGGACATTGTTTTAATTCAAACCTTTCAGCATTTCAAAGGGAGAGAAATTGTGTGTGAATATTTTTTTTCAATTATGCATGTGCGTAGTCAATAGTTGATGACATGAAGAATCAGAAAATATTACAATTTCATTAAGATTTATGCAGTTAATGCAGTAGGCTAATAGGACTATTTCAATCTCTTGTAACATATCTTATTACAAGTACAAAATTGATTCATGAGTTTAAACCAATTGTTGAATTTCTACAATTTGTCAAGCAGGCTACAGTGAAAAATTGAAATCAAAAGGAACAAACTCATTCGTACCGATCGAGAGGACATTCAGACCTGTTTCTTTGAAAACTTTCGCGAGGATCTCATCAAAATCTGAATTTGTGTCCAGGTATTTTAAAACAGACATGCACACATTCCCCAAGTCAGTTTGAGTCTAACCTAGACCTACCCTAAGATCAATATTTGGTAGCCTTGGTGAAGCGATTCTTGTATCATTTAGTTTTCAGTCCAGTGTGATGGCTTCAGAATCGACGTAGAACAATTAGGGGTCTAGTAAAAATGATTTTCTCATGAATGTATTTAATGAATTTTACAAGTGCGCATTAATTTTTTGTTATGAAATCTTTAAGAATGAAATTTTATGGCTTTTTTATCAATATTTAATAGGCCTTTCATCATTTGTAGCTTAATTGCGCATGGAAAGCACTTTGCTTCAATATATTCGTAAGACTGTAGTTACAAAATCGCAAAAGAATAAACCTGGAATTCGTCAAAACAATAATTAGGAATCCAAGCAATCACTTTGTAAAATCATAAGATGTAGGCCTATGTGTCAACCAGCTTTTTGTTCAGTACTGCTGACAGAAGGAATGATTCACAGGGGACATAATTCAACTTTCAATTTAATATTAATAAATGCAAAATGATATTCTTACACAAATTAGCACATTGAAATTATCATTTTATCATTGCCGACTTTGGAGAACCGTATTCGAATTGCAGAAGAAGTCCTATGAATTACAATTCCACCATACCTACACACTGCACATACTAAAAATCTCTTTCATTAGAAGCGAATACATGATAAAGAAAATCGCCGCTCAAAACGCTCTCCATTATTCATTATTCATTTTTCTTTTTTTGAAGATTACCCTTTCTCACTAGTCGCGCATCAAGATCCTCCTACTTCGTAATGGGATTTAAACGTAAACTTTAATCGTTTTGTTTGATGCTCGATTTCGTCAAACACTATGGGAATTTTGAATTTGAAGTATTCCGATTTGCTCTTGTTTTCATATTTCATTTGCTTCGCTGTCTTTTCAAGATTTCTGAAGGATTCAGTTGGATTAACCATACACCAATCGAAAGATTTGGTCAAGGTGGTTAATAAAACGATGATTACTAATTGCTCTGAGATTGCATCATTGTATTAGATGAGGTCAAAGGTCAAATAATTCAAACTTTTCGTTCAACTCAAATAGTGCCTATTACTAAAACAGCACATTTTCGTATTTAGTTTCTGCAGATGAAGAAACAACCCTGCAGGTGAAGACAATGAGGCTAAAAGCAACATGATCCTGAAAAATGTCAATAATTGCTGATCAGATACAAAACTTACAAAAATAAACATGCAAATCTAATAAGCAGATGATAAATTCAGAGAATAAGCAGATAATTTCATATTCAAGGATTTTGCATTTGTGAATATCTCAATGCTAATAGGAAGAATCCTTAGGCCTATGTAATCTCAACTTATTTCATCAAGAATTGATGCCACATGCATTAGAAGTAAAAATATACCGAAATCATATTTTTGCATTAAAACATGTTTTTCAAGTTACGTGCACATGAATGATTTTGTTGACACATTTTCGCTTTCGTTTGAAGAAGTTTCCTGCATGAATTAATGAACAGATGCTTCGAGATATGTGCAGGCATTGCTTTGAAATAAAATTGAAATAGTGTTTTAAATGTAATTCTTTGAGATTTATTCTTTTGATGAAATAGTGGAAGTCCTTGTGCTTGTAATTTAATTGGTAAAAGTTCATTTACTCCGAGCCTGATCTCACAAAAATGACATGACAAAATAACCTGATCACATTAGAATTAAACGAATATATCTTGTTGACCATGGCGAGAGAAGAGCCTCGCGTGGACACAAATTCATTATATGCACCAATCTAAGGTTTCTTCCTTTTATTTATTTTAGCTGTGATCATAATTTTGATTAATTATTTAATTGATTATTTAATGTTCAAAAGTCTTTCCCTATGTTCAATGTGATTGAAAGATTAGTTATTTAATGATATTAATCTAGGTCACAAGAGTTTCGTGGCAATGATGGACGCCGCGAACAATGAAAACTTACCTTTGAGGAGATGAATCCATGCAGCCATCTTCGGATTACTGCCATGTACCGCTTCTTCTTCAACGAGCGCCAACAGATCGTTGATGAATTTATTCAGAGATTATATGCAACATATTCAATCCTGAGATTCACTTTTACGAAAATTCCTATGTTTGGATGAGATTGAAGGTGCAAAAAAAGTTGACAGATTGCAGTATACATGTGCATTGTGCACGTACGTCATAAGACAGTGTGTATTTTAAGTTAAATTGGGGTCCATTGTAACTTTTGGTTTTAGGCAAATGTGGACCTTATATGCTATACGTAGTAGTGAAGATTACTGATCACTCAAACCTTGATGAAATTAGCTTTTTGCAAATTAGCAGCGCCCTCAAATAGATTAGAAATTTAGAATAATACCATTAGACATTTTAATTGAGCAGACCATCTGCATACAGAAAATAGCAATCACAAAAGCAAATCTATAAACAAACTTTTTGATTGGAGAGTACAGGAGGTATAGAAGCAGAAATGGATTCGTCTTGAAAAAATTCTTTCACTGTTATAGTATAGACATTTTGAAACTCGAATTATTCGGGGATCACGCCACTCTCGGAAATGAATCGAAGTGTCCTACAGACTTTCTTCTGAATTGATTAGAAATGTTGGATCCGCTGGAACTACTTTACTTATCACGACTTAATACTTATACTTATCATATCAGGAGTTTCGGAATTCTTGAAGTGACTGCGATATATAATGAATCCAAATAAAACCAGAGGTACTGCGACTTTTTACAAACTTACCTTAAGAGTCAGTTGAATAAATGAAGCACTGTGCATTGAGCAAATAAACATATCCACGACGCCATAGCAACAGGTAGTCAAACGAACAGCGACGGAAGGAAACAATATGTCTTCTAGCTCGGGATGTTTGAAATTTCAGCAGTGCATGGCATTGGTCGTTGGCTTGCGCTATTGATTGCAGATCTGTCACATTCAACAATGCACGGTGAGGGGGGATGCATGACTGCATTTACAGAGACTCGGATGCATTCCATAAGCATTCGATTCTTCCACGACTCTCAGTGTACCTGCAGTTGAGCCTCATGGTTGCAGGGCAACTGCATTGGATGCACATTGGAATGCTTTAGGATTCATCGAGATGCATCCTGGTATGCATCTAAGTGCAGTCAGATGCATCCAGATGTATCCAGATACATCCAACTGCATTTAATTTTGCTACGGAAAACCATTACTTCTCCAGGGCTGTCATGACATGGAGAATTTTCAAATTTCTTTTCCTTCTTCTTCTTTGCTATTACAATATAATCAGTCAAATTCGTGTACATTCCTCCAGAATAGCCCAAAATTTGCAGTCTCACATATGGTCTCACCTCAAGTTCATTTAATGAAATCGAAACTGCATACACATTGGGGATTTAGTGAATGATGAGTTGCTACTCTACCTGATCCACTTACTCTATGATTACAGCGTTGCAAGATATACACCCGCTGCATAAGTCCTTGTCATCATCTTTACAATGTAAAACAAATGAACATCAATGCATTTAGTACGAATACTCTCAACAATGTTCTTCTATCGATGCTTTAAATCTGATAGCGCGTTGATGGTCAATGTTACTTTCAGAAGCTAGTGTGCTTTTCTGAAGTTTTCTCTCATCCAGCATTTTTATTGTCATTTTTGCCAATGAAAACCTCAATTTATGAATTTCATTATTATGAATTTATGAATTTGTAACCACTTAAGCAAAACTTTTAAAATTCAAATTGTGAGATGAAATGTCACAGAAACGTACCCCTAGTCGCCCGTCCATGGATATTTATGGATGATTTCATGCATGTATCAGAAATTAATCATGCATGAGAATGCATGAATATTATCCATGATTTATCCATTTAGTATCAATGATTTATCAATTAAGCATCAATGATTTATCAATGTGACATTTGATGTTGCTCAAAAAATCATGCATGATTTTACGATGCACTTGATGAAGTTGACCATGGTTCCCAGGGAGGTGGAATGCGCTTTTAAACAGCACGATCGATACAGAATTGAATTCTCCAGCTGAGTGTGGAATAGACCAGTTCGTGTTAGAAATATGCAATGATTCATTGCACTTGCCGACTGGGGTGCTCGTAATCACAAATTTCCGGGTTCTTCACATATATTTCTATTCAATTCATTTCTGGATCGATCATGCGATTCAAAAAATGAATTTCACCAAATTACATCTAATTCGCCTTTAAGAGACCTGTTAGCTGGCCTCTAGGATTCTATGAACTGGAATTACACACGGAAATAATAGATACGTTAAGACACATACGTGTATTATGAAGTTGATATAATCTCATTGTATAATCTATGTTATACTGGGTCTAATATATATGAAATGCAATACATTCATAGATGACAAATTCACGAAGCATTCACGATAATCATGGTGACATAACGTTAGGACATTGCAAGACTTGAAAAATGCATATACACGATAGATGTCATGATTATCAGTAAGTCATTGGTATAATTTGGCATCATAAACAGAAGTGTGTTGCATTAAGTAATTGTGAAAAGAAACACGCTGTTGCACTTCTACTGATAAAAAGACGATAATATCAAGTTAATAAGGCAAGTCAATCGACCGCGCTTCGAGCCACTAACACTTCAAGGGGCCATATATGTATAGTAATAAAACGATAACCACGTTTGATGTCGAAGATTCTAACACACAAGTATGACATGCATAAACTGAATGGATTCCAAAAACAAAAAGATTATTCCACAGTATTCATCCCATACAATTCGCACGAAATATTGAAAGATCAACCATAGATAATCAATCCAACTGCACACATTGACGCAGTGATCAGCAACGAGTACGAAAGTTATCGAGGACAATGGCAGTAAAGCATCAAATGTGGAGATCACCACGAGCATTAACCACCTGCAACGAAACAAAAATTATGTTATTTTAAAACCATTGTAGGGCTGTTTGAAATTGACATCAAATAGGAGGGGGAGGGGCTTACTCAAAATTGACATTTGATGGTTGACTTTCACTGATTAAGTCACCTTTTATGAATACATGATAGCAACTAGTATACCAGATTTTCCAAAAATTCGCACTTGTCTCTTTCAAATTTCGGGACACGCGCGGATCATTAGACAGATTCTTTATTGATTTAAGATGACCAAATTGTAGCTGAATAGAATCTCATTTTCAAATAATCATTTAATTGTTCCGCATAAACAGCCTACTGTTTTAAAAAATCGAAAATAGCCGATACTGTTTGTGTTGAAAATATATTCTCAAACTTTCGTCGTCCCTTGACGTGGTCTGAGACAGACGAAAGTTTGGGAATATATTTTCAACAGCATCGGCAATTTTCGATTACTTAAGTGATCATTTATTTCCATTCTTATTTCTAGTTCATTATATAATCACGTGCTTTTTATCTATCAATATTCGATAAACTCCTTTTATATCATCTACATCGTACACTAAATGATGAAAGTCATGTAACGACGTAGAATTTCTCAGCTGCAGAGAAAAGAGAATGACCTAATCCCATTCTCAAACAGCCACAAATTTTGGAAATAATTCCTCTTTTAAAATACATACTTTAATATACAAGTAGAGAATGAGCTGCTAAACTCAGAAGCACCAATTATAACTTTCAATGGAATAGGAAGAACATGTGTATCCGGGAAAACGACCACCTTCAACGTCAATCCACACGAAAATGCCTGTTAAATGATCATAATAGTTGCAACTTACCAGGAATAACGAGACCACTTTACATGAGCTGCAGAAAAGCCCGAAGCATCCAATGGAATTGAGAAAATACGTGTAATGGGAAAGCAACCATCTACAAAGAAGGGATTAAGTACAGACTGATCAATATAATAGTTTTACATTTACAGAACAACTATTACACAATTAAATCAAAAATTCCAATGAAAAAAATACATGCACTTCAGTTTTCCACTTTTATCTATAGATCTGCCATTTAATATTACGTGCAATTATATACAGATTTGGATAGTATATATCTAGTCTATATATATAGCGAAATTATCAACCGACCTTTTGATATGGCATATCTGAATTAGTTAGCATTGCTCAGTTAATGTCATTTGATATTAACCGGGCTGTTCAAGGTCAATGACATACGGTAGTCTAGTCATGTCAAGTTTTGATAATGCCATGAATTTGGAATACATGCACATGTATTCGCTACACAAATATATTTTTTGGTTTGATCAGTCTGAAATTGACAGATATTCTCATCTGGTACAGAAAGAAGGCACAAATATAAAAAGAAGAATTAGGCCTACATGTAAATAATATCAGGATATATGTTGAAAATTGTAAAACATGCGTGTGTATTTAACGAAAATCAGAAAACAATTAAAAAAATAAATCTACTAGTGCAAAAAGTCTAAACATAACAACTCCTTAATTACATCTCTACACAAATTTGCATCATCTTCTTACTTAATATGGGCCTACATAAATATAAAAGCAATGAGTAGACTTTTGAACAAGATGCCAACAAGACGGCCCCAATCATTACAGCAATCCTTCACTCGTTCACAATCAAGTCAATGTCATCATCTATAGAGCTAACTGAACTGTTACAATCTTCACAACACGGGGTGTGAAAGACGGTTTCTCTGTGTTGTGTGTGTCGGTTCGTATGAGCTGAATACTCGCTCCGTACCAGCACTGGATGGAGGGCAACTGTGGACAGCAGCTGAAGCTCAGCAAATTTCCAGAAAGACGTTTTCATCTGCATTTACTTGGACGAGCCGCCAAACTTGACGGCTTACGTACGTATATTTGATTTCACTTGAAAACAGGTGATATGAAAGATATACAAGACAATAAATCAGTTATCGTCCGCTAAGCTCCTTTATCCTTTTACCGACGACAAGCAGATTTAGATGTTACCTGACTTCTGACTGCACCCTGATAAATAATGGTCTTCAAGAAAGAAACCTTCATGGAGCGCAAACATCACTGATAAACAGGGACCATGAAAAATTAATTTCAAATAATTGCTACAATTAGGTGCAATTAATTGATTTCTCAATTGACGAAATGAAGCTGACAATCCATTTGATTTTTTGGATAAAATTGTTGCAATTAATTGGTCGGCCTACATAAACGTACATTGCCTATATGCGGGGATGAGAACGGGCAGGCTAAATGACAAATGAGGTCCATTTAGTCAGCCGTCTAATGTAGCTAGCTTGAGCCCTATTTCTTAATCAGGGGATGGGACCATTTGGTTTCATGCAGTCCCATCTAAAAAAAAGCAAGTATCCACCTACTACTGTATTCGTCTCAAACATGCTGTATAAACCCAGTGCAGTGGCGCTGCTTTCTGAATTATTTTGAGTCATGACCGCAGAATGTGCGCATTAAAATTCGTTTCAGTGGTTGAGAAAATAAGGTTTCATTTCAAGACCTCATGTGTTGGTTCATTTTTTAGTATATTATAATATCATGTTTTTCAATTTCATTAATTCATGATTTTAGCATGACACTTAAAAAATTGCAGAAATCTTACTAATTTCCAATTTATAATGTTACCCTCCATCAATAGGCCTACTTAGTTTCCTTGCCTGATACTACCTGAAACCTTGATGCTGTAAACCTAGTACGCACTACATCTACCGGATGAACAAGGAGTAAAACATAAGCTGTTTTTGAATTCCTACCCAGTCTAAAACAGCCGTGTTGCATTCTCCAATGTCTATTCCCGAATGAAACCCGGGTCAGAATGAGAAAAGAAATGGAACCCTCAATTGAAGCACAGTATAAAAAATGATCACGCTGAAAATGATGCGACGCTTGAACTTTCCTACTGAATTTCAGAAAAATATTCATTGTTTTCAAATCAAAAAACTTTAGCACCGGTAGGTCTAGAAAAATGTTAATTTTTTTCAATCTCAAGCATATTATTTCAAAAAGGAGACCATGAAGGTGTAACGCTTACAGCTAAAATACAATTAAACTCACACTTCATGGAATAATAACTTGGTTTGTAGCATGAGTGATCGTCTTACCTTCTTTTACGTTGCCTCCGTTCTATCCTTACCAGCACGTAAACTTGAGAGAATCGGCAGAAATTGAGTCACACAGGTATTCGATTCACACTTCTGATATATTCCGCTTAATTCGAAGAAGCTTCACGAAATCATAGTTTGCCAATGTAAAGAATCAGCATGAAAAGTCGTTGGCACATCCGGTGAAAGCTTTACAATTCGCAGCCCTTCTGTTCGACTGAGGAGCGCATATCGAAACGAGCGCAGCAGTATGGCCAGACAGTAAGGTCACGCATTGTTAAAAGAAACGCAAAGTAAGTCAATGCGCGCCAAAGACGGCGAGGACACGCGCACACTATGCGTGAGTCACTAAAGCAATGATCCTACGTGTAAGGCAATATTGATGTTGTTACAACGTCACTCGATCGAATTATACAGAAGTCCTCGAATGAAGGCATGCAAGGAAGAGACAAACGCTCATATTAATGTAGAGCTGCAATTATTAATGAAGTATGGGGAATATGGGTGCTGCTATTCTGCTTGTCTGTGAAATCAAACTGCATGCTCATCGACTTCAATGTGATGTGTAATTACCACAGACACTGCTCTTTCGCTAGTGCAAGTTACGCTGTTCAAGTTCAATTCCATTGTTCACGTATTTGTCTTCGAGATTCGGTTCCGTTTTGAAACCAGCTGCTGGCTAGTGATAAAAAGTTGTGATTTTTTCAATCATTTGACGTAAACATTGTTATCATGTAGCCAAACAGATGAGTTCAGAACTCCGCTTACTGCACTGTTTAATGCTCACAATTACATAAGTATGCAGAAATATTTTGTTGCATCGACAAAATTAATTTATAAATATTTGTAAAATGTCTCAGATATGAACATTTAAGTGATTGTGATAATATTTGTCAAATAATAGTCAAAAATGTATCAAACATTATAAAAAATATATCAAATATGCAGTATTTGATTGTTTTATAAAACAGTTATCTAATATTTGTAAAATTGTATCACCATCAGTCATATATTAGATAAATTATCTCTGTTTTTCAACCCGGGAATACTGTAAGAATTGAAAAGAATAATCTTTGTTTCATCAATGCGAATTTATCATCAATGTTTAACCGAGATTTATGCATGAATGAATCATCAATGCAAGTTTTTAAGATATTATAATTGCGTATTTTTTGGTTCAATAATGATGATCGATGTATTTTGACAATGCATATAAGCTTTCCAATCATCAAACATGCTTACCAACAATGATTTTGAATTTGAATTTTCCATGTATTTATTGGAATCATCGTTAATGGATGGATTCTGTGTCCATAGCTGGGCTACGTGACCCAACAATTCAGAGATTACTTTGCATGCCCTCAACTTTTCATCCGAGTTTGATTTTGGTTCATTTGATATAGTTGAAAAACATGTTCAATGTGCCCCAACCTCCCCTAATTTCAACATACTTCACTAAGAATTGATGCTGCAATACATTAAAGTGAGCGAAATTAGCCAAAATATTCCAAACAATCAAATTTTGAAATATATCTCGGAAGTGTATAGTGCCAAAATCATTTTCTTCAGTCAAATGTTGCATAATAGCCTTGTAGAAAGCAAGCTATCAGAAATCTGGTGGCCATAGAGTAAGTACACGTATGTAGTGATGCAAATGGAAAATTTTCCGGAAAATTTTCCAATGGAAAATTTTAAAATTTTTTTTTCGGTGATTGACGTTTTTCCTTTGTTTTGGATACTTGTTGCAGTCGTTTGAAAAGACTATGTAACATTCAAAAGTCCGAAAACTTTTCTATCATCCCTGCATGTTAACTTTTGGAACCAACTGCACCCTCCATGTCTATTTCAGATCTTTCCAACTGAATATCAGATATTAAATGGATTTCAGATTTCTCTAATTGAATTTGAGATATTTGTCAGAAACTCAACTTTGAAAGGATCTTAGATTCAACTGGAGAATCTCCAATTCATCTGAAAAGTCTGAAATTCACAGATCTGAAATCGATTTGGAACTTTCTGAACCATCTGAGCTAGAAATTGAAGATGTGTAGTTTGTCCTCCACGAAGATATCGGACATTACCCCAGAAGCTAGAAGCTATCATATAGATTTTCTTATACTCATCACAGATATCTTATAGTTTCCAAATATCTCACGTGTTTACAGTCTTATATCTTCCAATATATGGTCGCTCATGTATAATGGCTGTGTTGGACTGTGTGCCTGTGCTTCACATGTTCATCAAAACATGGAGAATTTGTATCATTGCAATCAAGGTTGCATGATAAAGCTTAACTTTTAAGCCATAAACAAGCTCCCAAATAAAATGCATTCTTTTTGCTCCAGATCTTTCACAATGCATGAAATTATACCCCTATCGTAAAGGAAAAAAATTCACGTTGTCCCAAAAGATGTCTGTGTTATAATATTAAAAATGCCAACAAATTTCCACAAGCCACTGGTGGCAAAGGAATGCTAAAAAATCCGCGGACGGGATTCGTATTGCCACGATTGTTTTAATCGAAATGATATGATGAAATCAAGAGTTTTGGAACAATTCTATTGATGTGTCCATGCATGCCTCGATCGGCTGTGATAGAAAACGTAAAAATTATGTCACAAAAATTCAAATTTTTTCATTTTTCAAATCGGTTTAATCAAAATGATGATCAAGATCACCAATTTTAGACCCATGCTATTGGTGTGTAGCTGCCTCGGCTGTAGAAGCGGTCAAAGCATAGGGCCTATCAGTAATGGTCAAAAGACCGTTCCAGGCCACCATAAAATTCAAAAAAATAGTATCTTTAAAAACGACATAAATTCATGAATTTAGACCCTTTTTCAGGTTTTTAAGACCTAAATACATGAATTTAGACCGTTCCAGGCCACCACAAAATTCAAAAAAATAGTATCTTTAAAAACGACATAAATTCATGAATTTAGACCCTTTTTCAGGTTTTTAAGACCTAAATACATTAATTTAGACCGTTCCAGGCCACCATAAAATTCAAAAAAATAGTATCTTTAAAAACGACATAAATTCATGAATTTGAACCCTTTTTCAGGTTTTTAAGACCTAAATTCATGAATTTAGTCGTTTTTAAAGATACCGATTTTTCAAAAAATGACATTTTTAAAAACGACATAAATTCATGAATTTGAACCTTTTTTCAGGTTATGAAGACCTAAATTCATAAATTTGGGCGTTTTTAAAAATACCCAATTTTCAAATTTTTCAAAATCTCAAATTTGAGAATTACAATCGGGCGAAGCCCTAGAACCTTCGGTTCGATTTTCACCCCCAAAATCATGACCGTTCCAGGACACCGAAAATCATAAAAGTTAAGAATCTCAAATTTGTGATTATGATCATTTTCTTGCTCAAATCATGACCGTTCCAGGACAACCGAAAAAATCATAAAAGTTAAGAATCTCAAATTTGAGAATTACAATTTTTTACCCCCCTTAAATCATGACCGTTCCAGGACACCGAACAATCATAAAAGTTAAGAATCTCAAAATTGAGAATTACAATTTCATTGCTTAAATCATGACCGTTCCAGGACACCGCAGGAAAAGGACAGAACCCAGGAGACCACACCGAACACAGGGAACGTTCCAGGAGCGGGGGGGGGGGGGGGGGGGGGGGGGAAACCCGGCGCCACAACGCACCCGGCCCAGGGCCCGGGCTGGACGACAGCCACCTGCGGACCACAACACCTCCAGGATCAACCACAGACCCCCATGCCGATACATCCAGGCAAACTGACCGCGTACCGGGACCCCTCCAGGCGGACGATTCCATCACGGAGACATGAACCGGTAGAGAGCCATCCCGGACAGCCGCACCGCGCCAAGGCCCCCACAGGCCCAGGCCACACCAGGCCCCAGCGGCGCCCCCAGGAACCGCCGGCAAAAGGAATGGGGTGGGGGGGGGGGGGGGGGGGGGGGGGGGGGGGGGGGGGAATATTAGTTTAAGGGGGGGGGGGTTAGGATTTAATAATATTGAAATTAATTTATTAATAACTAAAAAACCCCTTACCGTGAATACAGCCCGATGGCGAACGTTGATCATCGAGCCTTGGAGGGGAGCCAACCCGGCGACCTCGTCACTCTCCCCCGACCAAAACAACAAAGTTATATATTTTAAAAAACCTCAAATAAATCCCCATCTTTCAGGTTATTAAAAAATAATCCAGTGTGACCTAATCATATTCTTTAAAAGTGGAAGAAACAAACGAGGCAGAAAGCCGCAAGAATATATCCTTACAATATCATATGAACGTAGTTCTACTACCCCTCCCTCTAACTTTTCAAGGGTCCTTCTGACTTCTAGGGGTCCTAAGAAATTTTTTTATTATAAACTGAACACCAAAAAAGAGAGGTTTTAAAAAATATATGGACGCAAACTACGACAAATTCGACCTAAAGAAA